>JACCIC010000001.1:2700000-2830000 GCA_018907035.1 Sycobia sp. Sy_11
TTGAATGAGACTGTTATTATTAACTTTGTATAACTTGCTTCATAATTGATGAACAGAATTCTAATTAACACGTGTATATTAGTAATCTCAAAAATATTTTTTACACGTGGAGGAAACAGAAAGCAAGAATGATTTGAATACATTTGGAATTTATATCTAGGTCTGAAATTCAGATATGATTATGTTTACGTTATTCATCAATGATGAATACGTATTTCTCACTTATTGCCTAATAAGAAGAAATTAACATTAAGAAATTAAGACAATTTTTCAGACCTAACGTTTTATCTTTCCCACAATATAGCATTTCTTATTTACAATATTGATTCCCTTTAATGTTCTAGTTAATAGATCATAATGGTAATTATCTTAGAATATAATTGTATAGGACAATTTTTTCAAGGTAAAGAGGAACACTTTCATAAAATAACATATGTATGTCGAGGGGGTAAGGTGTATATATATATATATATACACATATATATATATATATATAAAATCTCATGAATAGATTTTTATTTTAATCTCTGAAGAGTAGTCGAAGTGATTCGTAACGTTGTGCATTGTTGATGGGGAAAATTTTTAATGAAGGGGACAGTCGGATTGGCCTATATTATTAAAATTAATTTTGATTTTAATATTTTAGGTTTTATATTTCAGATTTTACGACAGTCATTATCAACTGGACCAGTCTGACTGTCATAATTTTGTCAGTTTCTTAAGAAGATAGCAATAAAATATTTATTTGTTTGCTGAGACAGTTTTTTTCTTTGAACGATCACACGATCAATCTGGATCTTACGATTTCAGAACATGGTTATCTACATTGTGCTCTTATAATACAGCTATTGGATTTCTTTTTATTTTTAAAATTAGTACTGATGCGACACGGATCATAAACTTTTAACATACATACCGATTTTGATTTATCTAACCTATATCCCTTAGTATTTCAAATATAATACTACTCATTTGTAAGCTTGTATTCTGAATAATTGTTGGTGTGCTGACTGATACAAAATTTTATTCATATGTGGATTGTAACTCATTTATAAAAGTTTGCTAGAACCAACAAGATCAATATACTTAGATGTTGGGAATAATATTTATAATAGAACAAATATATCGTTACTTTGCGTTCCTATGTATTAAGACGCAGAGAAAAAAAATCAGAACTATATAAAATACATTTTAGCAAAGTTTGACAAATTTTAAAATATATTCCGTAGCAACGTTCACAATCAAATGTATAATAGAATCATTCACGAGATTACCTGCGTTTGCAAAGTTATTGTGAGCCCGCTACATCCTGCGACGTGGTTTGGTTATGAATATTTTTCACCTACTGCAACTCTCTCTCTCTCTCTCTCTATCGATTGGGAATAATATAGGAGTATCAGTATGAGTTTAAAGAAAGCTTAGGTTGGTCCGAAATACGTTGTATAATTGTTTCAATTCAAATACAAAATGTTATTATATCTGAGATATTTGTTAAATGAGCGTTCATAAAAGCGAGGAAAACTTTGAACAGGCCGACGACAGTGAACTGGTGAGTCCGTGCTTATTATACAAAGCGATTGTCACCACGTGTCAGGATCTAGTTGAAATTTACTTTAATAAGCTCTGTAATAAATTTTTGCTAGCTATAAGATATATTTAAGTAAAAAATAAAAAAAGAAAATCCATTATGATAAATTCATTGTTATTACTATCATTGATTTTACTAGGCCATACTTGCTAACCTGGATGACACTGGCAGAGAAATGAAAGTTGAGTTAGTCATCATCGGAAATTTCAATACAAAGGCCTTTGAATGGGAAATGACGTGAGTGGACTGTAGAGGTTGGAGATTTATGAATTTCATGATCAGACTAGGGTTAGAGGTTTTAAGCAAAGATTGAACTTCGATTTTTAGGAGGCCTGATTACACCGAAATAATGCCAGGTGTAACCTACGCCTCAGACCGTCTGGTCTTGCGAATCCAACACTGGTAAGTGATTGAGGACTACACAGCCAGCGATTAATAGTATATCATACTCCGCGTGAGCGAATGACCCACGTGGAATACAACTCCTGCCTGAAGGTTGGCATATTGTATTCTATCTGGAATATAGCGAAACTTGTGCGTATTGATAAGGACAAGGGTCTAACAGAGGTACACTTATCGTATTGACTTCCGTGCATGCTTGACACTGCTGTAACAGTGATAGAGGAACTACTGAAACGACGCTTCTAGGAAGCTACATGCTTCTATCGTACGCTCTCTTTGACGATGCTGGTTATTGCGTGTGATGAAGACAAAATGATTATCCACTATGACAACAACTTTCTCGGCAGAATAAAAGATGATACATGAGCGAGAGCTGTCGTAATAACTGCATGGTAGAAGCACGAATCTGTGCGGCCCATAGACGGTTCGTCTCATTAATCAGATAAGGCCATGCAAAGGTCGCACGAAGAGCTTAATATTCAGCTTATTCAAATCTTATCTGTGCATGGCTAGTTTCGATCCTATCTCCACAAGACGGGGAAAGTGTCAGATTCGTCCTGCTCTTACTGTAGCCAGGATCTATTCGAGTTACGTTTCTCAATGTGTGGCAGCTCGAAACGTGTAGGAGTGGTGCAATTGAACGCGGTCATTCAGTGTTAAATATTTGTGTGTGAAAATGGGGATCCGTGCGTTACATCGCAAGCAGGTTCAAATACAAAACAGCCATGTGGCCTTGAATTTTCTACTTTGCGTTACCATGATTCATATACCCCATTGGATGGTCCGCTTATCCTTTACTTGAAACAGGTCTTACTGGTGTCTGAGACTATAGCGTCGCCGAAAGGTGCGAGATCTGCGCGAGAATAGACAATAGTTTAGAGTATACGATATTCTTTAGACAACCGTTTAGATTGGTTCTGTGAAGACGGTGCTCGCTCCTCCCCTCCTTGTAAGAAAGGAACGAACAGGTCAGCGAGAAGAGGAGAATCATTCTAGTTTTCATTCCCAAGTAGACAGACCACGTAAGAAATAGTTATATAGTCGTGACAAATTTTATATTGTATTTAAATTATCAATTAAACCTATGTGTTTATTTTCTCATAATTAAGTTTATATTATATATAATTAGTAATTGCTTAATTTAATTAGTTTACGTTATTTCTCTCTTTTCTCGCTTGCACGCCCATTTCCGACTATATATAATACTTGTCACATATTTCCAATGCCTTTCTATTTTCTGTAATTTAAAGATGGTTTCATTTAATGTATTATTAAAGTGCTTCACATTTATCTATGTCAAGATTACGATTGAATAGTTCTAGAACTATACTCGCGCGCGTAAAAGTGAAAATATCATTAATTATACTTGGAATAATAAAATAATTGTATTAGATTAACAGTTTTGATGAACAACTATCATAGATGCTTCAGTCATTTAAAAATGGTATAGTAATAAAGTTATTTGCATTTTAAAAAAGTACGAATAGATGTTTTGTTAATTGTGGATAATATTATAAATAAGTGGAACTTTGAATTTGAATTTTTCGAATAATAGAATTTCGGAGAAAATTATATATATATATTCACTTAATGCAGGTGCTTCAAATGAATTATTGTTACGTTTTTCCTTTCTATTCTTTATATACTTTTCTTTAATTGTTTATAAAATTTTGATTAAATTCAGATATATTATTTTTATGCGATGTAAATTAAAACATTGAAAATTGCATATCTTCACACATTGATGTAAAAGCAAAAAAAAAACATTGTGTCAATTTACAAATACTATATATATATATATATTTCCAAATCTATTTTTCGTTGATGAGCAACCTTCCCCAAAATTAATTTTCATTTATATCATACATTACGATATATTTTCGCTAATTAGTCAATTGTTTAATATTCTTGAAAAGGACAGTGAAGCAAATTATTGTAATATTATTACATTATGCTACACATAGTATAATCTATTTCAATGCTTTGTCCTTTTGGCTGGTCGATGAGTTGGCAAATTTATAACTGTTGGTTTTTCGACTGAGATAATTTTTGTTCTGTTCTTTATTTTTTAATAAGAGTCATTGTCATTGTCATTGTGATTTTATAGTATTTTTATAATAATAGAATAGCATTAGAATATAATATTATTATATTATATAATATTATATTATATAAGATTTATCCTCGCTAAAGATTCAACTAGGTTATGATGATTCTCCTTGATCCATTTCTAGAAACTGTAAATCGCGATCAATCATTGTTTTGAACATCATAGATTATTTATCCTTCTATAAATATTTAAAATAATTTGCTCATATTGTTAGTAACATTTTGTTAGCATCATTATGTATTAAGTCATTCTAGAGTTTTTATAGATCCAAGAAAAAGATTTCAGCTACCGTTTTAAAGGAATGATTTATTCTATTTTACTAAATTGTCAAGAATTCAATTTTGCTCGATTCCACGATGGGCGGCGATCCAATAAAATTGAATCGTATTGTTATCATCTGATCTACTAAAACTTTTTTTTTGTAGTTATTTCTAATTCTGAGATTAACTATATATTTCGCTCTAGACCACCTATTGGGTGCATCCGTAAGATGACATCTCATCTTATATGGATGTTATGTGATTTAAAATTGAATAACTTATAATATGTGGGTGTTTACATTAACTGCAGGAAGAATATTTCATTGAAATTGATGATCAGATTATTGTAAATTATTGCTATTCTTTCTCAAAAAATTCTTATAAAGAATAGTCTTTAAATTTAGCTTCATCGTCTAGAAAGCTGATGTAAAACAATCGCGTTCGCAAATCGCTTAAAATGTTAAAATTATTAATTTCTTTTCAATTGTATTAAAAATCGATACAGCCAGACATAAATAAGTATTGCTAACTATATTATATGAATAGCGGATATTAAGCTTGCTTTCAAGTCAATCAATAAAATTTTAATGTATATATGTATATTATTAATCTTAAAAGCATTTTTTCAAGTAGTAGATAAAATAGCAGAATTTTTTGGAATTTTTAGCAAATTGATAAATTGCAGCCCTTATCCATCATAAAAAAGGTATTATTTTAATTATGAAATACTAAAATTATGTTACAAACATATTTAATATTATATAATCAATTTGGGAAATGTAAGCTGTAGTGTGGTCAGTTCAAAGATTTGCTGCCCTTCCAATAATATTACTTGGTAAGATTAAAATTAAAAGAAAGAAAACGATGAAAAATTAATAAAATATTAGTATAAAGAGTAACGAAATCATTTTAATATTTCGTTCGTAAACTTTCTTAATAATTAACGTTATTGTTTAAGTTTAAATATGAATTATTATATATTTTAAATTTAATTAATATTATATATTTATTGATATTATTAATTATAAAATTATATTTTATTTTATATTAAATTATATGTTACGTTAGAAATTAATAAATGTAATTCAAATTTGTGTAAGTTATTGTAAAGGAAGTCAACGGAATGCGTATACAAGGGGTGTTGAATAAGTACCCGTGTTATAAATGAAGACACTATTTCTTCAAAAATTCTTTTTTTATTTTTCAACATAGCCCCCTTTTAAAAAGATACACTTCTCCCAACGATCTGGCCATTTTTTAACCCGTCCATAAAAAAGGATTTTTCGACCTCTTCAAACTAAGCCTCTGTCTCGGTGATGACTTTCCTCGTTTGAGCAAAATTTTTTTCCGGCGAGCCATTTCTTCATGCTAGGGAACAAGAAGAAGTCACAGGGAGCCAGATCGGATGGATACGGGGGATGCGGCAGCAATTGATAGTGCAATTTATGCAGTTTGGTGGCGGCGACTCCAGATGAATGTGCTGGTGCGTTATCATGATGAAGCAACACCTTTTCTCACCAAATGTGTCCGTGTCTCCTTCAATTTTTTGTCGAAGCGGTCAAATAACCCACTGTAGTATTGTCCAGTGATCGTTCTTCCTTTTCCTGAAAAGACCATCAGGAAAAGGAAGAATGCCCTTCGCATCCGAAAAAATCGGGAGCGTCTTCGGCTTTTTTGGAGCAGATTCACCGCGAGATATCCATTGTTTTGACTGTTGCTTAGTTTCTGATGTGTAATGATAAATCCAGGTTTCATCAACGATGACAACTAGACGTAAAAATTTCTTCGCATCTGACTTAAATTGTTCTAAACACTGCTTCGAAGTCAACGCCCGCTTCCGCTTGTTGTCTACCGTAAGCAATCGCGGCACCCATCGGGCCGACAATTTTTTCATAGCGAAGTTATCATGTAAAATACTTGTTTATTAATATCTGAAATTTCTTTTGGCGCCGTTCGATAGATGGCAGCACACGATAATAACACCGGCTTCCCTGAGAAACGTTCTTTGTCTTCAAACACGGATACTTATTGAACCGCTCTCGTAGAGTAACGAAATAATTTTAATATTTAGGTCGTAAACTTCCTTAATAATTAACATTATTGTTTCAGTTGAAAAATAAATTATTATATATTAATTGATATGAATTTCTAACATAATGTATAATTTAATATAATATAAAATATAATTTTGCAATTAATTATATCAAGTGTTGAAAAACTTGTGTGTTATTGTAAAAGAAGTCAAAGGAATACATAATTTAGTTTAGTATTAGTATTTTAGATTTATTAGATTTATATCATTAATAAGTAATTACGTGAAATTTTATTAAATATTATTCAATGTGCATTATAACATCTGGAGTTTTATAATGTCCAGTGCTGTGCCCGGAAAACTAAAGGTTTTTGAAATCTGTACTTTCTTTTGTATACATTCATTTGGTATATAATGTGATTATTTTCGAAAGTTGTTGAACTCTATCAAAACATAGAGATGAATTCTACAAAAGTAGAAACAAAAATATCCACAAAGATTGGATTTTTATTCCGAGCCTTATGGCTGCGAGACAAAGCCACTCGAGATTGTCGCTTAACCTTACACCCTTTATCGCTAAATTCAGGGAACCTTATATCGATAAGTAGGGGTCAAACTATATAAACGCGAGCCCCTCTATTCGGGTATTCATTATTCCGCTGGCTTTCTAAAGTGCGTAATACATTATATTGTTGTTGACTATTCAATCAGTTTTGTTAAAGTTAAATCAAAGTTTTTATTTCTTCAAGTCTCTTATTTTATTAAAAATTAGTTACGGTTCCTTTGAAGGTCACACCAGGAAAGCTGATGAAAATAAATGATTTTTTCATACCTCAATTATTTAGGGCATTTCGTCAGATGTTTTTGAATCGCCTCTGACCTTATTTTACATTGCATGAAAAGAAAAAATTAAATTTATTACAAATTACTTTTTAATAGTTTAAAAATCGAAACTATATATTGAACTGTAGGTCAAAGAATTGTCTTTAGTAAACTTCAAATTAATAAAAATAAAGTGGAATGGAAATGTTCAGGTTTACAGGAATGTCAAATAAAAAATAAATTATATAAATCTGAAATTTATTTCAAGGATTAAAAATCTCTACATACGATTTATTGTGATATTATTCATCTGTGACTGCTAAGTAGTCTGCTAAGACTCTAATTAATCTAAGTTCGCGCGTTCATAGTGTTCTTGTTATTCTTTTCATTGAATCTCGGCTAAGGATACAAAGCTCTGCATTTAGGTAGATGTAGAAAATATTTATGCTATGGCGATATTTTTTCGGATAAATCATGACATGTTAAATTCAACAATGACACGTCAAAATGAGCGATCAGCATCTTGTCGCAGATAGTTATGTTACCGTATTGACTACCATGTAAACATCCTTCATACCGCATAAACCTCCATAGACAAAATGTAATAAGAATACAATTCACCGAGTATTAAAAAATATTCTATGAAAACTGTAAGTTCTCGGAAGAATTTTATCTTATTGCGTATTGGGAGCAGACAACTTGATTAATACAGCTGCTGTGCACGTTCTACAAAATAAACAGAGAAAACTAATTTGATCAATAAAGTTGTGATTTGTCTTATGCTCATTGGTTCGATCTGAAAACCTTCTATCTTATATCAATCATCATAATAAACCTTATATTAAATCCGAATTATTCACATAAATTTAAGAGTACAATAATTCGTATGATTTACATAGTCTCAATTATATTTAAAAAATGAGTTATGATTTATTGATAAAAATGGAATACAAATTAAATAAATTATTACATATTTTAAATCTCTTGTCTGTGAGTATTATGTTAATTTCATCGCCAACATATATGTGCTTAGTACATATGATAGTCAACATGCTATTAATAGATAAAATAATAGCTTTATAATGATTAACAAAGCTTACATTGACACCATTTCTTAGACGTATGCGAATAAATAATTGGAAACACTCCTTCCTTTTCATTTGACAGTAATAAGAAATTATTGCATTTGCCGATGACTCGTCGATATATTACATGAGAATACGTTGAACCTTGTAAATTTAGCATTAGGGACCTTAGGTCTTGCAAATGAATTTTCAACGTCCAGAAAGAACTTGTAATTTACGAACCCCTCCGACTGTTACAAAGTTACTCTCATTTAAAATGAATTCATATTATATCAAACTTAAGATAAGCTGATGAAAGTCTGTAACAAAAACAGTTTCTGTCTATGAATTTTATTTTTAACTTCCCTAAATTAAACCACCAATTTCTTTTTCATGTAGTAATATTTGATTATCCACACTGTGTTCTTATACTACAACTATTTTTTTTTTTTTTTTTTTTTTTTGAAAATTAGTATTAACATACGGGATTTCTAAATTTTCTTTATATAAGTTCTGTATACAGCCAATCGATTTTGTTTCTTTTAGCCTATAGCCATTGTCATTGTATATGTAAAGGACTTCTCCATATGGAAGTTTGTCTTCTGTATAATTGTAGGCAGACAGATTGCTACAAATTTGTGTTACTAATAAATTTTAACAATCTTTGCGAACAGGTGAGAATTTTTTGTTTTACAATTTAATAGTAAATTCTCACAAGTTTTGTATGTGAGATAAGTTATTTTAATAATTGTCATATAAAACTAAAGCCAATTAGGTGAGTTCGTATATAGAAATATGACCAAACTTATGCTGTATATGTCTGATAATTTCCTTAAATTCCATATCAAAAGTATGGATTTTTAAAACCTAAAGAATCTACTTAACTTAAAAATGAGCTTCAAGTTCTTAGACAAATTTTAAAAGAAATGGGAGAACTTTAAAAAAATTATGTCGAATAATTTATCTTGCACTAGATATAGTAAAACAATATTGTTTGCTAATTGAAATAATTGGAATTCTTCTGTGCACATTAGTATCAATAAGTATTAAACTTATTGATTTTTAAGTATGATAGGGAGACAGAGGAATAGATGGATAGATAAGTGATATTTAGAACGGTATTCGTTTTGTACAGGTTTGATACAAACCATAATATAAATAAGACTTAAAATCAATAAATAATTAAACATATGATCAACAAATCTATAGACTATAAAACCATGTATTGCTTGTCTAAAAATTGCCGTTTTCCCACGGACTATGTCTTGAAAATCTAATAATTTTTCTAAAAATAACGTTCCTTTTGCTGAGAATGTCTGTTACTTCGTTGTATGATATTTTTTTATTATTATTTACGAACACTTAAATCACGTTTGTTTTCTTAAAAAATCCTAAATATTATTAAATTAGTACACTAAAAACATAAATTTTCAATTATTTATTCATATTCTTAATATATGAAGTCGTTGCACTATTGCGTGCAGCGAACGTTCTGTATGAATATAACTCAGAAATTTATTACTATCGGCTCAAATAGCAAAGCACTGATACTCCACGACCATGAGTGAAAAGAAATGTGGACTGCATTTGGGTCCAACTAGAAAATACCCATTCCCCGGCCTCCGCCTGCGCTGATAAAAAATAGACCGTACGATAGGCTTCTAAGATGACTTTGATAATTACAGCACTACTGTGAAAGCCGCCAATTGTTTAGTCGCGTAATGAAATAATCGTGGTCATTTCTAACTTGTTGAAACATCGCCGGCGATTGCAGCTTTCGATTGTTTTCTTGGCACACGGAACTCATCCCGGAATAATCGAAAATGCATTGTATACTTAACCTATGTGATTCTGCCTCTGTGCACATTACCTGCCAGTAACGATTTATAGTGCTCCCGTTATTTTAAAATTTCTGTCATGTTAAAAGTACAAGTAGAGCCTAGTACAGCATAAAGTAATCCGAATACGAACTGAAGTCAGTTCAATTGCTGACTGCTGACAGTGATGAACTGACTACTTCACTGTTCTTTTAAGATTTGAATTAAGTACAAACTACGTATAAAAATTGGGAAAAATTTTCAGAATATCACTTAAATGAATTTAGGTAAACAGTTGATGGCTATGTTATTTATAAGGAATCGTCAGTAAGGAAAAATTTGAAAAAATGAAAATTTACTAGTGTAATTACTAAATTCTAGAAGTTGCTGCACAAGCGAACGTTGAAATGACTGCTGTAATTACATATATTATATAAGTGAATTTCGTATCGAGCAAAGACTATTCGAGTATTGAAAGAGAAAAATATACGATAATACGGTAAATAAAAAACAATTTGAAAAAGTAATATTATGGCTGTATTATATGGCTGTAATTGATACTGTGGCTGATTTAAGTTTCATTTCCACAGATTGTTATGATAAATAGATTCTCCACATTTATGTGACAAAAACATGTTTTCAAGGGATAGAATCATTTAACAGTATGGACGGCTATTTTAGTTCTAATATAAGTATAGAGAGCGAGACATATAATATAAATTTACACGTTCTAAATAAGAAAAGAAATATGATATTTTAATAGGAGCACATTTTTTTAATCATGTGGATTTGCAATATTAATTAAAGGTAACTGATTCAAATGTAATAATTTGTATACATGTGTGTGTGTGTGTGTGTGTGTGTGTGTGTGTGTGTGTGTGTGTGTGTGTGTGTGTGTGTGTGTGTATTCAAACAATTGTACGTCAGATTCCACAGAATTCTTCAATGATTCAAGATAATTTCAACGCGTTCACCTACAGTTCGGTAAAAATTTTTAAGACAAATGATAAAGATTAACAACTCAATTATTTATAAGAAATATTTTCTTATTATACATTTATGCCAATTTTTAGAAAATACCGAGACATACATATATTCATATTAGAAGGTAGTAAAATTTATTAAACGAAAAAGCTTATTCCGCCTCTTCAAGGAATTTAAAATAATAGAAGCTGGATTCATTTAAAAAAAAAGCTGAATATAATTTAAATATTTTGTAATAGTAGTAAATATAATGAAGGTGCCGCTATATCAACTCATTCTAAGATGAAGAACGCTTAGATTTAATATTCTTCTCCTATCTTGATTTTTCTGATGATTAGTATTCTTTTTCTGGCTATGAAGCTATGATGATTTCAATGCCAATTTGATATTTTTCAGCCTAACACTTAATGTTTAAAATATGTTAGTTTTTACATTATTATTTTTCATGCTTTGAATATGAATGTTGAAACTACATTTTTTATTCTTGCGCTTAAATTCAATTCATGCAGTTTATAAAAGATAAAATTTAGAGATAATAATGAGGAAAGTAATAATAGATAAGTCAGTACAATACATAGATATAAAACAGCCAGAGATATTATGGATGTTGTAGATTGTATCAGTTGTTCCTAATAATACTATAATATACTTTTTGAATATTTTTCTGATTCTGGTTGCTTAACAGAAAAAAAAACAAAAAAGAAAGCGAAGATGACCTTTGGCAAGTACTTCTTCCTTATTGCATTTTCTGCATCATCATTAAATATTGTCTACAGTTTAAACTACCTCCAAATCGGAAATGCATTAGATGGTGACATTGTGATCCATTCATATAAATATTCATCAGCTTCGTCAACTATTCCGTTGGTCAAAGTTGATATAGCAGTTCCTCGAAATAACTTACTTACTTCTATTATTATTACTGATTTGATACATAGAGAAGCAAAATTTAATGTAGAAATGAATAGCAAGTTTGATCAAGAATCCCATATATTACAATTGAGAATTACGGGACCACTGGGCGAGGATCTGAAAATTGAAGTTCTAGCATTCGCAAGACCCAGGGCTCAGACGTTAGCAGCCAAAAATAGTTAAGATGATGTTATTATTTAAATGTACTAATGATATATGATATAATAAATTTTTAAAAGATTACCAAGTAAGTTCTTTTTTATTACATCGCACTAAATAATTCAATCTAATTGCTCTGAAAAATTTATCAAAATTTACAAAAAAAGATTAGATTTTTGCTTCAGTTTTCATTCGTTAGAAATTGTAAAGATGAACCGTGCAAAGGATTTTGAATTTTTGATAATATACTTATGTTTAATATTTTGGCACAAATTGAAACAAAATTCAAATATTAATCTAAAGAAAATTTTGTTATTAAATTTGTATTTCTAAAAAACATATAATTATAAAGTTTTTGTCAATTTCCTTGGAACACGTAAGTATGCGAGTTTTCATAGGTACAGCAACATCGTTAATACAAATTTGAATTAATAGGAAGCGTATAATTGGTATATTTTTTTATACATTCATTTACTATGTATCGATATCATCTTTATTACCAAATATAAAATTATGATAAACGTATATAATTAATTAATATTCTATAAAATTATTAGTTATTTTTAATTATTATTTTACTCAATTATAATTAATACACAATTAATTAATCCTTCATATAAATCTAATAATTTTCTCAGAATGGAACAGGTGTTTCTTAGTCTAGTTATTCAGCATATTGTGAATAATTGATTTGGGCCGAAGTTGGACGACGTGGCGTTAATACAATTAGGATTTTCAAGAACCATTTATTGAGAAAACAAATTATAAATTGTTATTTAAATTTAAATAATTTTAGTGCCATATCTTTAAGTAGATTCATCAAAATGAATGGGTATGAAAAAACTATACATATAGACGGTGCTAAGTTCAGCTATTTTTTATCGTATTACTTACTTAATATATGATACTATTTACCGTTGCAGGTGATAATAATGAAATTTTTAAACAATTTTCAATGATATCGATATCTTATATTTTATACTTAATATTAATAGAAATTTTTTGTCTTTTAAAAAATGTGCGTATGTACATAAGAATTACAAAATATTATCTTAAAGGTTCCTGTATATTTTCGAAACTACTTTATTCAAATCTGTAATAATAAAACAAAGAAAACATCTGAAAAAGTTTTTGTGCACCTGCCATAGAATCGAATGGAAAATTAAATTTCGTATAGCCTGGCTCGGCGTGTTAGATTGCAGATGCGTCTATTAATCATGCTATGGCATGTTAAATCTTTATCATTGTCACTAAATTTTAATTATTGTCATTATTAAATTATTAAATGTTCATTATTGTCAAGATCAGTTTCATATTATTTTTCTTCTTCTTTTTTTAATTTATAAAATATGAAATTTAAATAATGAAAATAGTAAACTGAATATAAAATTAAAAAAATAATATAATCTTATATGTGGATATATATTTTTTTGTTTTATTTTATTTTTTTGATTTTCTCCCATATACTGATGTTAACTAGCGACGTAAGTCTACAATGTGTTTGTAAATAAAGCACAAGTTAATTCTTACAACGGTGCTTCTGCCAATCGACCTAGATGGGGACTTGAGCTCTGATCGCCGAATTACTAGTCATTCGCTCTAGCGATCGAGCCATCGTAGCCCTGTGTGTGCCATGTAGCCGTCTATGTGGATATTTAAACTAATAAGATTAATATTAAATAATGTTTTTCTTGACATATTTCTTTGAAAACCTAAGAAATATACTAGAGAATAATAATAATATATAGTTTAATAAATAATTTTGATCAGGACCATTTATATATATATATATATATATATATATATATATATATATATATATATATATGAAATCTTCTTGTAAACATCTGTATGTCAGTTCTTGTAAATATCTTTTTTTTCATTTACATAGATTCCGCTAAATAAAAATAGTACATTGTGACACAAGGGTACAAATAGGTGTGTCACATACAATTTTCCCATACGAGGGTGCTTTTTCTTTCTCAAACAAATGCACAAAAAATTGAACGGTAAACTCACAGAATAAAATAGTGTCAAAGCTCGCGACCCATGTGAGCCAGCATATAATATAAAAGGTCGAGATGATACTCGCTCTGAAATAAGTTGCCCTAACATAAAATGTACTTCGTTCGGTTTGAAAAAAATATAATATTATCGGTTTTCTCTTAAGGCTATTCCTGCAATTTTTTTGAATTTCATAACATTAAATTAAATAATTTCCTCTTATTTGGAAATTAATAAAGTATGTTAAGATGAGATGTAGCATCGGGAAGTAGGGGGGGTGCAGGGGGCGAAGCCCCCCTTTTCTAAAAATAAATAAGACTAATCAATTGAAGATTATATGTTTGTTAATAATCTACTCTTAAATTAAAATTTAAAAAAATTTAATAACATAATAAATAGAATTTAAAATTAAAACTAATTAAAAAAATATATACATAATGTTTAATACTTAGAAAACAATGTAAGAATTTTTATAATAAATTTCACATAGAAGATTAAAAAAAACTTAAATTAAAATCTCAAGTATTTAACTCAAAGTGCAAAAAAAAGGTCGAACCTGCGGTCGAGTGGCGCATATACTTGTAAGTCTAAACATCGTAAATACGAGATGCTACGTAGGCACGGAAAACTGAGAATCCTACCGGACTACACAATTTCATTCATTCACTTCTCTTCCCAAAGGAGAGAAAGTAAAATTCTGCTTTCTGATTAGTCGGGAAGCGGTCATAAACACTTTTCCTCCCTAGGGAGGAAAAGTAGCATTTTGCTTCCTATAGACAGCTGCAGAAAAGTGTATTTTGCGCCCCGGAAAAGAAAATTTTTAGTCAGTCCTAATTCACTATATCGCTTAATTCAACTGTTTGAGAAGTTGATCCAATCATCAAGTCAAAATAACCGAACAATGTATTTCTAGTATATAGGGCAGGTCTAGATTCTACCAATGAGGAGACACAATTTTGTTTGGAAAAGCTTAAAAAATTATTGGTTTTTAATTAACGTTTTTTTATTAAACATATCAAAAGTTACACATAAAAATTCATATGTATAGTTATGTTATTTCTTCAAGAATATATGAAAAAAGTTCCAGTTCACTTATAAAAACTGTTCTTATAAAAACTTGAATTTATCGTATTTTAAATTAAATCTTCGAACTGTAAAACAGTTTTTAAAAGAATATTTATATGCATTATTTAATACGCTTCATGTGTTTTTAATTTTTATTGAATTTTTTATTTAAAAAGTTGCAAATAATGTCGGGAATTATATGTGTATTATAAGTTTCTACTTTGTTTTTATATCAATAAATTGAGAAATATAATTGTTTTAATGTCATGGAGTCGTGTACAAGGTAATATTTGAATTTCATAAAATTTAAATTATTTATTAGAACACATATTTGTTTAATATTTTAATCTCAACATCTTTGTTCTAGAGATGCATTAGAAAGAATGACTACATACTTGTAGACATTCTTTTGTGATATATTAGAGAAGATGCTGTAAGTTACCGTAAAATCCAGGACTCAAACATACCGCTCCTTCTTTATCAGTAAAGCAGTCATTTATTCTTATCAGCGGACTACCTAGGATTCGGTGTCAGGCCATTTCAGCCACATCTCTGGAGGTTTGTCGTATCGGTTTGAAACGTCAGCGATTGAGTGTTGAAGATAATCAGCAGGTTGTAATTTATTATGAGCTGCTTCAACCGAATAAGACTTTCGAGGAGCATCGCTGTCGGCTTTAATTGATGTGTTTCATAACGGATTCTTATTATGGCATTATATGAAAGAATTATAATAATAAATAAAATTTTATGCTATAGTAGTCATATGTTCATCATATTTCACGCAGTCTCTCAATACAGAGCTAGATATCAAATAACATAAAGTACACAATTTAAGTTGTACTATTTTTCAATGAAACAATATAATTTAATTAAAACATGAAGTAAAGTATTATTGAAAGGATCATGAGCGAAATTCATTTTAATTATAGTACTTTAAAATATGTAAATAATCATTTTATGTACGAATGAAGTTTCGAATGAATGTTTCATTGCTGAGACTGGCAAATTACTAGCAAAGGTTGAGTGGTGGATAACTTTTTAGTGATCAAGAAGTCGACCAGTATTGTAAGAAAGGGATCATCTTGGGTAAAGTGAGTTAAGTTCATTAGAAAACTAGCATCTTTAAATTTTCAAAATTGTAATAATGTCTAAATAATCAAGATAAGATTAACTTAATAATAATATTATCTCAGTAAGAATAGGCACTTAGTCGTTGACATCATAATTTATTCTTTAATATATATCTCTAGAATGAAGAAATCTGTGATGGATTTTTTCAATCAGTTCCCATAGAAAGCTTAGTGTATGCAGATCATATGCCTGAACAATTTGTAATTATAGATACTAAAAGCCTTTTATTTGAATAAAGAATAGTATTTGACGTTGCATAAATAGTAATAGACCAGTTCATAAAGCCTAGTCTCTTCATTATTGCTTTACAAGCAATATAAGCTGATATGTTGGATTTAAAGTATAGTCTACAGTCAAATACAATACCTAGGTCCAGTATAGATTCTACGTTGGTGAATGAAATCGAACTTAAATGGTAGTTAAAGTTGAATACACGACTTTTCCTATTTAAACGCAAAATTTTACACATTACAAAACATTTTTGTCCGAGGTCTATTAGTTAAATTGGAAGCGATCCAGCCCATTATATATAAGAGTTTATGATGATTGACAGAATAAAAAGCCATGATGAAATGAAGATATACAGTATCAACTTACAGACTCCTTGCAAATGCTTAGTGAATATAATGGGTGCATACAAGTAGGTTTTTAACGGTCGATTTTTTAGTGCAGAGAACGTTGAGATTGGTTTTGACAAAAAATCGAGTATGCTTAAACGTTTTATGATAGAAGTGAATAAACTATTTTTTTGCTTTTATGCAACTTCCAGGACCTGAGTATGGAAATAATTCAGTACATCCTGAATTAACTGTAAGTGATCAAGTATTTGTTTTCGTCAAGAAGTGTTCTTAGCAATTTTATATAAATTTTTATTCTTCAGAATCTGAAATTAAAAAAAAGATTAGTTTATATTTCAAAAAAAATTTACAAAATTATTTGAATCTTTGACGTAAATATTATAATGAAGGTGCTGATATATAGACGCACTCTAAACTGAAAAGCACTTGATTTAATATTCTTTTTCTATCTTGACTCTTCTGATAATTAATATTCTTTTTCTGGCTATGAAGTTATGATGTTTTCAATGCCAATTTGATATTTTTTAGCCTAACATTTAATTTTTAAACTATGTTTTTCTTAGTAATTAATATTAATATATATTAATACTTAATTTTTAAAATAAGTTTTTACATTATTTTTTTCATTCTTTGAATATGAATCTTGAATCTATATTTTTTATTCTTGTGCTTAAATTCAATTTATGCAGTTTATAAAAGACATAATTTAGAAATAATAATGAGGAAAGTGATTATAGATAAGTCATTATAATACGTAGATATAAAGACAGCTAGAGATGTTATGAATATTGTAGATCATATCGGTTGTTCCTAGTAATACTATAATATACATTTTGAAGATTTTTCTGATTCTGGTTGCTTAACAGAAGAAGGAAAAAAAGTGAAGATGACCTTTGGCAAGTATTTCTTCTTTATTGCATTTTGTGCTTCATCATTCAATCTTATATACAGTTTAAACTACATTCAAATCGGAAATACATTAAATGGTGACGTTTTGATACATTCAGACACATATAGAAATCATTCTTTGTTAAATAATGTGGATCCCTTGATAAGAGTGGAAATACCAGTTCCTAAGTTTCACTTACTTACTTGTCTTAAAGTTACTGATTTGTTGCATATAGAAGCAAAATTCAATTTACAAATGAATAATAAGTTTGATCAAGAATCCCATATATTACAACTGACAATCACTGGAAATTTGGGTGAGAATCTGGATATCGAAGTTCTAGCATTCGCAAAACCAGGCACTAATAACAGTTTTGTCACCAATAGAAGTACTTTTCGTAATGCTTTCATTTAAATGTACTAATGATTGATGATATAATAAATTTTGAAAACATTACCATGTAAGTTGTCTTTTATTAAATCGCACTAAATAATTCAATCTAATTGCTCTGAAAAATTTATCAAAATTTACAAAAAAAGATTAGATTTTTGCTTCAGTTTTCATTCGTTCATCGAAATTGTAAAGATGAACCGTGCAAAGGATTTTGAATTTTCTGATAATATACTTATGTTTAATATTTTGGCACAAATTGAAACAAAATTCAAATATTAATCTAAAGAAAATTTTGTTATTAAATTTGTATTTCTAAAAAACATATAATTATAAAGTTTTTGTCAATTTCCTTGGAACACGTAAGTATGTGAGTTTTCATAGGTACAACTAAATTAATATAACCCCCCGTCGTACTATATTAGTTTCCTAATGAGCGGCCTCTACACGCCGAGCCTACTGCCATTGGACTAGGAGATTTAGCAAACGTTCAGGGAGGCAAAGAGAACGCAGTTCCTTTGGTATCGGTACTCAACGCGTCCCTGCGCCTTCTCCAGGGCGACGGCTGCCAGGTGTGAAAATTATCTCGAACGTCTAGAGGTCAAACCCCCTGACATGTATGGTGACGTACGAAGACTGCCTGGATACACTAATTATTATGGAAATGTTTACAGCGTTTCTGGAGTCGGTGTCGAAGGTTATGTATAGTGCGCCGCTTCGCACATGGCCCAGATTTGATATATTCTTCTACATAGGAGGAGCTATCGTAATTGTGGCAAACAGCCCAGAGGCGATGGCATGGCTGGTAGATAGGCTAGTAGTAACACGCTGGACTTACCCTGGGGTCCAAATTTGAAGATGGAGAGCTCCTCTAATCTAGATTCAAGACGATGGTGTTGATATCGGTTCACGTGAACCGGTCAATTGTTTTGGAAAGGCTAGAGTGGCATAATCCCTTTTTTCGAAATAAGACAAAATCCTGGAAGGTACTAAAAACCCAAGTCGAAAATGAAGGGAAGGCAGGAGCAAGGGATAAACATCTTCTAGTGTTTACTATCCCGTAATAACACACCGGGTTTCTAGATCTTACAAATTAGCTTACATCATTACGTAGGTGCTTCTGTGATTATGCAGAGGAGTGTGGCCGTGATGCACACATGCATATCACTAATCCAAGATCATTGGATAGTGAAGGGCGCAATTAGAGGTTTCGGGTCGGGGATTACCTGTATTAGAGATCCAGGAGCACGAAAGCCTGTATTCTGTTTAATAGAATCAGTCCGATACTACCGTTCGGTCTCTGTACTGGAGATATTGCAGTGGCTATAATGTCTATAATTGATACTCCATGTGGATAGTACTCATACTTATCGTAATAAGGTAAGAAAATAGGCCATTGACACAGCATTCTGCTGTAGGTCGATACAACAAGATCAGCGAATGGAGAGTGCAAGATATGGAGACGCTTTCTGATCACTCCCTGACAATGTACTCTTTGAGATAAGGAAGAGCCAATCTGAGTATGTGATTCGAAACATACATATTGGATAAATTACTAAATAGCCATGGATGTCGCATTGAGAGATATCCCGAGTGACATCAGGGACGACCAGACACTGCAGAGTGCTACGAACTTTTTAGCCACGCGATTAAGCACACCTTTGAGGACAATTGTTACCCGAAACGAGTGAAACCCACAGACGAAGTACGTTGGTGGAACAATAATCTAGACTCTCTGAAGAAGAAAACTAAAAAACTCCGTAAGATAGCCGGATGATCAGGTAGTAAGTGTGACTGGTGTGGGTACGGGGCGACCAGAGGTGAATACAGAGAGGTAAGAATGACAGTCAGAGAGAAGAGCTGGAAGAATAAATGCGGTAGACTCTACGACGACAAGGAAGCGGCCAGGCTGAATAGAATTCTGGCAAAGAAGCCAGATGCTACCTTAGGCACATTGAAGTTGCCTGACGGCCGATACTCGACATCTGAAGAGGAGGCATTGGGCTACCTCATTCGACAATTCTTTCGTAGTTTCTGCAGGTAGTATAATACTGCAGAACAAAGGAATACCACATCTCTGGATATAGGGCGCTGTCCAAGGTATAGAGTTAGATGGACCATCATGTTCTTCAGTCCATTGAAGTCTCCAGAACCTGACAGAATCTATCCGTCACTACTGCAAAGTATAGAGTAAGTCGGTGTGCCCACAGAGTGAGGTCATATCTTTACTAATCTGTTCTCTCGTTGTGAACGAGCTCCTGAAGCTGCTCAACAGCATTAGCTCTACAACGAGCGGCTATTCTACTGATAGTATAGTAATCGCCTGCAGACCCTTCCTGGACCCATTGATGGGGACCATGCAGGGCATGCTGAATTCTGTGAGCAAGTGCTGCAAGCAGAACTGTCTCTCCGACAACTCAGCGACGGCCGAAGTTATTGTCTACACTAACGGATACAAATGAAATATAAACTGCAACTTGACTTTAGGAGGACAGGCCCTATCCATTCAATACCATGTGAAAATCTAGATATTATCATCGATAGCAAACTGTGATGGAAGAAATACCAGAATTATGCAACCGATAATTCGGTGCAGGAGTATGCAACCGGGCTATCGGGAGGATATGGGGTTTGAAACCTGGAATGATGAGGTGGGCATACGAGGCACTCCTGAAATCTAGACTGACATATAGCGCTTTGGTCAAGAAGTATAATAGTAAGGAGCATCTCAGGCGCGCGATTAGGTCCACACCTACTGCGCGCTTAAAATAGAAACGTATAGGCTGCAAAAGCCCTCCACAAGGTAAAAAATTTTCTTGAAGAAGCTAGTAAGGAGGGGCCGTTAAGGTTCCCCAAATGTTTGGACAGAGAGGCGAGTGTATATATAATATGCTAATGAATTTATATAAAGCTTGATATAAAGTTTGAAATAAACTTTTAATAGACTTTTCATATAAAATTTTTATAAAATATATATAAGATTTATAAGTAGTAAATTTCTTAACATGCTAAGAACATAGATTATTATGTTACCCTTTATCACAATCAGTAGGGTATATAACTATATCATTGAACCGATTTTTAATTTAATTATAGAATATTTTTTGTGTTAATATATTTTGAACTTTCGGAAAGTATTTTATATAAATTATTTATAAAATACATGAAAAGGCATATGTAAAAGTCTTACTATGCTGAGAACACATCAAACTCGCCTAACTATTTTACTTTTGTTAAAAGTTCTTTTCTTTGGAGATTTATTTATATAAAATTAATATTAAATATGAATATATAATATAATATATAATGAATATAAAAATATAATATAATACTAATAACTAAATTATTAATTAATCGAAAAATGTACGTATCATAAAATATTTATATTTAGTGAAATAATAAATTCAATATTTTTATGAATGAAAAGGTCGTTTCAAGATTCAAAGAATTGTGACATTATCATAGAAGGTAATCCAAATAAATTATAGTTATCCTCTTTTAACTAATACATTTTTATGACACGTTTCGATTTTATTTCTTAATAACCCTTTTTAGTTTCAATGGATATATGTATAAGTTTCGATCAAATACTGAAATATCAAATATTGAAATTATACTTCTACCATAGTGTAAGCATTTCAACCAATATCTAACAAAATTGTTACATGTACAGCCATCATTGGTATCATTAAAAAAATAACATGAAATCACATTGATTAAAATAGCACAAAAATTTTGAAATATCGAGAAGCCTTATAATTTTGCAAAAACGGAAAAAATTTAATTAGTAATTCCAGCACCATGGATTTTCATCATTTTTATTTATTTGACCATTTGTGACATTTATATTACAGAAAGAGCTATGAAAATATTTAATAGATTGTCTAATTCTTGAAATTTATTTGTAAATTTTCAGAACATATATAGTAAATAGTATCTATTTATAAAAATACGAATACTCTCTCGTTCACGCTCTTGTTCTTGTTCAAACTTGCTTCAAATTGGACGCTGACAGATGCCGTGGCGAAAATTTACAACACAAATAAAATAACAATTGATTTTTATATTAATATTTAAGATCTTTTTCTTCAACCCAAATGAATTTTCAAGTTTTATCACCAGATTTTTATTGGATTAATTAGTATTCAACAACCTGAATCTACTCACGTATTTGAATTTTAAACAGCCTAAGTTTTATTAATTACTTCAAAAATTACGCAATCAAATAATTATACTTATTTTTCATAAAAATGATACCTTTTTGCAAAAAGATACCTTTCCCTATAGCGAGAATATTTATTCAAATTAGTAATACATTCTTTGTAAATCAAATATAAATTCCTATTTAAATTTCGACTTTAGCGGTGTTCGAATTTCAGAGAATCAATAGGTAAGTATAATATTTTCCTCGACCCAGAAATAAAATGAAATAAAATCTAGAAATTTACAGACATCCTACATTTATATATTCATATATATATATATATATATATATATATATATATATATATATATATATACCTATATATTACTATTTAATTATGGAAGACACTTACGAAAATATATTATACATTACTTATACCACGTTTATAAAAAATATTCCCGCACGTTCTTTGATGTAAAAACGAATTTGAATAAAAAAGTAAGCAATCTCATACGAACTTTATATTATTAAAATTTTAGGCTTGTACGGTTTGGTAGAATACTCTCCTGATAACATTGAATTGCATGTCACTAAATTGAATTAAAAATTTTAAATAACGGGTTTTATTTTAGAAATGTTATTTATAACTCGATATTTAAAAAAAATACATATAATATTTGTACACTATGTTACATCACAAGAAGAGTGTATTTACGGACAATTGAATAATTTGATACATAAAATAGCTTTCTCGAATTACGTTCATATTTTTTTATTCGGTACTAAGTCTTTTTTCGAATCTAATTACTTTTATATATCAATTTCGACGCAGGAGTTTTCCAAACTCCAAAAACAATTAAATTCTTAATTTCGTCCATTTTCCATGGTTTGCACTCGTATTTAACAAAGTAATTAAAAAACTCCATTTTTTAAATTGAGAGAATTTTCTAGACCTTCTTAGCAAGAGAAGAAATAGACATATGAATAAAATATGAAATACTGAATAAAACTTCATGAAGACAGAAAAACAATTTAAAATATACTATAACCATAATATGTTCTATTATATTAAAATAAATTTACAGAATCATTTTGAATCGATTTTCATAGATTGCTTTTAAGCTATCATTGGTAATCATTTTATTCGAAAATAACAATGATAATGCGTGTTCAATAAATATTCACACTTTTCACTCAATAGAAAAAAAAAACAAGAAATACATTTAATATTTTACAAGACATACTAGGTGTAAATGTAAGGAAACTATAGAAAGATCTTATTTACATCTAATTTATTAAAATATTTTTTTCTAAAAACCGTATGAAGATTCCTCCACATTGAATTCCTACCATCGTACTTTTGACTTAGAGTGTCAAAACAAATATACAATTGAAAGTTTTCAATAAATTCATTCGATAACACAATTTAAAAAAAAATTTAATGTCTTGTAATTTAAATGAATATTATATTAATTTGTAGTTCAAAAATTAGAAACTTTTCAATTTTCCAATAAATATGTGTTATTATTTTTATGTCCATAATTAGATATAATAAATTTTTCAATATTGTTTTGATAGAATATTAGAGAATAACTGAAGATTATTTGTAAACAAATATTTATGTTCAATATTTGTAAAATTATGTCGAGCTATTTCTTGGGAATTTTTAGAAAATAATATTTTTTTATTACATGGAATTTCTTTACTTATTTTTCGTATATAAACTAAACATGGTTTTCAAATAATCATTTAATCGAAAATAACTTATACATAAATATAAATGTTTATATAATAATGTCGAACTATTCCTCGCAAATTTTGAGTAAATATAATATTAGATTATTTATTAGATAAATTTTATTTATGTTTTTCATTTTAAACTATAGGACGAGTCAATTATTTAGGATATGCAAAAAATGAGAGATTTTGTCCTCAACAATGAGCAAACCTTTATTTCTATCCCTTCTTCCTAACGTAAGCTCGAATTATTTAACTATTTAATAGTAAATTAAATAATATTTCAACTATTCACAATAAAAAATAAAATTGTCCAATTTCATTAAACTTCATATCTTTTCAAATATTATTAGAATGGTTTTTGATTCTCAATATTTATATAGTTGAAACTATTTATATAACAAATTATATATAACAAAGCACAATTAACTAATTATACAATTAAAGTTTGCTGATTAAAGCAATCTTTAGAATAATAATTAGCCGCGTTAGTAATTTTGTCAATACATTAATTGATTGATTGATCGATGTCCTGCTTATATTATATTAGATACAACACTAATACTCATCAAGATGAAAAATATAATTATATTAGAAACTTTTATCCAGTTTGTTGGGAGCTTACCAATATTTATGACACAATAAAAAAAAGTTATATTGAGGGCGAATGCAGTAATAGAATTTTAAACGAACGATTGAAGTAGCTGCTTTTAAAAATTAAACAATTTTGTCTAGTATTATTCTAATGAATCTGTATAATATAATTTATAAGAATGTCTAAATGTATTGAATAATGAAATAAGTTTTCGACCATTTTGACTAATGATTTTTTTTCGTATTTAAACAGTTATGCCAAAAATTATATGTAATTATGTTATACTCCAATTGAAGCAATTCATAGAATTCTTCAGTAAAAAAATTACCGCATTGTCTAAGTCGAATAAAAATCGAAAAGAACTATCTAGAGCATAAAAGATATAAGCCTGAACTTTTCATTTTACTTCTTTAGGAGTAGACTAGTTTTTCAGCTGGCTGTCTATATGGGTCCTGATATTTCCATAGGGGAAAAATTAATTTTTCATGCATATTTTCTCATTCCGATCCCTTGTCCTAATTTATCGACAGTTCATGCTAATATTCGACAATTCCTCGAGCGCTTATCATGAAGTTTCGCTACGTCATTGTCTTGATAAGAATTCTTAGAAACTTTTGGAGCTCACCTTGGTAGTTGATAACTCACAACAGAATATTCATGTCTGAACCATTGATATCAAACTATTGTTTAAAGATTGCATTTAGAAGAAAAATATTAGAAAATCCATTTGCAACAAATGACATGTTTCATATGCATTTTTATCTATAAGCAAGAGTACAACAGAAATTGCTATCTATTCTGTTCTGTTGGGATGAACCTAAAATATTTGACATACAATGCATAGTGTTTCAATAACTATCAAAGGAAGGATATGGGCGAGGAATTTCTTCCAGGTTGAGTTAGGTAACTCTGATTGTGTTGAGAGAATGAAGTTTGTAAAGTTTAAGAACTTAACACTTTTCTATTCCAAATAGATGGTACTTTCTTAATTACACTATCGTACTTTCTCTGAATCAGATAGCTCAAACTGTGTAATAAAAGTATAAGAGAAATTTTTTATGAAAACCATTTAATACCAGACTCGAAGAAGAAATAATAATTCAAGGAAAAAAGATCTCATTGCTTTATTGCTGTAAATGTTAGATAATAGCTATTACTTAGTTATTATCCTCTAGCAATTCGAGAATTAGACACTAATAATTGAGAATAATTGAGAGAGTATATATTTTCGAAACGAAAGTTTTATTGGGGCTTTCTCGCTTAACACACTATTTGTTCTTGGAATACGGTAGCGAAAGTAATATGTCTCGTGATAGAGTAATAATATCTTGAAAATAAGAGATAGAGAATTCCTAAAACTGTACAGCGCCAATTTTGAGGAAAACCAAAGTTAATTAAGTTAATTAACCAAAGCTAAGCTTAATCTAGAACGAATCTGTCGCGCATTCTGGTAGCCGCTCCTGATCAAAAGATGTGTTTGCTACTTCATTTTGAAGCTTACAAATATACTTTCAAAACACGATTATCACTGTTTTGTCGAAAACGAGAACAATAGACAAATAGCACCTTTCCCAAAAAGGCGGAAACTTATTTTCTTTTCCAATACAAATGTAAGATTGAAAAGTTTAATAACATTCTCGAATTAATGAGAAAAGTCCAGGGTATCCAAATTATAGAATTTATAGAACCTGAAAGAAATAACTGTGATTAATTCTAAATGGACACTTTAGCTTGTTATAATTTTAGTGTAACCGCCCCCCCCCCTGAATGTCTCTGATTTTCGCTTGCTTTCTTAACACTGCTAATGCGTAATTCTCACGACGTAATTTATCACTCGCTCTCTCTCTCTCTTCTCTCTCTCTCTCTCTCTAGTTCGTATAGATTCTTATATTTACATATATAGTATATCGCTCACTCTCATTATTTTACTTACATTTGAACATTTGAGTCTATATTATCTTTTTCCTTATTTGAATAGAATTTATTTTAAAAACTAAAAGATAATAGTACCTTCAGATAAGAGAGTATAATATAAATATATATATATACATATATATATATATATATATATATATATATATATATATATATATAAAGAGATAGAGATACCATGAATTTTTTATATTGTTATATTAAGACTGCAGTAAGAGATTTTATTATTATTCTTAAATTTCTGCTTTAACGAGTGAAATAAGGATGCAAAAATGACATTGGTGAAACACTTCTTCATTATTGCATTAACCATAGCTTTGTTCACTATTGTTCATAGCAGAAAGTTCCAGCAATTGGGATATCGAACTCGATCTGATTTTTTGAGTTATACGAAGATATATTCATCAAAATTTTGGCTAATTAAAGCTCCCGCAATCAGAGTTAATTTACCAATTGCTTATCCTTTTATATTTACTTGCATTAACATTACCGACTTACTAAATGAAGATAAACATTTTAAAGCAATAATATTAAATGGTGGTTTAAAGCAAGATCGACTTGAATTAGGAATTAAAGGTATATTTGGTGAAAACCTAAAAGTTGCAGTCACAGTGTTCATGGATATTTGGTAACTTGATTTCAAGACCTACTAACTAATTCTGAAAAGTAAGTTTTATTTTGTTTTAATTTATTAATATTTCTATAAATTTTATATAACTCATCCCTCCATATAATAATCGCTAGTGCAGGAGATTGATAATTTGTGGACTTTTTAGTAGTCTGATTTTAATAAAAAATATTCGCATTATATGTGTAAATTCGTAAGAAAAGAGAGAAATTACGAGACAGAAAATATTTAAAAAATTATTTGTATATTTACTAAAATATTTCGGATCATTTTAAAGCGGGCAGCAAAACGTTTAATTTATATAGCTTTCAATAACATTAACATAAATTAAATATATTAAACTAAAATAATCGAGAGTGTTTATTTTATCAATCTGATACATTAAATAATTCTTAGTGTCCAACGATCTGGTAAGAACGTATAAATTAAAGAAAAAAATTTTAACTCAAACTTGTTTTTCTCTATTCTAAATAATCACAACTTTTTGGGAAAATTCGTAGCTCTAAATTTATCACACACATTTTATAAATCATATTTTGTTATTCTTTATTTTCTTATTGTTAAGTTCTTATCATCGATAAATATTTTTTAATAACTTTAACTTCAAAATTGCAATTTTCACATTATTCAAAATATTCCTTAACATTAATAATAATTTCGAAAATTATTCAACTTAACTGCTAATTTATAAAGTAAATTAATTAAGGGGGAGGGAATTTACCCCCGAACGAAAGGAAAAAGTTGTACGAGGTAAATAACAAGCATGCAGTTCTATGTTGGAATAAATGCTCTATTATATTCCTGAATAAGTTAGAATGAATATTGTAATAAAGAATTTTTTAAAATTATTAATAGTAAACAAGCAGATTTACATTTTGTGCATTGCTTGAAAATATTTTATTTCAATACATAACGCAGTAATGCGCTAGAAATGAATCAGAGGGATTCATAAGAACAGGCTATACAACTCATAGGTAATAAATTTTTTCCAGTTTGAGCGAGGTATATCTTAACAGCTGCACAATGATTCTTGTAAAGTTTTAGGGCCTAAGATTTTGCCATTTTTAAGAAATCGTCATATAATCTTATTGACAATTATGAATTGGATATAAAGTATCGTCAATTAATTTTTTTTAAATAAAAATACTATTGGCGTCAGATATAAAAACAGTACATAAAAAAATACATTTAATGTTAAAGGCTTCTTCTAACAAATCTATGTCTTCGTTAGTATAGCTTCTTATAGTTATGATCAAATTAAATTTGACGAATTGTAAACACGTTAGTAGAGAATTTATATGAATCAAGAAAAAAATATTTTATGGTTTTTCTTCATAAGTTACATCTTCAAAAATTATTATTATAACAAAACGACCTAAAAAATTAATGGTCTATGACTTGCGACAATAAATCAAATCGAAGTAAATAATAGAACAGAGTAAGAATAGCCTGTGAGATAAATAGGGTATGAATCTTTTTAGTCATCCAATGGTATTTTTTACCACACTAGTATTATGTCTATTACGAAGGAGTAACACGGTAGAAGAGTTGAAGTCGATTTTTCACAGTGTAACGATTTGTATTAGGACCCGGAATAAGTTCTCGCTGTTTCTACAAGGATGAAAGTAGCAGTACTCGTGCATGGAATTTCAAATAATAAAATACATGGATGAATATACTGTATCGAACTTGAATTTCCAGTGTATATTATGTTACTTTAGCGTAAAAAAATAATTTGTTATTAGTTTTGAAATATCTACTTTTCTGCCAAATAAATTTTATTTGCGGGCAATTTTAATGTCTTTATTTTATTCAAAATCTGCAGCTGAAGCACATAGATACGATATTTAAATATATACGATATTCAGAGAATGGCTTCATAAAAAATGATTTTGAACTTGAGGATAAAGAACGTTGTGGGCCACCAAAAAAATTTAAAGAGTTAGCAAAGCTTGGAAAACATTAGTATTATAGCTTCAATGGAGGAAAAAATTGAAAAGGCGATGAAAAGTGGACAGGTTACGATAATAATCCTAAGCGTAGAAAATCGTGGGGTCATCCCGGGTATTCATGCAAAGCCAAACATCCATTGCTCGAAGCTTCTTTCCTGTATTTTGTGGAATCAGTAGGGTATATAATTTATTATGAACTGATCAAACCGAACAAGATAATCACGAGGCGTTAGCAAAGTTACAAATTAGTCCGTTTGAATCGAGCCGTCAACGAAAAACTGCCACGGATATATCACAGAGTGATTTTCATGAGAACGCTCGGCTTCGTGTTGCAAAAATAGTGAAAACCTACAGAAATGGCAAGCTCTATCCCATCCGACGTATTCACCTGGCACCTACCTAGCTGGCACTTTAAATCGTAAGAAGAAGTTAAAAAAATTGATCGATGTTTGGATAGACTCAAAAGACATTTATTTTTTCGGCATGGAATTCATATACTGCCAAAAAGATTGGAGAAAGTAGTTTCTAATAATGGGCAATACATTGAATGAAATGCCTTTGTTCCTTATATTTGAAATAAAACTTTTATTTTCTAAAAAAAAAAAGCAAAGCAGCTAGAACTTATTCGATGTTCTAATATCTAAGATCATAAACTACTGGAAGGAGTAATTTAAGAGATCTCTCTTTGGTCATGATTATTTTGAACCTTAATTCAAAACTAACTCGATAAATCTATTACGTATACAGGTGTAATGTTACACGTATATGTGTAACTACGATTTTATATACATATAGTATCTGAGCCAGTATACCGACCCGTATCATGGATCGCTCCGGTAATAACTGCCCTCAGATTTGTACGGATATGTCCAATTCATTGGTAAAAAAATTTTGCTTAGCCAATTTTCTGGCACAATAGACATTTATAACGTACCTGTGAACTGTGAGAATAAAGAAAATTATGACTGCAAGTCGTAAATTTCAGTCCGAAGCGGTGAATATTCAGAGACACATGCCGACAAGGAGAGAAGATCCGTTCAGATCATTTATTCTTATCTGCGCGTGTCTATCGCTATTTTCACAATTATCAGGCAAATTATGACTATTTATCGTGATTTTCAGTTCAATAAATAACAATCTTGTACGATTCAAATGTACAAATTGTTACATTGTTCAAGATCATTTTAAAAATTTCTGTTACGATATCCCATGTTATGGCGGTTACATTTTATGCCGACGTATCTTTATGCGTATCTATGGAAAAACCCGTGTATTGCGTTACATTCTCATTGTAAAGGATTCACGTTATATCAATTCACACTGTTATTGGCATGGGAAAATAATAAACAATTAAGTAAATGATATTTTTTGTCATAAACTTTTATTTAAAGGGAAATTAAAAAAGTCTATCTTTGCTAATAAGGACGAATGAATTTTAATTGACAATTACTATGAAAACATGTATTTATGTACATGAATTGATTAAAATTTTTTACATATAAAATGTTATTCTTTAATTGAAACTGACCTAAAAGAACAACCAGTTACGAAAAAAAAACATTCATCCACTATTTTAAATAGAAAGCAGTAATAATTTTAAATATTACAAGAATTCTTGAAAATGAAAAAATGTTAGGTACTAAAACTTTACAGAGATTACTTTGAAGGTAAACAGAGTTATCTAGCTCAATATGAGACAAAATCGGTTGCCCATATATTAATGAGACATTTGCTTATTAAATTTTTAGACCTACTTATCTTACACTAACTCCTAAATAATTCATTTCGGCATAAAGTGACAATTCTTGACCTCATTTAATATGCTAAGATACAAATTGAATATTAATATTAAAAATTTTTTAATCATATGAATTTTTTCATCACCAGGTGACAGATATAAACTCTTCATGTTTTAACACTAGTTTGTGCAATAATTAAAAACGAGATTGCCAACAGATTTTCAAGAAACAAAATAACTTTCGATGCAGAAAAAAATCATCGTATGAATTTCTATTTTCCATGTTTTACCTAGTCAGCTTGTTATAAGGAATCAAAACTGGACTAGAAATGATAACTGGAATAAATCCAAAATGACAATTAAAAAAAAACCGAATGTATAATTGATCTCGAAAAGCTGTATTTAGGTTCTATAAAAAATATTTTATTGAATCATTTTTGGCACGCTCAACTAATTGTAAAAAATTTTACAAAATGTCAAGTATACTACAAATAAGTTTAAAAATCTGGTAGATGCGATCATCAATTAGAATAGAATTATTTACATGCATAATGAAGATTGAATTATTAACAGCAAATTAAATATATATGTGAAGTGAATATTTTAGTTGTATTAGCGGCAGTAAAAGTGAAGATAGAATGTTTATGTTTATAATAAATAAATATTCATAAAACTTCGGTTCATATAGTCAAACATGTATGTATGTGTGTGTGTGTGTGTATTTGTCGAAATACGTAATGTATAAAGTTAGCTGCGCTTGTATCTTTAAGCCAATAGAATGTATATAAAAGATTTATTATTAATTATGTAACTGATATTCATTTTATAAGTAATTTTATATATAATACACAGTAATAAATGAACAATGACAAATGTTATTTATGTACTACTGCCACCTTCTTATTGCAACATAGTTCATTTAAGGTAATGAATTAGAAACGGGCGAGGAATCGTCCCAAGGCGATATGACACGATAGTAAAGAGCTGTTTCAAAACATAGACATTTCAAGTTGTGTATTAAGTTAGGCTATTAGCGATAAAATACTTCGATTGTGAGTGAGGAAAAATGCTGCGGGGCCGACTCATTGGCTGCAAATCTGAAAGTCAAAATATTCATAAGCTTTGGCCACATAAGCCATTGTTGCAAAGACAGAATGCGAAGCGAGGCAGGTAAGTCGCACGAGGTAAAAGCCAACGTAAACCCCAGTACGTGGCTATACTCTGCACTAACAAAGACAAAATATCATCTAAAAATCGTAATTTGACAATGCGAGTGGTGATAAGTGCTTTTGTTCAATGTTTAACAGTAATTCATGTATAATATTAAGTATATGGATTCCTAAAAGTTTTTATAGACAGCACAAGAAAATCTTATAAATCGATAATGAAATGTTGTTATGGCTTCCAATTGTATATACTTTTTTTCTGCAATTTCGTATTGTTAGATTTTTTTTACTCGTTTTTAATTAAATAATTATTAAAATATAAATTATAAAAATTGGAACAAATCGATATTTGGCAATGGACAATAAAAAAAATACGAAGTACTGAGCTTGGCAAGGTGGAAATGTTGAAGATAATAGACATTCTGCCAACGTTCAATTTAATCGTATTGCATGATTTTGCGCATTAGAAATTCATAGATTATTCAAAAACATGCAATGTGTAAATTAAGGGTTGACTGGATGAAGTTCCTGTGACTTATTGTTGGCGTGCTATGTTTGATTTTAACCTTTTTTTTTTCTTTTTATTACCACTGACAGATAGATATACAATTAGCTACGTTTGATTTATATTATAAAGCTGTTTTGTTTTAATTTAAAATCGATCAAACACAAATGCTCGCTGTAATAAAAATTTCTGTGACATTGATAAGACTGACTTACTGTTAAATTTTATAGTATTTTAAGATATTCTAGTACATTTTTGTATCTCCACGTGATGTAATTGGTGTATTTATGTAGTTATGTTTTTAATTTTTGTACCTAATAGATAAATAAACGAATAGTCATCTGTTTATATCTATATTTATATCTATAATAGTTATCTTTAATAGTCATCTCTCTCTCTTTCTCTCTCACTCTCTCACCCCCTCTCTCTCTCTCTCTCTCTCTCTCTCTCTCTCTCTCTCTCTCTATATATATATATATATATATATGTGTGTGTATATATGTATATATGCGTATATGTATATATGTATATATATATATATATATACTTAACATCATAGTATTTTTGTCATTCAAGATAAATTCAAAGTTTTGAAATTCCAGATCATCGAATATTGACATAACATAAATAAAATTATGATAATGTTAATATGTATTATGTAATATTTTTTCAAAGTTGCGTCAAACTCTTACATTTCAAGGCTGCGCTTTGTGTATTAATGTTCTAAAATACTCTCTCACTCTCGCTCTTTCTCACTTTTATTTATAATATTTTATAGTATTTTTATTTACTATGGAAATATCTAATGTAGCAATGTATTATTAATATTATCTAATTTAGTACACCATTTTGTAATTAATAATACTGATAAATGTACAGCTGTCAATCTATCTCTATTGGTCCTTATGTACTTTGAATTAAAGTTATTGATTGTATAAAGTTCCTTTACAGTCAAGTAGTGTTTTTGACATTCAAGGTAAATTTTAATCGTGTCGAAATATTTTTTTTCTTCTAATCTGTTGCATATGAATATAATATGACCTGTAATCGTGGATGCTACCTTTGTTTAGGCTTTCTGTGTATGAAGTTATATGTACTATCCCTTCCTCATACGTATACATTCTGGCATATTTCGAGTTTAAGCCTTAGTTTAATAAAATCATCGAAATAAATCACAGAGTAGTAATGAAAGTATAGAACGAATAACACGTTGGCAAACATTTCACAATGCGAATAAGTCCTGCATTGATTAGGTAACTTTAATAGTCATATTTTCAAGTATAACATCCCAATTCTTTACATAAGTAAAAACGCGAACACGGGTAGCACGACCTAATGAATATAGAAAGAGTCTCTTTCCATCGATACACCTGATTAAACATAAATACGTACAATTGATATCTAGCCGCCCGGAACTCGTGTCAAAAGTGATAATATTGAACGCATTTTCATTACAAGTACTATTTCATATACATTATTCCAAGTATCAAAATGTGTACAAATTTATTTTATATTATTTTGTTGCGAATGCGATAAGAATGTAAGTAATTAATAGTAGATACGATAGAAGAATAATTTTAAAACTCTTGAGAAGATAAAGGTAATGAATAATATAATTTAAAAGCAGGAAGCAGTATCGAAGTGTTTGTATCGTTAGAGTATTTCTTATACCATATTTACTTATAAAGTATTGCAAAAACTATAAAATGATAAACTTTAATAGAAAATTTCCATTACTTTCTACAAGAAGTGCGTAAAATACTTCCATTCGATTACCCAAATATTTAACGTAAAAATTGAGATACCGAGGCCTACGAAGCAAAGAATCAGTAATTGGATGATCGGAGTTCAATTCCCGATATGGGCCGATTGACGCAAGTGCCGCAGTAACAATTTCCGTGCGCTATTCCTTTACAAACACAACGTAGACCTTCGTCGCTGATTAGCACCGGTATATGGGAGAAAAAAAATAGAGCGACCTCAAATAAAATAAAAAAAAACAATAAATTTAAATACATTGTAAAGTGAAATAATAATAATGATACTAGCTTTTAAAGGCAATTTGATATTTTAAACCTATTGACTTATGTTACAGTTTATTTTATGTTTTCATTCTCTTATTGTAGAACTCATAATATCAACGCATGCTCTTATCGATTTATTCAATTTTCCATTTTCATTATTTTTTCTATTTTATCCATTCTTAATATTTAAATTATATTCAAATAGATACATTAATATGAAATAAAAATAGAGGACAACATTTGGATATTTCGTCACTTAGAATAAAAGCATGCGTGGATATTATGAATTCTACAGTTTATTATATACACTGTATCCAACGCGTATTACTTACATCCGCATTAATACTCGAATATTAGAATTTAGTATATTATTTAAGATGTAATAATAAAGAAGTCTGAAAAATGACAATTCCAAGGATCTTATTCGTCGTTGCATTATGCGCGACACTGTTAAATATAGTCAATAGCGCGGCATTTCAGGAATTCGGAAGTCGAACGGGTGACGACGAACAGGTTTACAACAAGGTTCATTCGAAACTGGGGATTTTGACAGCCGGCGAAGTGCATCCTCGTATAAAAATTTCGCCTTTAAAGAGAATCACGTACATTAAGATCACCGATCTAATGCACAGCGAAAAAAACTTTACTGCGACGATACCGTACGGTGGATTAAGTCAACACCAGGCTACGCTTGTGGTTACGAACGGCAGTATCGGTCTTTTAAAAGTTCGAGTCGAAGCATTCGCAGAATCGGCATTTGCTCGCAGAAATAGTTGGGACGATGTGGATGATTAATAATTGTAATAATGATTTGAGATCTAATAAAGTTTTAAAGCGCTGAATTGAGTAAGTTGACTTTTGGATTTAATAATGTTTACGAATATCTTACGAATCCTACCTATCCCCGTTGTAGTAAATTTTAGGGGGTTATCCGCGTAGATTTTTCACGATACTTCATTGTTTTTAATGGATATAGAACGCTAGTTCTGTTACATTGTTTTAAACGATGCATTTGGGAGGATTGAAATGGATTATAAGTCAATGAAAAACTCCAACCATAAATGCTTGCGTCTTCATGAAATATTAATAAATAATATGTAAACATCGATTGAATAACCTTCTAAAATAAAGACAAATTCTTATACGTCCATGGCGATAGATTTTAATTTAACGAGTTTTCTGTTATGATAAATAATGAAAATTACAACTGTAAGATATGGAATGCGGTTCGAAACGATGCACGTCGAAAGAGACGTGCAGATCTGATTATATCACCTGTCCTTCTCTACGCGTGTCTCTCGATGTTCGTCGTATAGAACTGAATTTCACAAGTTGCAGTTGCAATTTTCATTATTTCCACAACTATCGGGTAAATTATGTTTGTTTGCCGTGATGGAGAGCTTGCTAAATAACCGTTTCTCAACATTGAATGGTCGTCAAATCTTCCGTCATATCACGCGGCATTACTATAATAATTGTGTTTCATCTCATCACTTACCAGAGATTATATCGTTGCACTGACAGCTAGGTGGAAAAGTCAGAGTAAAATCGGATTGTTATAAATAAAAGTATTTTTTCTCGCTGTGTTTGAAGAGTTGCAGTATCTGCCATTTCAAGAAAATACGTGATTAAATTTTTCATAAGACAGAGAGACAGAGAAATGGTAGACTTTAATAGTACATGGTACAAGCAATATGAATGGAATAGATAAAATTTAAAAATTAAGAAATAATTACCGGACAGAAGTTTGTAAACGTTAAGGATGATCTAGAAGCAAGGGCAATGATTGTTATATGTATAGAGCATGAGAAATGTTGAACGGCGTTTTTTTTTGGTCTCAACGATGGTGCTACAACGGCAGAAGAAATGTTTCTGTATACACATTATGTATATACAGAATGTACAACCGTATTTAATACGAAAATATGTACATATTACACACGGCTTTTATGGGAAAAATTCTTCTTTTGAGTTCGAGCGTTTGAGGAGAGTATCATGTTAGGTATATAGGACATGTCTCGGGACGACTGTTATAGAGAGTTTTGTGTTGGGAAGGTAGAATACGATGTCCAGGTATGCCGGGACGACTTATACTGGGGGTGTGCGTATTCTATCGAATGATAGAAAATGAATCTCTTTATAGAAGTATCTTAAACACTCCCCCTAGAAGTCATAAAAGTCTTCAAAACATCCCGACATCGTATTCGAACGTCCCAACATGTATCTCCTCGTATAAGTCGTCCCGTCAAACCTGGACATCGTCTTCTACCGTCTGAACACGAAATTCCTCGTAGAAATCGTCCAGAGACACCTGGGTATCGCATTTTATCATCTGAACACAAAACTCCCAATAGAAATTGTCCTGAGCCAACGGGATATCGTATTCAACCACCCGTACACGCTAATACAATATTTCTTAGTAGAAACCATATGTATATATATATATATATATATATATATATATATATATATATATATATACATATGGTTATATATATATGTATATATATATATATATATATATATATATATACATATATATATATTTCCTATATTTCCGTTTTTTCAATTAAATATCGTGAATATTTTAGTAGTGGTGCCAACTGAAATTCAAGCAAAATTTTGGTCTGCGAATAGCGTATTTTTTAAGCGGACGCTGATATTACCTTTTTATTTATGCAGAAGTGACGATGTATTATATATATAGTTCCGAGATATTGGTTAAGAACGCTATTTTACCATAATTTCTTTTGTTCAAATTAAAAGAAACATAGTCTATTGTCAATTCTGAAGTTAACATAACGTATATAACAAAAATATAATTTGTCGTGAAAAATTATGTTCAGTATGATTTGGCATACAAAACCATTTTATAAGAGAAGACGGAGAAAGAAAGAGAGATAGATAGATAGATAGCTTAGTTTTATTAGATGTACAGCATGTTGTACAGAGTAAAATTAAGAGAGAGGGAGAGAGAGATAGAGAGAGAGAGAGAGAGAGAAACTTTCCCATATAAAAGAAAATAAAATTTACAAAATGAAAAGATATTCATAAAGTACGAGAGTAATGTCAGACAAACCTGAAAAACAAAAAAGGTAATACTGACTACACCACACCTTCTTTAGGATACGAATCCTATATATAATATAATATAAATAAAGTTGGATCAGGTCATTCTTCTGAGTTAACCTGGTATTAATACTTTAAGCGGATTACCTTGAGGTGAGTTCGTGATTCAAGACGCCACCTAGTGGCCGCTAGTTAAACTGACTGTTAAAACCGTTAACTTAATTTATGAATGAAAGTAAAATGATTTTCAATAAAAAACATAGCCTATGTCCTCCCCAAGATCATATAGAATCTATATGTCAAATTTCAGAACAATCGGTTCAGTAGTTTTTTTGGTTATCTTCTACATACAAAAACACGCTTTGTCTTTATACATGAGTATGGTATGATGATAAAAAATCATATGATATTTATCATATGATATATATGTATATATATATATACTATGATTTGGTATAATAATATATATACTATGGTTTGGCAATCCACAGAAATTATAATTCAACAGAGAATATAAAGAATGTAAAGTTGGTGACGTTTTGGTGATATTTCTCTCTCATATACTGAGGATTGAAATATAAGAAAATAAATAAAGTCGGAGGTTTCTTCACAGCATAAAGATTTCTGCAGTTATTACCTTGGCTTTTCTGCCATGTATGGGACAACGATCTCTTTAACATTTCCATAATTTATATGCTATTATCCAGCCTACCATTCTATTTTTCTGACAGATCAACGAATACAATCTTCCGATTTACGCCCTCCGTTCTTTTTTCATCGAATCTTACATTTTTAATTTGCAAATAAAAAATTTGTAGTCATTTTCAATTTATAAAATATATTTGTGAAATTACAATTACTTGTCTTCTCATATAAGAAAATATACTCTATATAATCATATAGTTTTTGTATTTCTATAGAAATTTTAGAATTAAAAGAGACGAGATAAATGCATCTTTATTAGATGTTGTTTACATTAGGAGCATTACTTATATTCCTCTTAATTGTCTTACAGTCGTACTTGAAGGACAAAAGGAAGCGTCCAGAAATATGAGAAACAACACATACACACGAAACGGGCCCCGCGTGATTGAACGTAACATAGTCTATACAGGTGTCAAAGTAATCATCTGCACATAATCTGTAACGTTACGGGTCAGCTGAATCAATAGAAACATTTTGCTGCATTGTTATCGCACGGCGTTCCATGACATAATACAGTCAAACTGCGAATATAGGGAATCTTTCGTGAGTACAGAGAAGTTCGAATTCAAATCTTTCGAGAATCGAGATATTGGCTGCCATGGATTTTTTTCGAAAACTGATTAATATATGTAGTAGCAATAACCTATTCTCTAAGAAACTTTGATAATTATGTAAAAAAAATATTCTTCTTAATTCAATATTATTTCTATATATATTTCGTAAACCTCGTTGGTAGATTAGAAAATTTCAGTAAGAATACTTATTCCTGTTGATAAAAGACTAACATCCGTCGTCTTGGTTGCGTACGAAATATTAACGTAACCGATTTATCAAACAGTTCAATTATATCTAAGTATATCTGTAAATCTGTATTTCTACAGGCAATTTTATCCTATGATAATAATTCTGAAGATAAAATCAAGAATAATGTCTCGGCGTCCTCGTAAAGCAACAGCAGGAGCGTGGCTGTATTGTATATAGTTCTCTCGCACAGATTCCCCGATAATTTCAATGTAAGTTGAATGTTCATTCTCAAATCCATAAACACTGCATAAAAATCATGGGTTTCCAAATTGTTCTCGGAAAATAAAATCTCATTTTATACATATTTTTTGTTACATACAGTTTTTCGGTACAGAACTTGTTTCTGGAGCAAAATTTAACAATTCCGTTTTAGAATCACAAGAACGATTTTCCAATATTCTTCATACAGGCACGATTGAGTGGATTTTTCTCGAGCGATGCTGCATGTAGAGAATAAATGCATAGAGAAGATATGCATTGGTGTGGTCATTTTTCTCAAGTCTTATCGTTTTTTGAAAACTCCGTTATGGTAATAATAATTTTAAAAAAATTATGTTCGTAATTAAGCCGATTAATTTATTTATTAAATTGAGATCATAAACATAAATAAGATAATGAATTTTGTTATTAATTTTAAGGATCTGTACACCTTAGCAAAAAATTAATTAAAAGCAAAATTTTTTTTCTGAAATAGATATTAAGTTAATCTTCCATTTTTCAAATATTGGAGGCTAAAAAATTTATATCTTTGATAGTTTATTTGCATTAACTATATATTTACATAACTTGAATGAATTATTTTCTTTCCTCTTTTTACTTCTTATTAATCATAAATATTTATAACGTATATCTATTGAACTAAAATAATTAAATAAATAAAGTTATAAGAAAATCTAGGTTCGAGTTAAAAAATTTTAACTTAAAATTTAAATAATCTGAAGGGCCATTATCAACATCTGATATATGTCTACGAATGCAATAGACATGTAAAAATTAACTAATTGAATAATATAACAGTTTTCCAAAAGTTATTTGATTATTTTTAATACCTTAGGAACATCCTATGTATTCATATTTGATATGCAACCATTTTATATCGAGGATAGCATATATATATATATATATATACATATATATACATACATACATACATACACAAATATTTTTAAATCAAAACATATTAATTTGATAGTGTTGATAAAGTAATATAAATGATAGCCGAGAATTATTCTCCAAATAGATCTCCATTCGTTACTTGATGATTGGTTTGAATTTTTTAAACTACATGTTTCAGCTTGAAGACTTTTATCTATACTTTTGATAAAATTTTATATGTAGTTAAACAAATATAAAAGAATTAGATCTTGGCAGAGTTTCAACGCTTTATTCGCTCTTGATTGAGTTATACGAGAAGAATTGTCTAAGCAATGGTTATCAAGCCTTGAGTAAATCTTTAGTGTATGGAAACACATGTTTGAAAGCTATTAATCATACAGTTTTGTACAAAAAATTTGTAACGAATGTGGAATAACTACTTAAATCATCATTCGTAAATAAGTAGCTATTGAAAAACGTTACGGAAAATATTAATCAGTTTTTAATTAATAAACGTTTTTATCGGTCTACACTCTTTATACTATAATATATTAATATAATGACAGTCAGACTTTCCTTGTTTATGATCAATCCCAAAAAATCTGATATAGAACTTAATACTAAAAATAAAATTAAAATTAAATTAGATTAAAAATTCGAGGGTGGTCATAAGCAGGACAGTCTGATTGACATTATTTTAGTATAATATATTATATAGTATAAAGACTATAAGACCGACAAAAATATTTATTAATATAATCTTTCCTTATTTCGAAATGTTATTTTTCCCTGTTTTTATTTGAATTTAGCTACAGTGGCATTATATGGTTATTATATTCTGATATTAACGATAATTATCTAAGTTGTATTATACATAAATACCATATGCATAATATAAAAGTCAATTATTAGGAATAATATTATAATTATATCTATCGCTGGAGAATTAATTCAATTACTTTAATTAATTATTAAAAAATTAATTAAAATAATTAAATTAAAAATTAAAATTAAACATTGGAAATGAGCTCAACAAAATGTTTTCAAATTGTATTTGCTGCAAGATAAATAACTTTGTCATATAGAATAGTGTGTATGCTATATTTTATTATAATTTCTAATAAATATAACTCAACTTCGAAATATAATTCTTCATTTCAATTTGTTCATCATAGCTAGCCAGTAGTAATTTAAGTAAATAATTGATAAAATAGATTATCTTATACGATTTAGCAATCTTTATATTTTATTGACGTGCACACATAAACCGTTGCCCAGTACAATTTTTCAATTTTCCAATTTTCATGTCATCAACTGGGCATAGTTCTTACTTTACTTGATTAACACATGCAAACAGAAATCCTCTTTGTTTTTACATAATAGTACTTTTTCACGAATATAGCTTTACGTAGAAATGACTACCAGCTCTAACGAAGTTCTCGAATTTGATTGTTACTATTACTAAGCATTACAAAATGGACACGATAGGTTGGAGAAATATGCATGATAGAGTAATATTAAATAAATAAGTCGATTATCTTTGGATAATTATCAATGTTTATTATATCAATAAGTTTATCGATCAAAACAACCTAAGATCATCCATACTCGGGAAATCCACGTCCGACCGCTCAGCGAATATTTGGACGCGCAGCCTCAGATGCTCACAATAGAAGCCCTCCACTCTCAAATGGACGGCACTGTACAACAGGCCCCCGTAGGTTATCGACGCGTAGAAGCGCGCCGAATCGTTCCACTCGTCCGTGACGTTAATGCAGGTGATCACGCTGAGGGGATTGAGGTACAGCTGCGGCTTGATCAGCAAAGGGATGCAGGAGTCGGGGTCCGTTTCGTGCACCATGTCGTAAACCGATTCGTCGTCGCCCGTGCGCCGCCCGAAATCCTGATAGTACTGGCTGCTGGCGATGTGCAGACACGCCGCGTACAGCGCAATGACGATGATGTACCCGGCCGATGCCATCTTTCCGTCGCGTTTTCTTTCTGTCCTCCAAGCACGCAAAGCGTTATTTGAATAAAACTGCGACGCTCTCGGCGCAAACAAGATCAATTTGATACATTTGAGATCTCTGTCGACTTTTATATGATTCTTATACGATTTCTGTTATCTCGAGTCGCTTAATCTAATAAATTATATACCGTTTATTATACATAGTCAGTTCGTTTACCGTAATCGACATTTTTAAGTAGACTTCGGTGTTCAAGTGAAAATTATTATTTTAGTCGTTAAAATATGAAGAAAATAGTTAATATTGTTAGTTTTTGCATTTCAATGGAACTGTTAAATTAAAACAAAAAAATTTTTTTTTCAATCCATCATTGAAAAATTACACTATTAAAATTATCTTTAAAAATCGACTTTAAAAGTATGCAATACGATGTGTAAAATAGTTTACAATATTCAAGGATTATTTAAGATAATTCATAATATGCAATTAAAAAAGAAAATTCGCTTATCGATTCGATGTTAGGTTTCGCGCATAGTTAATGATTTATAATGGTTTTAACGAATTGCAAATAATAGTGGAAGTACAGTTTTCATTCTGAATAGAATACTATGGCTATTTTCCGCCTCTCCCTCTCTTTCGCTCTTCGCCAAATTTCGTAATTTTTTATTTTTTCACTCAAAAATGTTGCTCTAGACGAAGCCCTAGAATTGAAAAAGTCACAGACTTTATTTAAATAAACAAAGAGGTAATTCGGTATATTTCAATAAATCTAAATTGTTAATTGCTATTTATTCTGATCATAACCTCGAAATTGGATTGGTTATTTACTTCATGATTCAAATATATCGGTGTGGTGTAAGGTATCTTAAAGTAGCTCTGTTATTTTTCTCTTCGTTCATTCCACTAAGACGAACAGATTAACTTATGAACAATGTTCAAAGTCCAAGGTCTCAAAAATTTCGATTAAATTTTTAAAAATGAACAATAATTTTTTCCTCGTAAGGACAAATGCGAGGTCAGACGCTATATTCTGCAAACCGACGATGTCTTTGAAACTACGGCTCCCTGTTGCCGCAAGCTCAGACCCCAGCTTATAACGGGAGAGATCCAACGAAGTTTACAAAAGTAAGTTCGTAGGCTAATTTAAATATGTGCCCTACAAGATCAACAGGACGAGGCGAGCTTTATATTATATCTAAAATCTCATAAATGAAAAACTATTAAAAGAGGAAAATATTCTATAGTGCTTTTAATAAAAATATTCAAAATATCTACAAAACATATAAAATTCTAGAGATAGATTAGAATAGAATTACAGGTAAATGTTCGATTGTACATTTGATATGTAATTATTGAAGAACCTTGCCTAGTGCGCTCTGTTAATTTAACAATATCAAATAGAGATCCACATCTACATAAACCGAGAAATACAGAAATTATCCGGCTACTGTAGTATACGTGAAAAATAAAATAACCGAATGTCTTATTCCACGCTTAAAAAGTTTGTTATTCAAAAGCGCTTGAAATTTCGCCAAGTGTTGATGAAGATCCTCTACGTATGCATAAATAATATGCGTCAGCCTTACCGGGCGAACATCCTTCTTGTTATACTTGCAGACTAGGCGTCGCATGTAACGCAATGCAATGCAATGACAGAAATTTTAAGCGCTCTATGTATAGATGAGCATTCGGGTCAGACGTACGTGGCCACGAAAAGTCACCACTGGAACTGATGTTGAAGCTCCTGATTTTTGAAAAAGAAAGGGCCTAATTGAACATTCAATATAATAAAAACGTGATATTTATTGGTCTTGTTCGTCCAAGAGAGATTTTTATTATTAATTACCGAAATTACCGATTTTAAAAAGGTAGGAGATTTTCAATAGGACTTCCGAGTTTTTTTTACACTCGTCCAGCAATTACACTGAAACTACCCTCTTGATATGGATTAAAATTTTTTTTTTAACGAAATCCATCTCATTCGAATGCTCTTATTTCATTTTCAACAAGTAACTGAAAAATTTATTCATACAATTATTTATTTAAATCAGAACAAATTACATCGATAGACATTTAATTGATATGGGTCATATCAATAGATTTCTCTAAATTTTATTTATTCTAGATTTTTAAAATTTATCTTGTTCTACAATGTCTTCGATTCTTCCGTTTAACATTTTTTTTTCTTAGAAAACCCATATCATAAAAAATATTTATTTAATTTAAGTTTATCTGCATATTATCGATCAATTTTCTTTTATTTATTAAATGTGCTAATGTAAATCTATATCATTTGTTGGAATTCAATCGGAAATCAATCAACGTCCTCGATTCCTTTTCCTCATCTATCAAGAAATAAATTTCTATAAAGAGCCAGGAGCCTTATATTTCGCTAACGAGGACAAATTTGCTGCAATATCCATCGCGAGAGAGGAGCAGATGACTTGAAAATAATAGCGCGAAGTTCGATATTCTTCTTCGTTCTAAGGGTGAATTGCGAAATCGGAAACGGCTGGGAAATGAATTCTTCAAATACAGAAACTTAAACAGAAGGCCTGCGCCATTCGCTATTGACAAAAAGAACTTTTCCATTTTCATATGTCAACGAGTTGTTTTATTTAAAATAATATTAATCGGTACGGCTTTTTGTTTAAACTGAGGAATTAAAATTAGAACGATTGACGAGAGCGCTAATCTCGAATTCAACCAGGATAAATAATATGAAATTATCGCAAATTAATAATAATGAACAGATATTGTTGCATAATCAGTAGTAATTCACAATTATATGCTTCGTGCAAAAGATTTTGATGGAGAGGTATTGCATTGGTGAGGATACGAAATTTCAAGTTGGGTATGCATACTTTTACATTACAATAATTCTTTCACATAATAATATTGTGCTTTAGATATATCGTATAAATATCGTAAACGCAATTGTCGATGATTATCTACTGTAAACGAATATTTTTTTTTATAAATAACATTAAGTACTATCCATAATGTAATTTGTATGAATGCAGATTATTATATAATGCAACGTATGTCTATTGGGACTTCAAAATGTGAGGCTATAATAATAATGTAATGAAGTTAATTGGTTGTATTATATATTTATATGTGCTACTTCTACAGTATGATTGCTATGTTAAGAACTAGGAAATAGGGCTGGGAAGTTTTGAAAAAGTTTTGAAAAAGGTAACTTCGCCCGATGGAAGTAATGTCGTCATTAACTATATCAACGAACAGTCGTGAACTACACCATACTAATCATATTAATGTCAAGATTGTTCAGCTCAAATCAACCACCTACTATTTTGAAAGAATACTTTTCCCATACTTTTTAAAGTTTTATAATATACGGAAAAAAAGATTTTTTTTTGCTCACGTAGCACATAATTTTCAATACGTAGGAAATCATTACGGAGATTTGCTCGATCTCAATGAACAAAAAAAAAAAAAAACATTTTTTTCTCGAATTTGCGCGTCTGTCGGATTGCAGTAAAACAACTTCGAAGCAGAATATTATGTAAAATTCCCTGCATGTCGATCCGCTCGTTCCGAAGCGTATGATCGATCGCCTGCCTTGTCACAGGCAAACTTAACGGACGTAGCTGCTCCGTACCTTATCCGCCGCCTAACTGCTCGCGAACATCCCTCGAGCCGACACCGAGATCGTATCTCGCCTTGGCCGGAGTCGTCAGTCGAGAGTCGAGATTCGCCAAATGGGATACAAAGCTATACGCATAAATCCGCGACGGGACGAGTCGCGCGAGGTAAATTCCAAGCTCGGCTCGACTTTCGAGGAATAAATCGCCGGCTTATTGCCGCGCCCACGTTCAATCAGGGGCCACTCAGTTGTTTAATGCTCCCGATCACCGGGAGGTATTGCTCCGAGGATCTGAACTCTCTACGGGGATCGTAAGAAGAACCTCGCCACGTCCCTATGCCGAACGAAAGCCAATCGACCGAGGCAGTCCCAGGGAGAAATAATAAGCCGAGAGCCGCCGGTCCTCGCCAGCTGCCCCACTCGCCATTCTATACTCGTAAGCATTATCGGGCTAAGTGTAATGGCGAGCGGAAGATCTTAGCGGAAATTGCCCGTCGGAGACATCCTGCGTGGGGGGAGGGGGCGGCTAGGAAAGAGGAAAGGATAGGAGTACTCGGTACAGAAAAAAAAAATCCAGGGCAATTCCCATCCCCTATCACTGACGCGCGCGCGGTAAGAAAATTTATTACCTCGCGCTTCTGGTACGAGTGGCAACGAAGCGATCGACCCCTCTCCCTCTCTCTCCCCCTCGTCATTGGGAAGTCGAGCGCGCGCATGCCCCCGTCCTGTACAGCTCAAAAGAGCATCAGGCGCCGGCTCGGCTCTCGAGCGTCGTTGAAAGCTGGGAGGATCGCGTAGGACGGAGCTGGCTAGGCCATAGACTGAATCTGCGAGAGAGGGGGGGGGGGGGAGAGGAGGCGAGCGGGCACCAAACGGCGGATAATTGAATTTACGAGCGTCAGAGGCCGATAAGTTTATTGCAGGCCCGCGCTCCGTCCGCCGCTGACGCTCGACGAGCGAAGGCGGTTTTTCCGCCTTCTGACCCTTTTGCGCCGCAACGCCCGCCGGCTCGAGTTTTGCTCTTTTAATCGCCGCTCGGCTCGACGGTATTTTTTATTTTTTATTATTTTTTTTTTTTTTTCGTTTTTCGCCTCCCCGCACGGCTCGCGGCGGCATTCGTTTCACGGTCTTCGTGTATGGACGAGCACGCGCGCGCGCGTGCATCCGCCAGATTCCGTTTCGATCGCGAGCTGTGCGTTGCTTTTTTTTTTTTTTTTGTTTTTGTTTTCTTTTTTTACGTCCCCCCGATTCCTTTCCATCTAGTGTTATTTTTTGTTTGTTTTTGTACATTTGTTCTTCTTTCTCTCGTCGAACGAGAACGGCGTCACGCGCGGCGGGCGTAACGCAATTTCAGATGTTTCCCCGATAAAGGTCGAGCCCGCGACTGTTGCCATACCGGCGTTCTGTACGTGAAAACTCTTGGACTGCAGCGAGGCGGCGCGATCCCCATTGTTTTCGACGGGTGGACGGTGGGGGAGGATACGGGAGATTTTTCGGGAACGATAAGCGCCGAGAGTTAATGATCGCTGGGATTTGGCCGGGCGGAGCGGAGCTTTTTCAATCTGGTGCGAGCACGGGATCCCAGTCCGGGATTGCGACGTGAACAGGAAATACGACACTGTGAAAAAATCCTGCGCGAGCTTTTGCAAATTTCGCGTTCGCAAATACTGGGATCGTGAAGCCTTTTTGTTTAGTCCTGAAACTGTAGTAATGGAAGTATAAATAGATTGAATGATTATCAAATGACAAATGCATCGGTGTTTAATCGGGCGAATAAGATCGGACTTCCACAATATTTTTTAGTATATCAATCATAACATGGATCTCGATATGACCTTGAATCAAATAATTAAATTTTCTGTAGATCTTTTTGGCTCGATCGATACTATTGTAATAATAAATCGCACTCGGTCTAATTTACATGCTTCTATAATGCTCATAAATAATTAAATTATCATAAATAAAAACAATAGCTCAATAAATAATTCTACCTATAAATATAGACGGGATGATGAGCACATAAATGCTGTTCCCTGGATTTTTGTTTTTTTTTTTTTTTGTTTGATCAATTAGTTATTATTCATATTTAAAAAGAATCAAAAATGCGGAAGTAGTCATGATATCCAAATCAACATTTAATTAGTTCCTCGAATCTCATAAATAATTTTGTTATTGTAGCGCGTAGCAATATTAAATTAATCAATTAGAAAATGAATAAAAACCAACTACTAAAGTATTCAAAATCAAATAGATTCGTTTAATTCTGCGATAAGGGCATGGTAGAATACAGAGCATAAGCATATATTATCGTTCGCATACGATATATATATATATATATATATATATATATATATATATATATACACAATTCTACATATCTTATTCATCAACAACCATCAGAGTCTCACATAAAGTTATTTTGATTGTTTGTTAATTTATATGCTTTAGTAGATGGGCTGTCTAGTCTATATAATATGTAATAAATAAATAATATAATAAATAAATAATAAAATAAATAATAAGTAATGCATTATAACAGAATTAATAAATCCTTTGAAAATAAATCACAAGTACTATGCAAAATCTCGAAATTATTATGCAAACGCATGTTACCTTAAAGCCATTTCTTTTCTAAGTGCAGACGACATATGTCACCCTTAGTAGCAGTACGCCGGGAACAGATGCCCGAGTAAAAATGAAATAAAAAAAAAAGAATATTTTCATCTCGCGGTGCTCTTCAGAAGATGACGTCATACAGTAATATTAGTCAAATAAGTCCTCGACTATAAGTTCAGCTCTTAACTGTTATCTGGAAAGTTTTCAGTTAAAGATACGAGCTTCGGTTATAAAGAAGCCCGCATCTAGAACTCTGACCGTTGGATTTCACGACAACCTTTCAATTCTGTTCGCAGTACGAATTCTACACTTCGTTTCCAGACGCGACCCGGCACTTTGGATTATTTAGTAGCGACGGAAAAAAAATTCTATTTTATTCTGGATATCGTTGGCCACTTGCAGCGTGATTTCGATTAGATCAACTAACTGTTTGAGAATAAAATATCCGAATAAATTAAATTTGATATAAAAATTAGGATTCTTTTTATTACCAGACCTATGTAGAACGTATTATATTATATTTACGAAGTCCGAATTACCTTCTTCTACAGTATACAGTTGGATTGCATTCAGGAACAACATTCTCGTCGGAATATGAAGCGAGCGTGAAAATAATTCATTTTCCCTCCACTGAGGAGTAATTGCCACTCTTCATCAAATTAAGCACGCATTACCATTTTTAATTGGAGTACTCTTGGGTACGTATCTCTGAAATATCCAGTACGTATTTAAGGTGCGGTTTGTATACATCAAGGATGTAGGAAGAGAATGGACAGTTGCAGGTGGTATGGGGAAAAGATGCCTCGAGCCGTGGTAAAGTTGGAGGATATCTCGATCGATAATCATTTCTCTCCTCGACTGGCGGGGAATCGCGCGGCTGCTGGGTTTTCCGTATGGGCTTGCGCGCGAGTCACAGTTGAAACTTGATACAAATATTCAATCTATATGCAGCAGTATTATAAGAAAGCCGTAGTCAGGAATATTATTCAATAAAAATACGAGTTTATTCTTTCATCGAGGCATATCGATGCTTTATGTCTGGTGTCGATAACGTGAGGAACTGAATGAGCGACGAGTATTTAAATATTTTTAGCTTGGATAACGATGTTTTCATGTGAATGAAATTGAAATACAGTAAGTTAATGGTGCCATAAGTCTGATGAAAAATAAACTACTATTTTTCTCCGCTTAACGGAAAAACAAGAAACTACTGTTAAGTAATTAACGGTCTGTACAATTACATTGACAACGGACGCATTTAGCTTCAAAATTCTAGCCAATGTCATTTTCCGCACACCGTCTTCCCTAATACGACGTGTGTCAAGCCACAAATACTCAAAACCTCAATTCGACAGATTAATGGCCAATAATTGAAGTGCGTCGATCTGCAAGATGGACGCGCGTTACGAACAATCAACTAAAAGCACTTGCTAAGCAATATCGATAATGCATTTTGGGCAGATTGCGGATTCGTTGGAGTAATATCATAATTTCGCGAGAAGTTGTAACGTTCGAGTCGGCATTTTCTTCGGTCTTTCTTAAAAATGGAATTAGTATCAAGAATGGAATGCTTTTCTGCAAGCTGTATTTTGAGAAGCTCGAGAAGTACGTCGACGACCAGATGGAAATCCAGTTGCCATTCGTCGCGAATGTAACAGAGTTATGCGTTTTACTTTAGCATTGAATTATGCTCGCATATCACTACCCGGAAAAATCACGTCATACGTAACAGTTTTTGGTGTTCCGTTACGTGAGATCCTGGTATCGATCAAACGAACTCGTCTAAATAAACTGACTCGTGATACTTGTAATACTTATACGCAACGATATATCTAATCGTATAGCCCATTAATCACGCGGATGATTAAAATTCTGTTAATAGTGTGTTGGCGCTGCTTGCGACTGGCTTAGTGCCAAGAATTCGTACAACAGCCTCCTTCTATCTGGTATGAATTATTCCACCAGCAATGAATCACGTATACTAATAAAACTATAGGCGTGTAGGGTAAAAATAAAATAGGGTTGATTAAAATTTTACCACATAAAAATTTAATGGAAATGCTTGCATAGAAGATGTAGAAGACTTTGGTCTCTTTCCGTCGATTAAAAAAATATAATTTTAATGCGACACTAAAGTTTTTAATTTTTGCTTTGCACACAGGTCGAACAAATAAGTAGCGGATTGGACGTACGAGGAAAAACCGAGCCCATAAATTTCGGCTATCTCTGATGGCGTTCGCCCTTCCGATGGCTACAAATCTCCCCCTTTCACACCCGCCCGCCATCTGGTTGTATCTCATTTCGAATTCGCATTGAGCGCATACGCTCCACTATTTTGTACGGTCGAAAGCTATTCGAGAACTCCTGTTTGATGTGTAAGATTACACTTCCTGAATTGCCTACTTTCCATTTTAAGAAGAACGGTGCAACTACCTGGTGTTATGGATCGATTTGAAATCGATGTTATTAGAGCCTCAAGAACGGATTGATGGATACGAACTGTTAGATAAATAAGGATAAATATTTACTAATTTTTCGTCTCTTAGTATGTCCTCAGATTATGAGGAGATGAGCTAAGATCTGTATGGCTGAGAAACATCTTTTACTTTCACTCGATCTAGTTCCAGAAGATAATTTAAAGCCTAGTCTGATAAAGTACGTCTTAAAGATTTTTAGAGCGAATCCAACTTACAAGCGACACTTGTGACTCTCAGCTATAATATATTATATAAAATATTTTTGATGGTACGAAGTTTCGATCCATTGAATTACATAATAAAAACAGCAATCATACCAATTAAAATAATGACTATAACGATCAAGGATTATGAATAGATTTTATTACAGAGTTAAAATATTAAGCAGAAAATATTAAGTAGAAAAATACCTAATTAAAGCTCATTTTTTCATCGATCCACTCTATACATCTGAATAATTACCTGAATGAATAATTATCAGGTCCTACCCAGTCAAAATAAAACGGCATGAAACAAAATGACAGCATTGTCTATTTGTATTAACTTAATTAGTTAAGCAGCTATAATTAATGCCTGCTCTACCCCCATGGAAGTTGAAAACTTTCTTGCACCGATGAACTTTGCCAGCAGCATCTTTCCTATCTTACGATACGCCCTTACTTTAAACTTGAGCTTGGAATACTGAATGGAGGTGAACCGAGATATACAATTGGGCTTTGTAATAATAGACAATCGGGCAGAAAGAGAGGAGGAGATGGTGTGGGGCAGAGAGGGGGGGGTGGAGATAGAGAGCTTTCGCTAAATTAAGATCCTTCCATTGCACGGGTACAGTTTAGTTAGGGGAGGCGAAGTCGTCGTATTATTTTCCGAAATATCCCCGGGGCGTTTACCGCTAATAGAGCGGGACTCCGTCGCTTTCTACATGACGGTTCAAAACACGGCTCACTGAGCCATTTAATGTTAAGTTACTTCTCTTTAACGCAACTAGTTTATTCGCGGTTGTTATTGGACGTCGAAATCAGTACGTAAGATCAAATTTTCAAATTTCATCGCTTAATGCATGTTAATTTAACATTTTCATTAATCGAAGCGACAATATATTTATGTTAAACGTTTCATTCTCGTATTCTTACTATTTGACGAATATTATGCAGAACACAATTATCACAAGTTCTATATAAACTTAAATTATATCCAATTAAAGTAAGTATTGATCCTGTCGCATAATCAAAACACAAGTTTTACTAATTTTTATTGAGAATTTTTATTCGACTTAGAAGGCGGTTAATAATAAGGTATTAAAATTTAATAATCATTAAATAAAAATTAATTATTAATTTAATAATTAAAAATTTACCTAATTATTAATAATAAGGTATTAAATCTTTGACATTTATTTCCAAAAAATCGAGATGATTTCTATCATTCTTTTATGATTGGTAGTACTGTACGACCTGGTTCATGCTTATTTTAATACATGAAAAAGCTGCCGTTTAATCTAATATTAATATAATATATCATCAAACTTTGAAATTTATTTACTTCGAATTCATTAATATTAGCAGTCAGGATTTTTTTCAAATAAAACTGCAATGTTAATAGGGAAATAATAGAAAACTTTAAATTTTAATTATATCGTAAAGATACAGGTTATCATTAAAGATAAGAGCATTTTATAATAGTTCAAATGATTCCTTTAGTTAATTGGATTTTTTTTGCAAGTAGAGTAGCACTGAATTTGGTCAGCCGTTGAATTATCGCCTTAACATACACATTATCAGCAGTATCTATATGCATTGTTATGACCATTTATATGTCTATTGATTTGAATCATGTAGTGATTTGAAATAATTTATAAGAATCTATTTTTCTTTTAAGACACTCATTTTAGAATTTTTCTAAGCTAGAAGCTTCTAAGTTAGAAGCAGAAAGATGCAGTAATGCCATTAATACAAAATCGTCACGTAATTAAAACTCTCATATAAAAAGACTAGCATAGGTGGTCGTAAAGGATTTTCTTCATTTCGTGACTTTTTCATTTCCTGACTTTGCTGCTATACATATATATACCTACACATTAAATGCAGAACAGCGATTCCACTGTCGACAAACAAGTCCTTATTCCGATCGCGCCGCAGTATCTAACCGTAAACGAAAAACCGCCACCTCTCGACATTCCCTCAATTTTCTTCACGATACCAGCCCGTCGATGCGCGACCGTGGCGGTATTTCGACTCGTCGCCGGGCAGCCTGATTCGCTGACAATTAAAATCCGAAACGCTTCAATATTATAACCGCAGACAATTTAGTCCCCGGAAGCGAGCGGCTCGGCTTGCTTTGAGCTTTCTTCGCGGTGCCCGGTCTCGCCTTCGAGCTCAATTAGGTATGCATTGAAAATACAATCCGCCGTGCGCCCCGTTCAAATTGCCCGGTGCCCGTAATACACCCCCGGTTCATCCAATTACTTTGCCCGCGCGTTTACAGGCTCTCGATAACGAATAAACACCGCGCCGAGTACGTTTTGGCCGGATAATTAAAGTAAATACGGAGCGCCTCGTGATTCGCCCTATATTTTCGTTGATTTCCAATTAGATACTCATCCGGGGCTTGCACATTATCGACGAGCTTTAATAATCGCGAATCGAGGAACGTCGACCGAAGTGGGCGGTAAAACCGTCTTTTTGCCGTACTGGATAAGTAAAAATTTCTCCATGTACAAGGGTACTTCCGAATAATTGAGGAATCAGAGGGACGGAGCTCGAAGTTAATTCGTGTTTCCATCGAAAGATACCAGACACGCGACTGTCGCCGCCGCGGCCTAATTATCGATTTTCGATTACGTCGCATCACCCCTGCCCCGCTCTTTTTAACCACCCCCTCGCATCCTGGAGTCCATTGCGTTGCACGATACAAGTGCGGGGAGTCCGGCGCGACCGAGAGCCGGGCGACAATTTCGCTCGGGAAATTCGCCGTTATCGCTTTCTCGGCTGGCGTGGGTGTGGGGAGGGCGGAGGGGAGTCAGAGGCGATATTCGTGCAAACGGTAGGAGAGTGATCCGATTAAATGGATCTCGGCGAGCATTCGGAAAGCTCGTAAAATTACTACGAACTCCAAGAATAATGCCCTGCGCTTGTCTTCTGTGTACTTTAGAAAATGAAGAACTTGTTGATTTCGTTCGATCGACGAAAAATTCGATCAGCTGCATGATCGTCCGCAAATGTATGATAATATTTATTTATATTTATATACTTTATATTAACTTTCGATAATTAATTCACGTATCATGAATATTAATATTGCAGATATCTGTGGAAATTATTTATAAAATTATTATACGATTCATGTTATGAAAATTAATAATTAATATTTTTAAGGTACGTAAAATAATTATCTCTCGGGACGTTTAACAAGAGCTTTTATTATTATTATTATTCACTTGCAGCTTCAGCGGTAAAAATATTATCAAAGTTACACAGCATCAAATTATTCTGTACTTTTGAAAAGTTTTCATCGCTGCAAAAGTTAAACAGTGAAGAATAAAAGCTCTCGCGTTAATTATCTAAGTTACTTTTAAATATTACTTAATAGAAGACAAATTAAAAAAAACTGATTAAATTATTTTTAAGTTATATTCTTTCGGATAAAGTAGTTTACACTTTTACAGTCTGCTAAAATTTCGTTAAATAAAAATGAGACGGAACAAGTATTTTAAAACCAAATCATTTAAATTATATTGAATTTTGACAGAAAAATTATATAAATTTAAACATACATATACATAGACAACATTTATTAATTTTTTTGTAACGATGTAAGTGAATTAAAAAATTTATAACTGATAATGTCAAGTCGTGAGATATACGGAGTATGTCAGATAGTAAACAAATAAATCATGTCATTTCTTTCAAGAAAGGCTTGCTTTAAAGATACTTATGTATATCCAGTGAAACTTATCTTCAATTTAATGTAATGTAACTAAAAGTATTTTATTTTTATACAGACCAATTATCACTAATTTAATTTTTCTAGGCCAGCTTTATGATATTTTCTTCAAAGCTTAAAAAAATTAAATAAATTTCTGAAAACTTATCGTATAATACGTTTAAGTGTAATAAACGCTAGATTGAAACTGTCGGAAATTGTTGAATATTTAATAACTTTACAAATAACAAAATTAATAACCAATAATTTCCTTTAATAGAGTATTTAATTAAAAATGAAGAATTTCTTTTTTATTTTTATTTAAAAAGTTAATATATGCTATGTTGAAGTGATTGATTATCGAGGCAATGCAAATATGTCAAGACTACCTTTGAAATTATAGAGCGAAAATTCGGTCAATGATAAATCGCTTCTCAAAATATGTTGAACTGTATTAAAAAAAAAATTCCAATTAAGCAAAAGCAAAATAGGTCAAACAGTTTTTGTTTTTTGCTTCTTCTTCAAATTATTACAACGATGAAGTTGAATATCACATAGCGCCTTCGTGGACTGGAGAAACTCTTTGAATTCGTTTTACACATACCGAAGCGCTTCATCTCTGAATTCCCTCCCATTTACGAGCAGTGGCCTCGATACTTGATATCGCAGTGGCCCCAAAACTTTTCAAATACTTCCATTCTTTATCGAAAGGAAACTTTATGAGAAGAAAATGCCGGCTGATTCCAGCTATCGTTCTGCCATTCCAGCGTTTTACAGAGCCGAGCGAGACAGCTATAGCCAACGATATGAAACAGTCAAGACACCGAGGTGCGATCTGATTAATCCGTTGTTTATTCGTATTATTAATTAATCGACACGCACCAGTCATTTTTTAATGCGAAATAACTGTTTTAATACTAATAATTTAGCTCTTCGTTGAAGACAAAAACATCTGTATTGGCTCGTTGCCTTTCCATGTAAATATGTGTAAATTAAATTGAATTTCTTAATAGATCTCCAGAATAGTTTAATTCAATTTTATTTCGACCTTATATCGACCGTATTTGAGACTTTTTTTTTGAATTACCTAAACTAAGCCGAATAACTTCGTGTTCAGCGGTTAAATATTCTAAGCATTTACGGTTCGATAAAACTTTTTGTCCGGCAATGGGTTGTATTTGAATTGTTAAAACATCTAATAATAATCAAGGACGAGAAACAATATACGGCTCGCTGGTGCGATTCGTCATTTCGATGCCAGACGTCATCGGACATTAATCCCATAATACGTCCTGCTCTTTTATAGTTGAAACACTACGACGGATCATCTGTCAATTTCAACAAACAAAAAAAAAAAAAAAAAATCCCCTCCCCGCGGATCCTACCGGCTTTCCCGGTGTTGCAATCATTTTGTCGTCGAACGATCGCCGAGCGTATAAGCCCCCGAGGAAGATGAGAGAGAGAGAGAGAGAGAGAGAGAGGGAGAGCGAGTACAAACACGCCACCCATTACCAACGCGAACCGGAGCGTGGTCATAAATTGCGCGAGTGCCCACTCTATAGCCTCGGATAGAAATGGAACTTTACGACTTTCACCTGTTTGCGGAAGGATGGGAGGGGGAGGGGGGACATGAGAAGTCATTATGAACGAAAAACTCTAGGAGATAAAAGGTCGCGGCTGCCGTCGCGAGACGTTTACGATCCGTCACGCACGCGGCCCTTGTGGAGTTGTGAGTTTTGCGCTTGGGCTCGTCGGATTTCCCGCTTCCAAACCCCCCGCCAACCCCCAAACCTGCACGTACGCGAACTCGGCAAATTATCGTAATATCAAGTATTGTAAACTTTAATGGCGTGGGATTTCGATGCTTTAATGATTACTCAATGCGTAAGGGTTGATGTTTTAGAGCTCTTTGCTAAATGTATTAGATGCCGGTAAGTAGAGGACATCGGATATTGTTGACGAATTGGGCTCGAGCGGAGCGAGCTTAACTACTCATTAATTTCGAAACGATCCCCCTGTATATTTTGAGGATTTCTCTGTGCTCAAATTACGTATACCGTATAGTCAGAGATATTGATTTAATGAAAATCCCTACTACTGTCAAGTAGGCCAAAAGAAAAATTAAAATTCCAAGTAAAAAGACATCCTATCCAGCCGACGTCCAGCGTATGTAATTTTATAGCTATTGGGTATTGGCCCGAGATCAGTATACAATAAGCCAGCGAAAGTATCGTTTACATTAGTAAAATTTTCGAGTTATTAATAAATTCCTTTAAAAAATAAAAATAAAAAATACCGAAATGAATAAAAATAAATCATTAAAAAAGTGTCTTAGAAGAGCTAAGAGTAAAATATACTGCATCGAAGAATTTCCTCAACATCGTCGAAAGAGTATCGATGAGGTAGATTGCTGTACAGAACTTTATTTTGAGATTTCATCGAATCCGTCAACTTGAAGCAACTAAAATTTCCAACATTCAATTTATTTTATGATATTAAAATAGCGAACAATCACAACGAATGGATCAAAACAATAAAAATTCAATGTTATACGAAAACATTAACCACTTACATGATTGTTACAATTATTTATAGAAATTAATCTATTTGAAAAATTATTTTTATTCAATTATTTATTAACATTATGTGTCTAATTAGAACGCAAAGAAAGCAATTATATCACATTTATTTTATGTTTCAATATGCTATGATATTGTAACATACAGTAAGATAATTTAATGAATATTTTAACAAATGTTTAAATAATACAGCACTGTATTATCCGTCGGCTGCATACTCTTTTCGGAAATTTTGGTTGTCATTCGCTGGCGCCCTCCTGCACGCGACGGACCTTCTTTTTGTTGGTTGCTGCCCATAACTCTATAACGGCCGCTAATTCGAAAGATAGAAAAGTACCGGATACATTCGTTAAAGCATATCAGCAGCCTTAAACAGGATCAATTTTACACCAGACATCGACAAGAAACATTGTTTCTGAAAAACATTCTGAAAATTAAATTATTGTCTCTAAATATACGTATAAACTAAGCGTACAGCTGTACAATTCTGGAGAATAATTGATAAAGCTTAATGCAACGAAACGTAGACAATATGCATACGAAAAATAGTAAACAATAAAGAAGCGACGTCCGAAGTAGCGCCACCACGGAAAATTCCAGCGGCACATTACCAAGAGTCCCAGGCGGAAGCGCGCACTTCCGCGGAACAAGGCTTAGGTCAGCTTCGTGAACTCCATCCTCGCGCCGCTCTGCTGCGCGCCTACAATATCCGTGCAATTGCCGAGCGAACTTCGCCGGCGTCTCATTGCCAGTCGCGGAATGGGATGTTCGCGAAACTCCCCCCCCCACCCCCCACCCCCCACCCACTCTCCCCAACGAAGTTTTTCCTCGTTGCGGCAAACGGAGGCCGCGCGTCGTAACGAGGGCCGGCGCTGCTGGCGGGGCCGAAATTCGCATCGCAATTTTTGACCCTCCGCAAATTTTGGCCTTCGATCGTTACGCGCGCGCGCGCGCGCTGGGCACGGCCGGGATTTCAAGTCGGGACGCGGGGGCGAAGCCGCGTCGGCGGGCGAATTTCCCTCGTCCTCGAATTATCAGGGTTAAAGGTATGTATGGCGCGGCGTGGGGAGGGGGCGCGCTTTATTTTTCTCGCGGAACGCTTATAACGGCGCTGAACTTCCCCCTCGAATCCAATCAATTGCGTATAAGCGGAGAGAGAAATTGCGCGGGGGTCGAGTGCGCGCGGAAGGGAACGGGGGTGGGAGAGGGGGAGTAATTCAGGTTGCCTAGAAACTTTTCCCCTCTATTCTTGTACGTCTAACTGAGAAAGAAAAATACCCTGGTAGGAGTATCCGAGACCGTTTGCAACCGTCCGCTAGCTTTGGCTTCATCGACGTCGTTTTCTTTTTATTTCATGTTATCTTATTTATTTATTTTTTGTTCTAAAAGGTTGTTCTAACTTTCGCCGTTATTTTTATTAATTTTTCACGAAAAAAGTATAAGTTTTCAATTTTCTTTTAAGATTAATTGGCGAATGTTAGATTATTTTCAGGTCAGGTTAATTCAGGAAGTAATATGAAGCAATAAAATACAAGCTAATATGAAGAATTAATAAAAATTTTTATCGGTCTTACAGTCTTTATACTATAATAATATGTTAACTAAAATAATGACAGTCAGACTGTCCTTGTTTATTATCACCCCCGAGGAATCTCGATTAAAACTTATTACTAAAAATAAATTAGATTAAAAAATTAAAAATAATAAAATAAAATAAAATAATAAATAAAATAAAAATAATCAAAACGATATTCTATGCTAGTAAAAGACAACATGACTGCCCTCACCACCTTCAATTTAACTTCTCCTTTGGTGTCCGATGTTTCGAACTGCTACACTTCATCCTCAGGAACTAAACTTTAATTTTAAATCTAATTTATTTTTAGTAATAAGTTTTGTTTCAGATTCTTCGGGGGTGATAATAAACAAGGACAGTCTGACTGTCAATAGTTTAGTTATTCTGTTATATTAGCAGAACTGTCAGACCGATAAAAATATTTATTAAATTAATTCAGAACATTCGACGTAAGTACAATTTATAAAGTAAGCCCATTATATTCATTTTAAAGTATCGTTCAAGTGAAAAATATCGCACTCCACTTGGCAAAGTACGCGGGACTACCCCTAGGACGAGCAAAGATTAGAGGCACCAAGCGATAACGATGGCTGTACTGAAGCATCGAGCCGATTCGGTTATTTTCCCTCCGGAATAATCACATTAAGTCTCTGCGTTTCCGATTCAACGAAAGTATACACTGTTTTCATTCTAGCAACCTTGCGCAATAACATTTTATCTCGTACTTTCGAACGGTAATTGTTTCGATTATCGAAGGATTTTATTAAAGGAAACGATATTAAAATCAATGGATTATTAAACGGAACAAATATATATATATATATATATATATATATATATATATATATATATATATACATACCACAGTATTTCAAGTCAATAGGAAAAAGTCTATAAATTTTCTTCGCAATGATCGCACTCCCCCACCGCTCCAAAATCACAAATTTCCATTTACCCTGTACCGAACGGACAGTTTCTTCGCCAACGATGGACGCTAAAACCATCCCCGCACTGCCCGGGGTAAAAATCAGTTCTTCTCGGCGTGTAGTTTTTTTTTTTTTTTTTTTTTTTTTTTGTTCTCCCGACGCACGATATTCCGCCCGTTTCGGTCCCGCGCGCACAACGAAACGACTCGAACAGGAGTCGGCGCGCTCGACGCGCCGCCGTGGGCTCGGGAGCGAGCGTCGCGGCCTATTGGCACACAGCGCAATTAACCGCGCGTTCTCTTTTCCGAACAGCTCCGGGAATTTCGCAGATGGTTCAATCGACGCCGATGGAGTTCCATTTGTTTTTACTCTTTTTTTTGTTGTTGTTGTTGTTGTTCATGTCGGTTGTCCTCTTGTTATCATTGTTAAACAAGGATGCGTAACCGACGCAATACGATCGAGCGGAGGGTAGAGATTCTCCGTGCTTCGTCGCTGCCGCTGCTTCGAATAGGACGAGCTAAATCTTACTCTTTTTTCGTTGGGCTTTTGACGAGCCGTTTGTTATTCTATTATTCAAACCGAAGATGAAAAATCCCATGCCGCGAATCGGTATTAAAAAAAAAAAAAACAAAAAAAAACAAACCCTCAATGCAATAATTTTCAATTTTATTTTTTAAATATGACGTACAAACAATTCTCAAAAAAAAATATGTTAGAGTGCTTTGAAGAGGCCTACTATGGCTCGATCGCTAGAGAGAAGGACTAGTAACTTGGTGACCCGAGTTCAATCTCGGTCTCGGCCGATTGATACAGGCACCGCTGTAATTATTTACATGTGCTTTGTTTACAAACACATCGTAGACGTAAAAAAAAAATAGAGTGCTTTGAATAAAGTATACATTGTTTCAAGATTCTCCATTCCATAATAATCCTAAAGTTTTTCTTGAAAAAATCAATGCTTCTTATGATTGAACTGTTGAAAATTATTTTTAAATGAGCATATTAATAGATTTTTTTTATAGTATAATCAATATTAATAATATATAGCGATAGAATCATGGTTATCCATAATCTTTCCTGTTACAATCAAACGGCGAAGGTCACTTATCGACGATTTTCAATCGAATGAGAACCGCAACGATTCAAAATTTCATTCCATGAATATTACAATTTTAGTAGCTTTGATTACGGTAGTAATTAGTCCCATTCATCGGCAAATCGGCGAATAATCCATAATTCTCGAAATCTATCCGCACGACTTTTTCGAACCTCCTATTTGCAGTATGCGTCGTTGAAACTTATAACGATGCCGCTGAAACATCCGCAGGTGACCTCGGAAATAGGGTCTGAGCCGAAAACGAAGTTTCGTGAAACGGGCGAGCGCCCCGACAGCTAGACCACGGGCTGTAGCCCTCGTCCCATAACGGGCTCCCTTTGTGCCGAGACTGCGTCGGATACTCTTTTAAAGAAATCGGTGAAAAGGTTGAAACATTATCATGGGACGATAAATCGGTGGGCGTGTAGCTCGCTGATCATACTGATCGAATTATTGAGATCGCAAATTACGAATTTCATTAACATCTAGAAATTTCTCTTTACGCCACTTTAATTCAGAAATGTAACAGAAAATTTTTATTGTAATAATGATTTTATTACATAGACTATTTACATATTGATTATACGCATATATAATAAATGCCAGACGGAAGATAATATGTAAATATTAAAACTGAACAAATGAACTCCACGATCATGTAAAGAAAAGACTTAAGTGGTTGATTCTTAGGTATGGACATTTGTTAAATATCATTAATCTCACTGAATAATCTCAAATTATATATATGGAAGGGAATACTTGTAAAATTAGTATGATTTAATCAAATACATTCGAACAATGTGTTGAATCGCTAGAATTTAATATGTACAACATCGTTTTACACAACCGCCTTAATGCCTCTCTGATCATAACGCGTAAATATTGATTTTCTCACCACAATGTATAGAAATTCACTGTGCCAAAAAAATACAAAGCTTATCATAAATCACTCATTCAAGGTGAAAAATTTATGAGCATTTAAGCACGTTAACACGATCGATTGTAAACGTTAATTTATATTTCGCATTATTTTCCGAAAGTTTTTCTGTTCAAGAAAAATGATTACCTTTCTGTCCTCCATACCTTTATCCCTTATCTGTTATAAAAAAAAGAAAAGAGAGAAAAACGGATCATAAATAAATACTCGATTATTATTAAGAAGACGATGATTTTATCGCTAAAACAGTCCAAACGCGACGAAAATTATAAGATGATTGACCGCTGCCTTGATGGGGAATTAATCAACGGCTAATCATTTTTAATTATCGACCGCTATCGTCATCGCCCAACTCAGCTCCATAAATATCAGTAAAGCTACGGTGACTCGTCGCACCCTTAAATGGAAAACAATCAACGTGCCACGTTCATACATTGAGAGTGAAATAGGGATCGTGGACGAGAGAAAGAGAGAGAGAGAGAGACCCTTAACTAATCATCCACCCATGCGTTTACTTGTACTACTAGATCTCAATATCTGTGATCGTTTCCTGTTGAGAAAAGAACGCGCCCTAGGGAAAATTTAATAAAAGACGCAATTAAAATAAAAAATACAGACAACGAATTCGAAGGGAAAGAATAGAGCTTTACGGTGACTCGATAATTTTTCAGGTTATAATAGATCGGGAAAGGAAGCAATGATATATATATATATATATATATATATATATATATATATATATATATATATATATATATATAATCTAAAAGAATCTATGAGCTTCACAAATTTAAGAGATTAATTTTAATTCTCAACGAAATTTGTGAGCATTGCGAATTATACTTTCGTTCGCAAATTCTCTCTCTCTCTCTCTCTCTCTCTCTCTCTCTCTCTCTCTCTCTTTCTCTCTCTCTTCATTCGCACACTCGCTCCCCACGCAATCGAATTACTGCTTTATTTTCAATCAAAAGCAGCTTCGCGTCGGGATTTAGTTCCGGTGATTGACTTTCTATAGTTGCTTTTGAATTTCGATACGAAATCTAATTCGAGGATGCATCGCTTGCAATTGACAAAAGCATTATTATAACAGACCCGGGGTGACACGACGTTCCCCGGCCTTCGCAATGAAGAGCAGGATAAAAATTGTCAATGCGATTCGTGACATGATTGAAGCATTTACATTTTATAACTGGGTCTCTTTATAAACCTCTCCTTTATGGGCAAATTTTTCAAGATTGTATTTATAAATGCGACATGGCACGCCCATCAGAAACCCAAGCGATCCTTTAGGTAACAACTGATGCTTGGTAAAAAGAAAAAATTCCTGTTTTAAAAACAGGAAAAATTTTAAAACTTTTATCATTGATTTCGAAAAGGAAGGACATTTTGCAACGTCTTTTTTCCCACGTGTATCGATTGAAAAACAATAAGTCCAAATCGATTGAAAAGGTAGACGATGACGAGTTGCAATTAATTTTGTGACATGCTGTCTTACTCTCTTCTCTATATCAATTGACGTACGACGGAAAAGAGAGAGCAAAGAAACAAGCTATCAATATTGTCATCAAAGTGTGACTCAATTCTTATGAAATTTACGTAGCTTTTTTATGTGTGTATATATATATATATATATATATATATATATATATATATATACATTATATTTATTTGTTTTAGATATATTAATATGCATTAATGTTGGTTTTCTTAAAGAATACGTACATGCATCGTCAGGCTCTGATGTTTCGTTTTTGCATAGGAAAAATATATTCATATTCAAATTTGCTAGTAAAGAAGAAAAAACTTATATTTGAGTCTCTATTATCATCATAATGGGATAATCGACGAAAAAATAGCCGATCAATGAAAACCAACTTTTCATACCATAACCAAACGCTTTGCTCCATTACCAATGTATTCGATCATTATCATATTACGTTTAGCCACGTGTATAGAACGGCGTAACAATTAAATTGCAGAACGATCGGCAATCCGTTGACAATTGCGCGCAGAACGCAGTGATTACAAAATTCCAAACGCTCGATACGCGAAGATTATTGAGCGTTCCGGTCGCGTCAACCCCCCCCCCCCCTCGCCCCAGCCGGCTTCATAGCGGCGTCTTCGGGCTCTGACGCGCACCGATTCGCATCGACGTTATGCAATATTTTATCACATCACTGCCTCACTGTCTATGAAAACCAATTCGTATGCGTGGATCTCGGATTAATTGAGATTTCTCGTCTCCGAGGTGTACGCGTCCTAGCATATTTCGAAGCGAAACGACAACAGAAACTTTGAACCATCTTTTATGTAAAGCTCGACTGGCGCTTTTTCTTTCCAAGACGACAGAGATGCGCATTTTGGAAACTTCCCCCGTTCTTGAATTTAAAATTTTCCGTAAACTTTGCCACGTCTGAGAAGATAATCAAGATGTGTGTCTCGTTGATTGATCTTTCTCGTCTAACTTCACTCCCACTTTATTCTATTTCATTTTGGATCGTCCAATTTACATGGATTTTCAATTTATACGAGCGGATGTATTTAGGCGTGCATCGAGAAATTGAATGAAAAATCGTAAGCGAGTGCATATATTCTATTCTGCAGACTGATAAATGTTTTTAATAAACTTTGATCACGGCTTTAAAAATGGCTTACTACGAGTACGTGACTAATTTCGTTTTACTTGGTCCGCAATATATCGTTGTGTTTTACGCTTCGTTACATCCCCTACCTCAGCAGATGCGTGTATTCGCAGTGTACGTTTCCATCGTATTCATTTGAAACGATATACCTTTGCCCGCGTGCGTTTTATGATTATATCTTACTTTTATATATCCTACAATGAGAGGCAATGATACGATGATGGGCGTCGGAGCTGGTCCAGATTGAACGAGACAACGCTAATTAGATCTGAAATAAATCTCGAATAGATTTAAGAGACCCAATGTCGTCTCATTCTGCAGATATGATACTTAATTCATAACAATATTTTACTTAAATCGTTAATTAAATTAAATATGCTATATAGTCGGAAGATTTTTAAGGCAAATCGTTGCTTTCGTCAATAATTGTGACGAAAGAATAACTTTTCTAATCATAAAATTCTAATGAACCTATTTCCGGAATGGTAAAGTTTCTAAATTATTGTCAATTGAAGTTCGCTCGATTTTGCAGATACTTAGCAGATAATCAACTGATTATGCTAGAAAGTTCATGATCCAAAAGAATATTAATTGACGGCAAATTGAAACATCATTCTTTCTTTAAACACAGTGCCAATGTTAGAGTTGGTTCTGAAAAACAGATCTTGTGGCATCGACGCAAATGTAATTGAAATCGAAGACAGTACTAATATGCAAATGAGAACGTAGTATATTTTGGAAATGGAAGAGCGTTTGCTCCTAAGGATTTTCAGACCCCAGTTCGGAGGTAATCAGAAATACATTTACCAGTCCGGACCGTAAATCAATCACTCGAATACCGTTTTCTCTCCTTGTCATTTACTTTATATATACTCTAACGCTAATAAATTTACATCCCCCCCTCTCTCTCTCTCTCTTTGACTGGCTTCCACATGCATTAGCCTATATATGTACACGTCACACGGAGAACGCCGCTCCATTCGCGTTAACTCGATTACAATTCCCAGTCGCTATATAATCACATCGTGTATGTGTGTGTGTGTGTGTATGTATAATATATATATATATATATATATATATATATATATATATAAATGGAAGGAAGGCAGAATACCCCGGGGGTTCCTCATCAGCGCCGCTCTATATTCACCCTGTGCGCCGTAAAGCAAAGGAGCCGGGAATTTGCGCTTTTATCGAAAGTCACTGGTTGCGATAAAGAGCTGTATTATGGCCGGGAGCTGCCGCTCGAAGCCGACGCTGCGAGGCTCTTAATTGGGGCCGAGCTAACCGTTGGACGGCGGATGTCGCCTCGACGCCGCGCAGTTATTTTCAGGGGAAGGACGAGGAGCGGCTCGCGCGCGCTGTAATAATTCGAAGGTTTGCCGGCTTTCATTGAATTGCACTTTATTGAAAACTGGCGCGACGAAAGTCCTGGGCTGAGATTTTTTTTTTTTGCTTTTTGTTTCGACAAAGTAAATTCAATGCTAATTGATTTCGCAGTACAGGGCTTTTTGCTTCTGAATACACGATGCGCGTATAAAGCCGAGCGTCAGAGGGAATGGATATAAAATGTAACAAATTTAGCATATATGTATGCGTGCGTGTCATAAATAATATACATATTAAGTACTCTTTAGCTGTCTTATGCGTCAATTTACCGGGGTAATTATTTGCGAGAGTGTCACTTAAAATTTATGAACTTCTATCCAATTTACTATTTACAATTACAATTTATTACAACTTACAATTATTCATTTTTATCCAATCTCCCGACGATATTTCACGGATAATTGGTGTATTTGTTTTGAGCATCGAAATGGGGGCGTGGAATTTTGATTTTTCATTTTGAATTGCATAATGCATTGATTGTTAATTTTCGGAATAGATTTTGAATTTTGTATTATATGCGAATCGATAATGCGAATGGGAAAAAATACGCAAGCCTGAGTTGTCGATGAATAGCATTCGTCAAAGGCAGAAGCATAAGTTCAAGTAATAGTAAAATTAGTACGTAAAGAAAGCGTTGCAAAAATTACTTAATCTTTCGGTGGCTTCTGGATTGAGTCAAAATTTGATGTTACCAATGGCTCTGCTTTTTCATTGCCCAGATGGAACGGCTATGAAAAAGAATTCATAAAAAGAACGATAATCATCGTTTATGCGGACGTTTCGCATGCGTTTTATTCCCCCCCCCCCCATCTCACCACTCTCAATGCATTTAAATTCTGATAAATAACGTTTTACAGTGCTAAAATTTGTTTAATTTAGCACCGGTTAAAGGCATATAACAATTAACGGGGTCGGGCGTATATCATTATTATTATTAGAATTTATTTTTTTTATCATTATACTATCCAGCTTGCTGGATATGCCTGCGCGCGTAATAGCGCTATTTCGTACACACTCCATTATATGGGGATTTTGTAAGTAATCCGAGGATATGCCGGAGATAATCGTATGTGAAATTCTATATGCAGCTACAAATGGCTTTTTGATGAAACGTCAGATACAGTGGAAAGAGTAAAGTATATATTATTAAACTTCACTCCGTTGGTAGGAAGCTGCTTTTGCTTTATTACGATAGTAAATAACGTGTATATAAGCTTTAATGATATTTCTATATACCAGATAATTATAAAGCTTTCCTGTTTATAGAAATTAAAAGATAATACGCCAGCGATTAAAGTACGCAGTGCGGTCAATTATGAATTCCTATAAATCGTTATTCGAATTAAGATGTGATTTAATATACGTTCAAAATATCGAAAGTTGAAAAAGTCGATGGAATTCTGGTAATTGATATGGAAATAGGTTTAGTGAAAAAAGGAAAACGAAATGCAGTACAGAGTTACAGGCGTATCAATTGAGAGAATATCTCCTTTTTCTGCTTCAGAGTATGAAAAATATCGTACATATTTGTAACATTGGTAACTCAAACGAGAACACAATACTGAATAAAAGATTGTTTTGAAATTGCTGAATCGCCGGAAATTCCAGAAAATAGACTTTTGGCTACGCTTCCCCCCGCAAAAACCTGCATGAAATTGAAATTGCCATTATATATATATATATATATATATATATATATATATATATATATATCCCACCTGTCGAACTTACAACGTATTACGAATACTTTCTCTGACACAAACAGAACCTATAGTGCGCTCAATAAACGTAAGAAATTAGCGGATTAGAATAAATTTCAGAAATATGCGAGTCACTTTCAAATATCCTAATATATATACATATATATTTGTGCATGTGTATGTGTAAATATACGTTATGCATAAAATTAATGCTCCATGTACGATTGTTTGGACTAAAAAGTACGAATAACAATATCAAGGAGAATTGACACTTTGAGAAGGATCATTCAGGGAGATGATTGTGCTGAGTACGTTCAACGAAAGTGGACTAATAATTGGAGGTTGGATCGAAAACTTCCGCTCTTAGTTTCTTCATCGTGAAGAAAACGACGGAGAGCTTCTTTATTCTTTATCAAAGTACCTAAGTTTACTATACTACTCAAGGAGAGGCAAGGTTGGATTGAATGTTATTGTCATATGGACAGCGGCATTCTTCGTAATAAGTCTTTTTACGTGACTATGTTCGAAATAACATTGAGTCCTTCAAAGTTTATTCATATTTTTATCAATATATTAATTGTATTAATAAGCCAATTAAAGGCATCTTTTAAATTTGATCGGTTTATTATAAATTGTATCTAAAATTAGAATTCACTCTCCAAGCTGAAAGCAGCCATTGATTTTAGCAGATAATTTATTCAGAAGATATTGTTATTATTATTTGATTAAGTCCGCATAGCGTTAAATTAATCCTTCTGATTTATTAACTGTTTCTCTTCGAAAGTATCGCGATAGTACGTTGAGTGAACCGAATAAAAGAAATATCTTTCTTTCTGTTCTTTTTTCTTTTTTTTCTGCTTTAATGTAAAATCCAGCGTTAGCTCACTAGGTAATAACTGTCAGAGGGCTATCCGTAGAATGTTTCCCGTAAATGGCAAAATAAGCTCTTCCTCGACTAATATGTACATAACCTCGAAAATGCTTCCTGGTTTAATGAAACATTACAGAAGAACAATTAATGTCCATCGTATACTGAAGCTAAGCATTATGGACAATAATTACAATAAAATTAACTATAGCAGAGCAGATAGTTACAAAATGGTTCCTTAAATTTTCGTCCTGCAGAATCGGATCAAAGCACATCGTGTTACAAAAGTCAAAGATAAAACAATACTACGAAACAGTATAGTAAGAATTTAAACTATTATATTACCATCGGAGTCTTAGCAAAGAAATTTCAATAATGCTCGAACAGTCAAAAGATTTACCATTTTTCGTAATTTCTTCATTGAGGAAGCGTCAATTGTCTTAAGTCTATGATCGAAATACGATTCACCGCTGCATTTTCATAAGTTTCGAAAAATGTTCTTATAGCAGAATAAAACCGAGGAGACCGAGGAGTTTTTTAACGAAGGTTTGAGATAATTATTAACGAGTGTTACCAATTTAATGTAAATCATTATTATAAATGTAATTACAAAAATGATCCAAGTCTAAATATTTCGAATACTTTATAATTACTGTCTTTTCTTCCAGTAGACTACAAAGACAAAGATGTTCGTCGACTGTCACTCTATAGCGTGTCACAGATATGCGCGTAATATAGGCAACAATTTCTAGAAGGACTCATATTCGCACAATCTAAATTATTACAAAATTCTTCCGAAACTTCATAAAATATTCCCTAGATTAGATTTGGAATAATTTACAACAATAACAAAAAAAGCATTTAAATAATGAACATTACCTATCGCTCTTAATTGGTAGCTCTAGAAATAATAAATATATTCTGAATTTTGAATCTATTTCATGCCTAAAATATTCTTAAATAATGTACGGTAATAATTTACATATACATCATATAGTTCTTAACACCAATTCTGCCGAGAATATTCGTGAAACAATAATTCCTTATTACATTTAATTTCTTTCTACATTATAATAGAAAAATAAATGCCTGTTTAACCTAGGAATTTTGCGATAAATTATAGTTGGAAATACGTCATCGACGCGGAGGGATTTGCAAAAGTATGCGATCGAAACTACGATACAATTAACAATTAAACTCATTCGTTAGGAGCGAAACAAGGCGGTTATCCTCGATTAAGTCAGTCCGCATCAACATCAAATCAAACTGCTTATCTCAGAGCTTTATTGGCCGATTAAAAAATGGTGAACCTTATGCATCGTTAGAGAATCAAATCAAAATTATACAAAATCATTTGAAACATTGTCAAATAACTTTTAAGGCAATGTTACTCTTTCTTTCCCCCGTACAAAAGCATTCTCAGTGCAACGAAACGTCGAAATATTTTCTTCAGTCGTTCATTCGTAAACTAGGTCAGCTTTAGACGTGTTCTCGGCTTTTCCCGCGGCTCCGCAATACTCACGAACAACAACACGAAATTCAAGCTCCATTCTATATATATACTCAATCACATATAGTTCATACAGTTAACGTAAATTCGACCAATGTCTCTTCCGCGTGATTGGAGATAAGCACGAGTCTCACCTATACCGCGGCCATCCTCGCCGAACCAACATGCGACGCGTATATATATATATATATATATATATATATATATATATATATATATATCGATCGTGTGGCGAACCGCGGATTTGCTCCGTTAGATGTCGAATGTGGTGTCTCGGCAGTGTCTTGCCCGTCGGGTTTCCGCTCGCGAGCGTTGCTTTGTGCGGAATAGGCTGCGGCGGGGATGGGTAGAGAGAGAGAGGGGATGGACATCGGGTTTCATATCCGCGTATAATGGCGAGCCGAGCGAACGTAAGCTCGGCGAGTACCGGGGCTGTATACTCGGTAACGCTGGGCATACGCTGAACGTGAGTCAAAATTAGGATGTTAATTTCGTGACTGGCGTCTGGCTAACGAGAGGAGTTGATGCGGAGGATTGTAGGTAAGCTGATTGTTATAGACTCTTCTGACGTAGTTAAAAAAAATTCTGGTCGAATATAGTACTGCGGAACATAGCGTTATCTTGATCAGAAAATTGGCCAATGGGGCGACATCGCTGTAAAATTTTCCGACGCAATGGCATGGATGAAAAAAATCGATACTTCTTTTAGATTGACAGATGATGGGAACTCTCTAGAATGCGCGGGAAAGGCGTCACACGCTTGGGAGTAATTTTTTACCTGAATATTCGAGCCACTTTATCAAGCGCTCTCGGCCTAGTAAGCTATCTGCGTTCACAGTCCAGCGACTTTACATATCGATCTACCGCGTCTTAAACGTGCTGGCAGATGTTGCGAAAGCGCCTGAAATGTAACCGTGCGAAAGTCAAGTACTATTCGCGCTTGAAATTGCTACGAACATCGTTGCACTCGCAACTTTAACCATGGATTTATCAATGTTCGACGATTATAATTATGAAGATCATGTAACAGCTGTACAACTTTAACAGCATATGGAAACAACGCACCGAGTATGTGCGAATAGGGACCGCTTGAACGATTTTAAAAAAATACTGCGAAATGACATTTATGTCTGTAAGATTTTAGCATTGATGTGGCAAAACAGTTTTTACAGTAGGGTGTTTCATGTTTTTTTTCTTAGCTGCAACGCATTTGTAAACATTGAATGTACTTTCGTGGAACCTGTGTAATTACGTCTTTAAGATTCGGTTCTATAATTTCAATAAAATGCACAGTTTTTTATTATAATCAATTTTGTAACCTTATATTTTTTACATAATTATACATTTTTTATTCGCGTATGTATCATTTCACGAAAAATTAATGTATCAAAAAAAACTTTACCTGCAGATTTTTCTGTTATTTTACATAAGTTTTACACATATTGTTTTTTTTTGTTTTAAATCCAAAATACATGCGTGAAATTGTCTCTGAACATGAAACTTTTAACAAATTATAACATCAAGCAAGCATTGCTATGCAGTTGCCAATTTCTCAAAAATTAAAATAAGAAATATATATTATGCATATCAATAATGACGATAAAAATTACCTTCGAGATAATTTCATGTCTATGTACTCAATCTAAAGTCAGACTTTTTTGACACTTGATAAGCTTAAATAATACTTTACTTTTGTTTCATTATTGGAAGAAACAGCATTAGAGGCATTCTATATTCGGCCTATAAGTTGAAATATTATATTCTTCGATTTATTATACTTTCGACTTCGATATAATATAGTTAATGGTAAAAAGTAAAAGATGAAGAAGAAAAAATTTTCTTTGGTAAAATATTGGGATCTTATGTAATGTGTCTATATAAACATCAAGTTACGACTATACTTTTTGCTCTCATATTATTAATTATTGCAATTAAGTTGACAGCGTTTCAACGAGGTACTTTAACTATCATACTTAACTACTGATGAAGCAAGTTCGCGCATAAATATAAGCCTAATTATTCATACATATGCATTCAAATATGTCTGAGAATTATTTTTTTTTTCACTGAATAACAGTATGACCATATATGTGCAGTCACTACTTGAGTCTATTGGCTTCATTATGCTTATCATTTTATTTCGTAATATGTTCTATTAATTGTTTTTTGCTTGTACACGAGATGAGAATTTCTCGAACATTGAGATTGATAACGTTACCAGATGAATGGTTACTAACAATCTGTAGCATAATTTTCTCGTAAATCATAGAATTAAATGAATCGCTTTTCGAATTATTTAAAATAAATTGAAAAATACTAAAATTTTTTAAGAACTTTGCTTAAAAATGCTCAATTATATAATCTCGTCCAAAATCTAGAAACTGATATTGATTTAATGGGAAAAATAAAATCACGGACTCTCATTTATTTTTACATCTTCGCTTCGGGTATTAGTGAAATCGATGCCGTTATCTTTTGAACAGATGCTGTATCGAGACGTCGGTCTGAAATTGTCAAGCGGACTTCCACTTAAATGAGGAAATCGAGACGTCACTTTTAAATAAAGAATTTGATGGCTTTCGTTAAAGGGCGAAGGTTTCCGCTCATTTACAGATTTTCATATATCAGGAAAAACAGAGATAAAATATAAATATATTGAAGTAATAAATGTACGAATTTCCATAAGACGTAAAATAATAATAATATACTTCCTTGTCAATATTTCACCAATTGATTTACCAATTATCTAATTCTGACAATTTAAAAATCACAGTCTTTTTCTATTTTTATCAATTTTAAATACGGAAATTAGAGTCGTTTGATTATCAATAAATTGTTCCTAGCCTGATTCAGTCGCAATCGCTACCGTAATCTAATCAACTATTTCGTGCTTAATTCAAATTTAAACTCGGCGTTCTCTTGCCGCTCCTTCCATTTACTAATCGAATCCGGGAATAAATCTGAAAATAATTCACGTCGTTAGTTAACCCATTCTTCCCGTTCTCCTCGTCTCCATTAGTCCGTGTGTTTCGGAAAGTCGCATCCCGCAGAAATATGAGAACTCGATCAAAGAAGAATAAAAAAAAAAAAAAGAAAAAGCAACGTCGACGCGAAAAACACAATCAAGCCCTCCCCTTCCCGTTTTTATCCCTTCGACCTTCTGTTAACGATCGTCGAGGACACGCGAGACCGCGAGAGAGTGGAAAAAAAACTCAGGATTTTTCAAAACTGGAGCGCTAAAGTAAAAGGGAGCAAAGAACAGAGCGTTCCATATAAAAAGAAAATACACCCACCTCTCACAGAGGCGAACTTTTCATGCGCATGTATCCTGGTATTCGGCCTGAATCCAGCGGTATGCGGGATTAGTACGCCTCGGTAGATCAATTATTCGATCCTGAAAATTTTACGAGGAAACTCGCGAGGAATCCGTTTTCCGTGCGCCCCGATTTAAGGAGCTATAAAAGCACGACGCTCATTTTTTTTTCTTATTTTTTTTCCCTTCATAACCGCGTTATTGCGAATGGGGGAGGGGGAGAAAAAAAACTTTTGTCCCCGAAGAAATCGAATCGGGTTGCATAGCCATGAAAAATTGATTCTCCCGGGTGTGGATGCTGTGAGAGCAGAGCTGATTCAATTTTCAGCCCGACGCTTCAAAGTAAAATTAAATCTCACGCTTCATTGTGAAAACTTTAACTGACGAAAAATTGCGTTAGTACAAGTCCGATATTCTTGGACGCTCGCTTTCACGCCGGGCATTTGGTTAACACTAGTAACACTCGTAATGATAATAATTTTACGAGACCTCTATGTTTTAATTAATACGTCATTAAGGCGAATTGTCGAGATTTAACTCCGTATAATAATTTACATTCAGAAATTGTTCGGCTTTGAAATTAATAAAGGCTCAATTAGACTAATGTTAATTATTATTTTTATCATTATATTAATTTTGTCAATTTTTATAATCGGATAGTACATATGTATTTTTGTTCAACTTTCTTCAATATTAACAGCAAAAAACTATATCGGAATAAAAATTTACGTATTTTACTAAACTATGATTCTATATTAAGTGTCAACGCTGTTTTAACAAATATCAATTAAAACAAAATATAGTTTATCAAATTTATTTCAGTTAACAATCTACAAATGTATCGTCACATTATATTTTATTCGCAACTATACGAGTATTAATTTCTTTATGAACGTTAATTTGTATTTCGCCAGCTGCACAGCGTACTAGCCGTTATTCACGATTGGCTCGTTTCGTTAGTTTAGCATGCAGACGATTGTACGAAATTCTGGCTCTACGAAGAAACGCAATGTAAGCAGTACTTGATGTGTAATGACAAGGGTAATTGCAAAATTTCTTTTACAATGAAATTTGCAGCACGATAATGGTAATAGCAAATACAGAGATTTCTCTGATGTCTGTAAATTTACAAGAACCCACATCTTCAGAAATAAAATAGATGATTTATTCAACCCCCTCCCCCCGCTTAAAGTTTCAAATACAAAACAAAACCTTAATTTTCAATACTTTTCAATTAAATACAAAAGCCGAAAAATTTTCCCCGTAAAACTGGTTACTATTTCTACACGAAGGCATATTTTCCTTTTACTTGCAGGGCTCTGCTTTTTTAGTTTCTTGCGCGCGGCGTTTTATACAACGCCATAAAAACTCCTCACTTACCTCAGTGTAATAATAGTAACGCTTTCCTTATACAGTGTACTTTAATGCGCCTTCGTAGTGACAGGCCGTGGAATCTATATGGGAAAATCCATCGGGAGCTTATAAAATTTCAGATAAATTCTTAAATTGATCGTGGCGAAATAATTGAACTTGTTTGAATTATTCAAAGTAATAATAGTTCTGTGACGCTTATGTATTTCTATTAATATGAAAATCGCAACGGCTGTATAGGAAATGAAAAATTTTCCGGCTAACATTAAAATTTCTATTAAATTATAACCGTGACCGTTATATATATATATATATATATATATATATATATATATATATATAGATGTTTACGTTTATTTGAAGGTATAAAAAACCCTTTATTTTGAAGTTCTTCTTATTAAATCTTAAATCCCATGAATTGTCAGGTAACATTGAGCAATGTCTTAAAATATTGTATTATTAAAATTACTTAGAAATTTTAGCGTTAATTTAATCTTCTTTTTTCATTTATCGCGATAGATGTTTCAAAATGATAACTCTTATACTGAAAATAACAGGTGAATTTTACTTTATTATAAAAAAAAAACTATTGAGATAAAAGAAAATTCTGTACGACTCTACAGTGCTGGTCATGTTCCGGTTTGAGCCTTGACAGGATAATAAGAAACTCTGTTATGCTCTTTACGTAGAACTAATTATTTGGATCTATCCCACACTTTCTCCCTCCTCTCTCTCTCTCTCTCTCTCTCTCTCTCTCTCTCTCTCTCTCTCTCTCTCTCTCTCTCTCTCTATCTCTCTCTTTTAAGAACACATATCAAACTCCTGCAGAACTTTGCGTTGTTTACAGCAAACTTGAATTAAGTTAAGCGTACAAGAATTTGTGCAATGTCATTTTTTTTGTAATCAATATTATATATAGTGCAAAGTTTTGTTCAATAATTTGAAATGTAGGATTTCAATATGTAATATGTTGATTTGTTTCATATATGCCGGTCACATAATCAAGTGCCCTATATACTGAAAAGTTATAGTGCACATTGAATATTGCTAAATGCATTCACCGCTATATCGTTTCGTTGCTCTTGATAAACGATTGGAATTTGCTGGTATACCTAATAATTATTATTTCTTGTTTCACTTCACTTATCTCAAAATAAACGCGTCCCAGTGAGTCAAATATCCCGATTTATATTGTCCTGGTCGGCTCGATATTTTAATGATCAGTTATATTTACACACATCTCTCTATACTCTTTTAATCGATTCATTCAATTTATATATATATATATATATATATATATATATATATATATATATATATATCTGTATAATATCGTTCGAGCGATCCACAAATTTTTCTTGCTGACAGTTAAATTTTTGAAGCAACCTTCCACGAATAACATCTGCAAACCACTGATTAATAAAACAGTTAACACGACTCTACTGGTTCAAAATCACCGCGAAATATCCATTCTTGGGCATATTTTAATAATTAAACAGTTGAACAGATTCCGATTTAGAAAACTATAAAAATAAATGTAGTTAAAAATAAAAAATTCTATTTAATAAGTACTATAAGTATCCATGCCTGCCTTCATAATTTTCATTATATCCATGCTTCATAACTTATTAAAAATAAAAATAATAATACTAGTATTAGTAAAGCATAATTTTACTGCTTCCATCAGTAAGTTTATTGATTTTTATATTTCATTCGTTCAGCACTGTATCTCTTATGAGGAAGCGAATCAGCTCCAAACCTTGAATTAATCAAATCTAGAAATTTAGTAAAGATAGCGGTGGAGACTTTCTAATAGTAAATATTTATATTTCAGATACTACGGGAGTTATTTTAAACAAGACGAGTCTGAATTTTAGTATAATTATATTTAATAAAGACCGTAAAATCCACAAAAATATTTATTAGCTTAATACAGATTTGTACTAATTGATTGATATTGGAATAAAGTAAAGTAAAGATAGATAATCTATACTAATCAATATCGATTCTCTAATTATTCGTTCTAAAATAAACTGTATTGTATTTTTTTTGCAATTCAACATACTGTTATTTAAAACAGAACAAAAAAATATATTGAATTTTGATGATATCCAATTTGAAGAGCAATGAAACATTATCTAATTATTGAATAGCGCTACAAACGTTACGACTGTAGTTGGCGGCTTTTTCGTTACACAAGTTCGTTATACGAGTCCTTGATGATTTGGTCAGATGTTACTTTATCGAAATTCTATGAGACACATATAGACGTAATTGCATACCCATTACCATTGCTGAGCATCAATAATAGGTATATATTTAACTACTAATATATACAAATGTAACTTCCTGAAAGAAAAAAAATGGCACTAGTACATCAAAATAAAATAATGTGAATAATCTTTTAAACGAAAATCAAGTAAAATTTTTAATAATGTATAGAATGAGTAATTTTTCACTAAGAACAACGTAATCCCTATACAGGTATATCTGGTAGGAATGATTTTCTAAAGTACATATATATATATATATATAAAAGCTCTAGACTGTTCGAAATACCTATGACAATGGTAGTGGAAAGCCTTTCGCAGATACCAATAGGTTTTCCGAATAATTTATGGATAAGCAAAGGACAAAGCAGTTCAATTTCCGCGAACCTCTACATGAAGCAGTATGTGTTCGCGATTCAAGATAGAAAAAATCTTTACGCATTGCTATGTCATCGAATTTTGGCACACACGTGAAAAAACCACGCATAGGAGCATTGGAATGATAAGAGACGTCCGAGGGGATGTTGCCTTAGTCAGTTCAACAACGTTCTGGTGGCATAAACGTTTCAAGAAGGAACCTGAGCTGATCGATCGGAGACTGTCTAAAGAATTATTATCTTGGATTATTGGTCATGGTAAATATGCAAGCCCATCGATACTTTCGAACAACCACGCTACACATGAGAGAGTCTCTGGTCAAGCACACGATTACCACGATATCTTACCTAGCCTTTTTGACATTTTTTTGTTATATACCTTGTTATTCAGACCTGTTACAATTGATTCATTGGATGTAAATATGGGAGGTTAGTAAACATTGAAAATTTCCACATTATAATTCTGATATTGTCGTAGTGCTGTTTAAAAATATTTATCCTATACTTTAATATTTTCCTTCCTATCAGTTAGATTTAATTAAAGGCGATTTTCGGATTCTTTTGTGTCGGTTCATTAGTTCCAATACATACATCTATCTGTCTCACTGGTCCACTAATGAATACAGTAACGAAAGTCCACGTGAAAATTGATGCATCTCCGCTGAAGGTTGAAATAAATTACGCGCTTTGATTTGATGCGGATTCAGCTCGGCTTTAATTATTCATGCAAGCGCCAGAGATCATATTTGCTAAGTTCTGTCTGTTAATATGTCAGGATAATATCAGATTATGAAAGATGACACTTTTCAGGTTAACATGTGAACTTTGTCCCCCCATCACACTTTGTATGATGTTCCCAGCCACCGCAACATTAATACTTATCTCGACTAATTAATTATTATTATTATAAGTTTAATTAAACCGCGAGAACGTACAGTTCGTTTTTCCTGGCTAATTATGCACTTAGCGCGTACATAGAAAGCCCAAAGCAACCCGAAATTCTCCGGTTATGTCGCTCGTATACGGGGCTCGTTAAATTTATATACGTAGTATTACAAAAGTAACGATATCCTGAATAACTTTCGAGGATCTCGTTATTCAAGAAAATGATTCATAGAAAATTTTCGGGGTTTCTTCAGAGAAATTCACTGTGAACCGCGACTTTGACATCAAAGTCTGTTTTGAACGTAAACTTTTGCTTGTGTCATATACATCCCTATTTGTCACCTCGAACTCGGCAAAAGTGAACCATAAATTCAATGCTTTTACTCAGTGTCTCGCTTCTTTCGTAACCATATTCGTAATTTTTTTTAACGTTGACAGGTTAAGTGATCTTCAAAGCGACCTCTAAAGATAGACGTGTTATCAAAATTTGTCGCTCACGCAGTCGAGCAATTTTTATCTGAAAGATAAGAATAAACTAGAAATTCGTATGAAAAAAAAATAACTTTGAAATTAAAATCAAGGCCATGGGCGAATTCCCTTGACCAAAGCTAACGATTGTTGGCTTGAATATCGAATTCTATGCTGTATATTGTATTTCGTGTACTAATATCGTTAATAAATTATAGGATTCATAGGGCTGTTAAAGGAACGATGAAACAGAAATACGTAATTCCTCCGTAGCGATGTATCCCCAAGAGTATCGGAACAGCGTCACAAAGTATAAACTTATAAATGTATTAACGACAATTCATCGCCTCGACGTACCTCGTTCGCTGTTGTTCTCGTACGGAATCCGCAACGCAATAACTTTGAACGGATTCCCGAGAATGCTTCGAGAAGCGCGGCTGAGCAAGATACTCTTATCTCCATATTATATGTACTTTTATATTCTTACGATATATCATTGTAGATGTTCTAAGTAGCAATTTGATTACTCTCCTTAATACTCGTATATCTAATATATAATTTATATTATTTATTATATTTACTCATCAAGTTATTATAATATGAAAATGAATGCACATAACTCTCTCTCTCTCTCTGTCTCTCTCTCTCTCTCTCTCTCTCTCTCTCTCTCTCTCTCTCTCTCTCTCGCTTTCATTCTCTCTTTCTTTCTGCCTCTTTATAATATCATCAGATAATTCACACGATTAGAGTAACGACGCTAATAAGCTCTGACAGGAGTTCTCAAAAGTACGGATTTCAATTTGCACGCGTGCTGATAATCGTTATCCCATAGCAGCTTATTCAGAAAGAGAGAGAGAGAGAGAGAGAGAAGTAGAGAGAGAGAGACAAAGAGAGAGAGGGAGAAAGAGTGATATAGAGGAAGAAATGAAGAAGGGTAGACGATCGGTTAAAATTATTAGAAAGAAGCTTTTGTCTCTCGCATGTCCGCAGACACACATTCACATACCTTTTTATTTAGCTATATATTATTCACCATCATCTAGAAATCGAGATATTTGGAGCAAAATGACGTTATTAGAAATACTCACATAGAAAACAGGGACGCATAGACACTCTTTCCTAATATTCTTCTATATTCTTAGGAACTCCCTGCTATTGTAAATTAACTTAAAAAACAGAATCAGAATTAACATTCTTACAATAAATAATATAAAATTACTATAATAATCTCAATCGGCTTGTAATAATAATAATCTAAACTAATATAAATAAATTAAACTTTACCAGTCTAAACAAACTATATATAATAAATTAAAAGTATATTGTTATCTTTATTATCAAATTTGGAGTTGCCAACATAACTCCTTAATTCTAGAAATTCTAAAAATAAGAGCAGCCGAATTACTATGCTTTATTATACAATGTATATTATATATAGTATATGATGTATCTATTTCAATGGACACATAATGTAAATAAATATATAAATATCTATTTATCTTATTCTATTTAATGAAAATTTGATATTTTTTCTTAGGACATAATAAGAAATGTTTTTGTTACTGAACATACAAGTTTACAGAAAAATTCATCAGCTTATTTTAGCGACAAAGATCGCGTGGCTTATTACACTGTAATCAAATGTGAGAACTATTTGTCATATATCGCCTTCACACCGAGATAATTGATCTGTTTGATCGATAGAAAGCTATATTCAGTACAAATTATATGGACTACAACACTGCTCTTTTGTAAATTTGCTGTTCGAGTCGTTAGATCCGGTTTCTGCGGCCTCTTAAACAATTCCTTCAGGATTTCTTCTCGCAGCGACTTCTTCTCACGCACTGACTGACTAACTGACAAGCTCGCGGGCGACTCTCACTTGAGTCACTAGTCCACCTACTAACAAGTAAGGTTCGCAGAACGTTAGAAGTGCCCGGTGATTTTAATACGCCGCGAAGCGCGTCGCGTTGCCTGTTAAAAATTTCATGAATACCTCGTGAATTAGCTCATGCTCGACAGTGTCTGACAGTCTCAGGAATTGCAGCCTCGAAGTGGACGGGAATTTAGGTTGGTTCGATCGATGACAGCTTTACTACTTTTTTTTTTATATACCTTTTTTCTTTTTTATTGCGAAAAATGAACGGGGCTTTCATTACGATTTTTTTTATGTAATAATATAAGTATCGCGTTAATAACGTTTATTGGAAAATTATAACAGTGGTAAATAAAGGTAGGAAGGAAGGTAGAGGAATTTTGAAATAAGATTTTTATTCTCACCTTTATGTTGCTTTTATGCGCGACTGTAATTTTATCAATTCGAGCGAAACGCAACGTTAGTTCTATTTTAATTAGTTATTTTAATTTTTCGTTTAATTGCGCTAAATCAGATGAAAGGACACCCAAATGTCTCGAATATTGTTTTTTTTTCTTCTTTTATCTAATTCGGCGCGCATTGTCTTTAACGCTTGTGTATTCGTTTTTTCAAAATTGACTTTCTTTACGCGCTCTGAGTGGATCCGATTATCAATGTATCCATCAGTAATTAGCGAGAACTTAATATTTAATAAGATATTTCTAATGCTCGATATTGGGATGGAAAAATAATTTATCAATTTGTAGTTCAGGTTGGTTTTTCATATTTTCTCCGACGAAAATAATCTTATTTTCAATAATCCTTGTTATTATTCTCAATACGTCAATATAGAGTTCGATATGGGAGATGCGATAATCTTGTACAGTGAACAATGGCCAACGTAATCTCATTGTTGATCTTTTATAAGAGATTTTAGCCATGAAAAATATGATATAATTTTAAGGATTGCTTGCATTAATCAATTTATTTTTGCCATTTCTTACTCATAAATTAACTTGTTTGCAAAAATTTGTTTAAATAAATGTATTGTTAACTTAAAATTAATTTGTATTATTAATAAATTAAATTGTATTAAGTCATTTAAAAAATACAATAATAGCATGTGATTGAATGGAAAAAATTGCATTCGCGATAGTTCAATAATGCTTTCTATGACTACTGAATAATTTAAAAGCTCGACAATAAGTTGACATTGTACATCTCATTGCACAAACTTTGTGCATCAGCTATATTGGACTCGATAATAATATTTTTAAAATCATAAGAATACGAATTCTCATGAATCGTATTTTAATTATATTTTTTTACTAAATGCGTTATTTTTATCATGTTAACCTAGAATATATAAATTTAAAATATTTTTTGGCTCAACTTAAAAAATTCTTTCTTTGATATTTAACAAAAAGATCTTCGTTTATCTCTTTCGAAGTAAAATTATAAACTAAATATCGTGAATTAATTATTACTTTGTTACATCGAAAATGATAATCTTTGGATATAAGAATAGAGTAATTCCACAAAAAAAACTTTAATCCATGTGAAAGATAATAAAAAATTTTCATGCTATATATATATATATATATATATATATATATATATATATATATATATATATAATAATAGTTATACGATGTTATTTTTGCTTTTCCGCATCTGCACTTTGAAATTAAACATACAAGCCATATCTAAAATCATATTTTCCGATTAATTTAATCTGTACACGCATACATAAACCTAGATGCTCAACTGCGTAAAAATAGTTTATTGTACTTTTCCGTACATTTGTGAAACAGTCAAACATATGAAAATCCTAAGTTTTAACGATAATGCAATAAAATAATAAATCTGATCTCACGAACGGGTTAAAAAAATTGTAGAGATAGTTGTGGGCTACAATTGCTCTGAGAATGAAAAATGGAAACATTACCGGCATATTATGGCACATATGCGTTTATTCTTTCAAAATCCAATAAAGTATTTTACGATAACAACGGCACGCGTTTCACATAAATGCAGTCGTATATTATATATATATATATATATATATATATATATATATATATATATATATAAATTGCACGCAATTTGAATTTATACCTCTTTAGAGCGTGATGCATTCACTGCCAATGATCGTAACAGGGGCCAATGGAATAATACGAAGCCTTTTGAACGGCGATTACAGATTCGATTGGTGCTCGTAAATTCCGATATATCGAATCATTCCTTAACGCAGGAAATTTCTTTCTATACAGTTCAAAACATACAATATTTATTAAACAGAGAGAGAGAGAGAGAGAGAGAGAGAGAGAGAGAGAGAGAGAGAGAGAGAGAAAGAATTTTGGAAATGTTTCCGTTTCTTCCATCGAAAACACTTTCGTATCCTTATTCTTTAATATGCGATAATTTTCCACAGTCATGGTGAAAGATAGTAAGTTAAAATTATGGTATATGATATGTTACAGATATATTTCACACGGAGTGGTGAAAATAAAAACATGGGAGATAATGAATACTTTTTTTTTCATTTATTTATTTACAATTGCATCCCATAATACAGGTTTCAGCGACTTCTACGTGATTTACGTTGGATGTGCATTTGCAATTATAAGATACTTTTAATATCACATCGACATTACAGAATTAGGATTAGATAACAGTTCATATGAAATTCCTTAAATTAATTTTATGAATGAATTGGATTAATGTTTTTACACTTAATGACAGCATACTTAAGTACAGTATTCGATATCGTTTCGAACAAGTGCTTAATTGATGGTTTATTAGGAAAAAAAAACTTTTAAAATAATTTATGTCGCCATAAATATCATGGTAATTTGATAAATTCTTGATTTCAATGACAATATTTTGGAGTTTTTTTTGCTATGTGCTTAATAAAAATGTTACATTAACGATGCGAAAGATATTTACATTTAAATGATAGACAGCAATGACATTCGTACATTATTATTTTAGTGAACTTAATTTAACATAATTTAAACCACAGTTTTTTTTTAACTTAGTTCTTAATTATAGAACAATCAGTACAAAAGACCCAAACATGTTTCATTTAAAACATTTTGTAATTTTTTCTCTCTTTTTATGAAAATAAGATTCTATCACGATTTATGTTATTATATATATATATATATATATATATATATATATATATATATACATACATATATATATATATATGTCACTATTTTTATTATATCATTAATTATATAAATGTCATATTTCACTAATAAGCCCAGTAGAATGATTTAGAACAAAATGAGCATAGCAGCTTTTTCATCTTTCAGTTCCATATATTATTCTTAAATAATTTTATTCGAAATCTAGATCATTGCATCATATCTAAATTGATATTTGCATTTAGAATATTAAATAAAAATTTGAGGAAAATTACCATTATTGTATTCATTGTATAATCAAATGATAGCAAATTTTGTAAACAGGATGGAATCTATTTTTTATACTTTATTATGATGAATTAAATGTTGATCGCTAATTTAATCAATCGAAATTATTATTGTCAGGATTTAATTTACTGTTATTTTATACGTAACATAAAGAAAAATTCGTCATGATTTTTCGAACTCAGTATTTTGAGATATTATACGTAAAACTCGTGAATTTTAAAGGTCAGTATTATTAAATCAGTATTGTTCATAATTCTTATTGAGAAGAAATTACTATTTTTGTACATATAACATAAATACATATTTCTAGAATTTTTATGTGTAACAGTTCATAAAAAAAATGTATTATGTTCTTAAAAATATATTTTCTCTGGAGAAGGTTGTGACATTAGTAGGAAGACTTTACTTTTCAAGATAAATGTGATTGAAGTCTACTCATCTGAGTGATTTTAATTTTAATCAGCTACGAACATTACTTAAACATTCCAGGAAAATTTTTTACCAAATTATCTTCCTTAATTAGTATTGAACACAATGTTTTCAAACAATTGAATTACAAATTTCGACATTATTTATGTAGCTAAAAATATGCGATAATTAAAATTTACAAAAAGCTAATGTTTATTAATTAAAGAATAAAATAAGTTTTCAATAAAATTACTGTTAGAGATTGTAATACAAATTTTAAAAGAGACAACAATTAACATTCAATGAAATAATATCGCGTAATTAACAATATTTCTAATCTCTGTCGTGTTGATTCAGTGGCACCAGATTATATTCTCACTGATAAATTTGTCTGTTACATAAATACGAAAGAGAAATAGTTTTTATGCAATCGGTATATGACTTCCTCGTAATCCATATGCAATATTTATTTATTACTTCCTCAGCCACGTAATCCATGTACACCTTAGATGTAATTCGCACTCTTATAATCAAGATTAAGCAAGCCTATCATTGTTAGACACTATTTCTATACTACTATAATAAAATACGAAAATTTTTGGTCTTTTAAACTATGATATTAATTTTTGGATTCGTATGAATTATTACGCATACATCATAACGACGTCTCCAAATGAATATATTGGTTTTTTGAGGGACGATAGATTCTGTTATGATGAAGGCGTTTCTTTAGACTATCAGCTAGACCTACACGTTGAAATCAATATTGATATGAATTTCAGCGTTACAAACTAGTGCGAGCGACAAATAAGCCAAAGTTCATATTGCTTAGATATTCAATTCAGAGCCTGGTGTTTTAAGAAAGAGAACATTATTAACATTACAAGATAATGTTCATGTAGACTTATTAAAAAAACTCAACATATTCTAATTCGTTTCAAATTAGACTACACAATTTCTATGACTTTGTAACCTTTATGAGGATTTTCAACAACAGTTTGTACGTGACGAGAATGGAAAATGTTCCACGGATGATAGGGATTTGATAACATCAGTCCTGAGCAGAATGGATATACTAAATTATAATGGAATTAAGCTGTTTGAGTACCATGTAACCGTAGCTTTTTAAAAAATATTAATGGTCAATTCTGGATATTATCTACATATCTAAGACTATACGGGCCATTCTTCTGTATGTTTTCTTTCCGAAGCTTTTATACATTTCATTTAATAACACATAAGTGTTCCGTAATGATCTCGTAGAAACACTTTTCGAATGTTGGAAAGAGTTGGAGTGTTGGAACTAATTTAAATCAATCGCAATTTTTGATGAGTTTTCTTACAGTGAAAGAATAGCAACATTACTCTAATCTAGACTTAAATCTACACAATTACTTATGTAACTCATGATCACATTAAATCAACGAGGGTGCATGTATATTTGACAGAATAAATCTAAAACAGAGTCGTGTAAATTTGAATAAAGGTACAGATAGAAGAGCATCTGGGTTCCATCATATACCTGGAACATGCTTTGCATAAAAGAATTCAGGTTCGCTTGTACTTTTACATCTCACCAAGTATTCGATTTTATCATATACTATTAGAGACAGCATCCAACTCTTCAAAGTCATATAAAACAAGTAGGACTACGACCTATCTCTATCGCTTCCATTGATGCTTGACTAAGTGATCGACTAAGAGTTGGAAGGATTACATCTATATATATTAAAGGTAGAGTCAGTTAGTCTAACTCTGATTTTTCGTTGGATTTGATAAAGGTATAATACAAACACTATAATTACGCAAGTTTGCATAATTTTTCTTGATCAACTGGAAAATATTTTTCAATTAACTAGTCATTTAGTACAATTCAAATACGTCTAAACAATTCACAAAATTTCCAGATATTTAAATACTCGAAAAATAATTTTTTTCGTCATTTTTGAGGTTTGTGTACAAGTTTTGCAGAAGTTCATAACTCTAGATTTTAGCTATAAAATTTATCAATGGTTAGTTCTTTTAATTTAATTTTGTATGCTTTTATTCAATTTTTATATGAACATTAGTGCTATGTTTATAAGACAAGTTAATGAAGAAGCGAGTACTGTGGTAGACCGTCGATACTTTCGGATATTTTTTTGTCAGACAAATATATTTCTTGAAAAGTTGTATCCAAGAACACTTTTAACTGTGGTGAATACGAATTGAACATAAATGTTAAAAATCCAAATTCATATTCACTTGTGCATAGTCTCAAAAATTGCCAAAAAGCCGATTTCCAATACTGAGCCACAAATGTCAGAGAATATTCACGTGATTGATCAATTTTACGGATAGGCCCGGATTCTACGAGCAATTAATGTTAATTAATGTTGCTATTAATATACGCGTATTATAAACTACTCCCAAGACGATATTTTGATCACAGTAAAATGCACAATCTTAACTTTATATTCTTCGATATGTCGTATACCAATACATATATATATATATATATATATATATATATATATATATATATATATATATAAGATTGCAATATATATAAATCAAATCCTTATGCAAAATTTTGCAAATTTTTCTTCTGATCAAGCCGCATTTTAAATTAAAGAACTTCTCTTGACAATTATTAGCAAAAACTTTAGTTTTAATACATGACTAATGTTTCTGAATTTTAATTTAGATAATCATTAACACCTGGGTATCGCTCCTCTCCTGAAATCAACAATTACGAGATCGTCCGCTATACGTACGGAATTTTTTCAGCTGCTTTCTATAAAATTACTACTATGAAATTGTAATATCCCCGTATATTGCACGATAACGCCGCATTATATAACGCCCCCCATCCCCAATTAAACTGTACTCACTGCTACTGTCGTACTTGATCCCGTTGAACTCGTCGAAGCAGGGCTGGACCGCGAGGCTCGAGGGCCTCGTCCACGGCCAGCAGAGGACGCTGTCGTGATCGGGCAGGCAGCCGTAGCCGGGATCGGCCTCCAGCTCCCCGCAGCCGCCGATGCCGTTCATCTGCCGTCGTCGTCGTCGCCGCCGGTCCGCGGCAGCAGCGAGCGGCAGCATCTCTCTCTCTCTCTCTCTCTCTCCTCCCCCTCCCACGGCCCCTGAATATCGCGATCGATCCGTCGATCTCTAGGAGGCGCAACGACCGAATCCTCCCCACGTGGTCGTCGCCGTCGTCGTCGTCGACCCACCGGAGGCTGGCGCCCGCCCTATCATCGGCCGGAACGGCGCGCACGGCGAGGCCGCTGCAACAGAGCGCGCGGATGCTTTGTTATTCGATGCTTCCGTGGTGCACAGCGGCCGGGTGCAGTGAAGGGATCGAGTGACTTTGGAATGCGCCCGAGGGTGGCGATAATTTTTCTCGATGGATAGACACAGCGCCTCCCTGTTTTGCTTAGAAAATTCAATTAAACGCCGAGATATTTTCTTTATGATTTTTTTTTTCCTAGTTGTTTATTTAACATCGATGTGGATGATAAGGGGACTGCATTCACACGAGCAAGACAGATTTAGTGGATGCTCGACTGTTTGCGCTACGTTGCCGTAAGTGTGCGCCCGTCAAATGGCATGTGTGTAAAAATTTACGAGTATTCGAGAGTAAATTTGAATGAGTATACGGGGCGTTATAAATCGCGTAGAATATCATTATTTGCAATGCGAGGAAAGAATATCTAAAGTTCCCTATTCTTCGACGTCGAAGTTTATACTTGATAAGAGTAAGAGATAATTTTTATTTTACGCAATTGTAGTTACAATAATTTGTGAAGGCTAGGTCAACAGTTGTAAAAGTTGTTGCAGTCAAATCAAATATACAATTATGGATATTAAAAAAGAAGAAGAAGCAGATACAAAAAGAAAAACAAAAAAACTTTCATACTTAAATATAATTTAACTTCTTCAAATTATATCATTTCGACTGGTACGAAAAAATAAATGTAAATTTTCAATTTTGAGAAAAGAATGCATGAATTAGATATGTTCTTTAAACTTTCGACATTCTTTAAACGCGTCTGTAGCTTATACCTCATTAAACGAAGTATTAGCTCTCTTCCTAATTTTAACAAAGTTACCGTAAAAACTTAAAACTTGCGAAAATTTATAAAAGACCAAATTAACGCGTATAAAAAAAGGGTAATAGCATTTAAGATCACAAGGCGCAAGCTACGCGCATCTGAGGTCCGAGTTATGCACGATCTGCAGGGAGACACGAACTTTTTATACTATCGATTTTCTTCGTTTAATTGAGCTTTAACTCGTCACTTGTAGTGTAATTTCTTTTTATTTGACTACGATGCAGCAGGCTTTGTAGCGCAAAAAGGGCTTTCGTTTAATGCAATTAGAGTTAAAAAAAATTCATTTACACTTTGCACTTTAATATGCATGATAGTATAAGTTTAAGTACTCTTAATCGGCTTCCTGTGACAAGTTTATTTAAATTTTTCAATACAGGCGACTTTTACAAAATTTCCATAATTTCATAAATGGTCTAGAAAATCAATGAATTTATTGTTTTTGATTGAATTCATCATTTTTCATTAATACCGTTAAATTTCTTCTTCAGTATGAAGCGCTAACTTTTTCAATTTTCTCTGCTTCCATGATTGTAACGTTCAATAAACTGGCTTTATACGACGATCATTGAGCTTTCAAAGACATGTCAAACACTGAGAACAAAGCAGCGGAAATAAATTATGCTACACGCATATCACGAAGATCTGCATTATTAAATATATGGAGATATTCAACGAAACGTTGCTCTAATTTTATATTTCGTTGAGCAGGATAAAAAAAAGTTAAAAATCAACTACTTCTCTATTAATAAAAAATTCTCTTAAAATGTTAACAGATTTTTGAAATTTGAATAATTCGATCAGTCGAAGCACTGAATTAATTGGTTCGCAATACCGCTGCGATAAACAAAAGAATTAGCCGCGACCGTCAAATTGCAGCGAAGAAAATGGATTGATTCCTACCCGGCTGAATGTCTTCGTCGCGCTTCGAAAGCACTAAGAGCTCGGAACGCGATTAAAAAAAAAAAAAAACACCGGCACGCGCGTACTTCGAGAGATAGAGAGAGAATCACGATCTTCTTCACCAACGGGATTCCTCACAACTTTCGCGCAAAAGTCCTGCGAACATCGGTTATAACGAATTAAAAATCCCCTCCACCTTTCCCTAAAAAAAAAAAAAAAAAAACAACCCTGCACGCATCCCCCTCACTTGCCCCACTGCACGCGGACGTATCGTGGCTCTAGTTTGCCGCGCTTGAGCGAGGAAAGGCAAGGCAAGATCTGTCAAAGAGCAAAAAAGGCCCAAATCCCCCGCGGCTTTTTACTTAAACCCGGTGTATATCCGCGCGCACGCGGATTCCGCACTAAACTGTTGAAGCGCCGCGAGTCGCGAGGCTCTCCTCTCATCTCGCGGCGGCGACTATAAAGCCCCGATGCACGCCGCGCCGCGATAGAGAGACAGAGAGAGAGAGAGAGAGAGAGAGAGATGTGTTATAGAATCCTCCCTCTGTCTCGCTTTCGCCTGCCTCTCGATTCCTATATATATATATATATATATATATATATATATATATATATATATATATATATATATTACGTACGAGAGAGCGACGCGCGAGCGAGCGCGAGTATATGAGAGGCGGGCATGCGCCCTCGCGCCTCCTCCACAGGTTGTCGGTGAGATGCGTCGCCCAACTCCCCCCCCCCGGTACTCCTCCTGCCGCCCCGCTGCGGGCGTCGGTGGCAGCCACCACTGATGCACACGACCGCGGAGGAGTTTGCTCCCCTTTCTCTCTCTCTTTCTCTTTCTCTGTCTCTCTTTGCTCTACGCCTCGGACTGCGAGGAGCAGCGGGCAGCGGTTTAAGGTAGTTGTTGAAGAGATTTAATTGAGTTGTTCACGTTTTTCGCAATGCCACCTAAAACTTTTACTGTGCAATCCCGAATAGATCTGGTAGAGCTTTGAAGATTCTTTTCTTCGACGATTTTCGTGTGTAAAAATTTCACATTTTAGCGCGTTTTTTTCTCGAACACCGGGACGAGTATCGAGTGTTTACGATCGTAACAAAAAAAAAATTTATACATCGTTATTCGATGTACACGTACATGTGGCTGGAAGAGCTCGAGTGGCTGTATTGGTTAATTATTATGACATTAAACTCGGTTGTACTATTTATGGCGAATTTACTTGTAAGCATAATGCCGTGGGATTAAGTCTAAGTTCGTTAATCAGTATACGAAGAAAGAATTAATTTGTACTGTAAGAAGAGTAGAGTAAGTAGCATAAGTTCAGTAGCGCGCAAGCAGAACTTAACTCGGGCGCTCATCTGGTACCCGGCAGGCACCGGTAATTTTACAAGAATTTTTAATTAATTCTTTTTAAATTATCGTTTTTCAAAAGTAGTTAAAAAGCGTTGGAAAAGAAATTAATTTCCTAAACAAATTTCTTCAGTAGCTTTAGCATAATTTTAAAACTGTATTAAAGCAGTGGAAAAGCGGTCTTTTGTAATACGTAATCATTTAAAAAAAAAAAAATTATGCGCCCTGTTATAGGAAACTAAGACGAATTGTTTAGTCTAAAATCGTTTTCTGCGGAATACAGTATAATAATAATAATAATAATAATGAGGCGAAAAAATATACTTACGCGGTGGATAATAAGAAGTCATTAAATTTTGTAGTTGTTATTTTTTAAAATATGTATTATTTGCGAGAATACGTTTTTTAATTCCAATTGAATTGCACATAATATGCAGAAAAATAATTTTCGGATCTTAAATCTGTTCACGCAAAGAATATTCGAAAATATTGAATTCGTGGATTTATCGCGTGATTACCGTTTTAACAATGATTTCCTCTGGATGCCATTAATCGGATTAAAATACAAGATCACAACTAACTTTGTGGAATACAAATCTTATAATAAAACTCATAATTAAGTATCAGAAAACCCGACTTTGGCGTTCTTTTATATTTTTAACTCTATTTGTTTAAAATCGTCTAATGCACCGTGCTCGTTCGTTTTGCCGTTCCTCTCCCGCACTCGAATTTTATTAATTTTCAGTTTCGTCGCTTTCACGGAAAATCAGATATGCAGAGTATCGTCATACCCCGGAAAACGACTGAGAGCAGCGCTGTAGAGCCATTTTTAACGCGCCACCGTAGATGCTTGGAATGGAATTTGCCGTTTTGAGGGAAGCGGCCGTCCAGGTTCGCTGCGGTATGCCGGAGTTTTACTTGGAATTTTCGGTTAATTATAAGCTGGAACTCCTCAAAGCAGGGATTCTCAACGGGGACGTTGTCGCGCGACGGCGAGTCGTCGCGTGGTCGCGGTTTCATCTCCGCGAGTAAATCTCGCCTTTTCTCCTGTTCTTCCCCCCTCCCCTGTTTTTTAGGCGATAATTTCGAATGATCAGGACGCCTTTACTGATCATCGAAAAATATGCGAATATTTTATGATTATAGTTGTTAGCGTGCTTATGATCAATCAATGGCAAATTTGCGCTGCTTCATAATTTCTCGCTGGTTCATCGCAGTTATTCATTCTGGAACTTTGAACAATTGAACTTTTCGTTCTTATACTTACAATTTCGCATTATTGCTTAATTTCTATAAGGTTTATTAATTATATTAAACACCAGTTTCTCTTGTGGTTCAATTGTGTATATTTACTTTTTGCATATGTAATTTTTTCATAGCTTTGACTTTTAATTTTTAATTTTAATTTAATTTTTTGTATTTTACCATAGACACAATATTAATTCTAATTAAACTAAAGTCTTAAGTAAGTTTATAATATGGTTAAAATAATCGTTTGTATTACTTATTAGTTATTCCAGTAATTGTTTTTTTCTTTGCTGATTGTGACCCTAGAGTATTTAATTTTTGCCGATTCAACTATATTTTCTAAAGACGAGAGAAGGCATTAGTCAGAGTATCAAAGGTTCGGGGCACCGAAACTTTTTACGAACTATATTCAATACTTTATTTAATAAATCTATTTAATGAATCCATATATCAAAGTCTCTTATCGACAAATTTATCAACATCTCGTACTTTAACTTGTTCAATTTACGTCTATACAGTTTTAATCGACAATTTACCATTGCTTTAAATTCTGAAAAATGGGTGTACGCAAGAATCCGCTGCACTTGTGATAAGCAAAGCTGCTTTTATATAAGGATACGAGCTTGGCTTTTTACGGATTTCCGGTTAATCTGCATTTTATCTCCTTTATTTATGGAGCTGAATTATTTCATGCTAAACCGAATGCTTAGAATTTATTCTTTAAGATACGAAGGCATTATTAATGACTTGTAAGTGCATTTGGTATTTTTTCACCCCCCCCCCCACTAGTAATCAATATTTAACTATTGTTAATATTTTAAATACGAAACAAACGCACCAGACGAACTCTGTATAAAATATTTTACATTTCCACTGGAGATTTCTTATATAGTAACGAATATTTTTTCTAGTTTCAATTTATAATTATGGAAAATAATGGAAACACTAGCTCCGACTCTCATAATCTGAGCCTCGAAGAAAAACTCGGCGGAGAAAAAAGCGGAGGATTTGAAAGGAAACTTGCACCTAGAAGATAGAAAAAGTTGAATAGTTTATGCAAGTTTCTACAAGTCTTCCGTACGCGGCTAATTCTTTCTGAACTCAGTATCTTTTTGTTGAAAATGTCGCATTTCATTCCGACAAAGTGTAAGTTGATCTAGAAAACCTATCGGAAGGGGAACTTACATGCAAGAGAGGAAAACTTTAATGTAAGAATTTTATCATTTGTTCAGATAAATTCATTTTAAAACTGATAAAGATATTTGTTCAAAGTCGAAACAACAAGATATGATAAAAAAATTCATTTTTTTAAATTTCAATAGATATTTTTCTATTACATTCTTAAGCTTTCAAAGAGTTTTCCAAATCAAAAGATGAATTGTAAGAGAAAATGGAATATGTTTATTAGAGTAGTCTTCCTATCTCTAGAAAAATGTTTATTGTTTGTAAAAATTTGTAAATGAAATATTATTTCTTATTATTGTTATAACAAACCAATTGTGTCTTATTATTGTTATAACAAAGTAAATAAATTTTTAAAAATAATTTATTACGAATATGAAAACATGAAAGTTCATCTTCTCATTATATTTAGACGTCTTGTGTATTTTTCAATATTAATATTCAGATTGTGAAATTGAATTGACATATTTCATAGTGCGATAAAAATATTCAGTGAATATTTTACGAGGATAGTGTTAAAATGACCAATAACAGTATTCTTTTGAATTTTTAACAAACTTTCAAGATTAAATGATATCAATTGAAGATTTAATACAATTGCTTAGATTACAAAAACTGAATGATTCTTATGGAATTCGATCCAATAGTATAGATCTTGCCAACCGTTTCATTTTAATAAAATTTATTTTACATTTAATTACTCATAATCTTAAAATACTTTAGCAAGCGTCTTCAAACTGTACCAATTATTCAACGCCTTAAATAAATAGAAAAACGATACGGCAGTTTCACGATTTTTTCCTCTATGTCCATAGCAAAGGTCTGAATAAAACGGGATATTTCTACTTGTTCGAACTAACTGCTAAAGGCTCTTTCTGCTTCAGGAAATTTTATCCTATTAATTTAATTTTTTTCTTCTGTTCACCGTCTATATATATATATATGTATATATATATATATATATATATATGTATATCGCTACGTTAATTTAAACTTCATTTACCAGAGGGTTAAATATTCAGGTACGCAATTATCGTCGGGCATAATTGGCTTATCGAATTTTAATAAATCGAAAAGTTTGCAATTTCTGTACTAAATAAAATGAAATTGTATATGCACAATTTGACTGTATTATATATAGAATGACATATAAATGAAATTATATGAATAACAAGTTAATGTTCTGATTTAATAGTGCGCACAGCTCGTCTCGACCTTTCTCCTTTTAACATATATTCGTATTATATTGCATTCACTGGCGCTCTCTTCCACTCCATTATTTATCTTATTTAAATGAAGTCTAATATTAAATTCTGTTATCGCCAACAAAATGGTTTCGGTGCTTAATGTTAAAAATGTACACGTGCAATAAAAATAAAGCGTGAAGCTACGTCGATAAACGTGCCTATGTCCGGATAAATTTCATTAGAAAATTCATACAAGCGCGACTGTCAACGCGTCAATGTGCGGCTCGTCGAGGGATATTTAAAACGAGGCGAAATATATTAAAGTTCCATACAAATTAGGTTACCAATGCTCGCTCCATTGAAATTCAAATAAATCCTGCTGAATTAAGCTAAAAATTATATAACTCGGGCGGAATGTAAAAGGAAGCTCCCGGAAAATTGCAAAAATTATAACCAAAAAAAGGAATTTGTTTGTAACTAAGGAATTGAATTTATAAACGAAGCAATCACATGAGATTTTGTACATTTCCCTAATATGCTAATGTGCCTATATGATAGACGCGTTGAGAGAGAAATGGAAAGCGTGCATATCTATAAGTGTATATATATATATATATGCACGCTTTCAATTTCTCTCTCGACGCGCCTATGTCGTTGAGCGCGGACGTTGATGGATGCAGACACGCCGACATATTTAATCCTTCACAGAAGGATTTGCGGAAAATTAATTTTTTGCTTTACTAGTTTAATCTCGAGATACGGAGATCGAATATATGTTAGGATTCTGTCGAGAAGCTTATATTATAATCTAGGTTTAGATCGTCGCTTACTTAATTCATCTGAAAAGAAACAAAAATATAGTTATGAACTATGCCGTACTGTATTACGGCACATTTAAATGTTAAATTAAACAGTTTCCAAAGACAAAAATTAAATACTTTTCGAATATTTCATATATATATATATATATATATATATATATATATATTTTTCTTTATTATTAGAATAATAATTCAATTAATTCAAATAATTTTCTATAAGACTTGAAAAAAAATGGTTCTCCATTAAACATAAATTTTCCTAAGCTTGACCCGAAGTTATTCCAAAAATACAAGAACGATTGCGTCGTAAAAATTCTTCTTAATGTATAATGCAATAACGGTATTCGGTCGTATTCGACACACGGTTCCATAGCGTAATTTGCCAACTGCCAAAACGTGGCCGTTCTCTATGCGAAGCACCAGGCCCATTAAATTTGGCGTGTGAATCGTTTAGAAAGACATAACACGAAATGCACCCTATACACAATGCTACTCAACACCCTATCTGAATTTTTCTTGTGCCAATAACTGGCGGAAGAATTTTATAAGAAGTTTCGTATTTTTTATTTCAAATTTTTGTTTTTCCTTTTTTTGGTTCAGTAAGAAATTACTTTCAGCATGAAGGATGCGAGCTGTTTTGTTTTGAAAATAAAGCTGTTGTTCGATAGGCTTCAAAATAACAACGGCATACGATAACACATATATAATTCTAATAATAATATTTTTTCCAAAAAATCTCATTGGAAATGACGATGTTTTTATAATATTGCGCGTCATTGAGATTTACAAATAGGTGTCTGAAGAAAAATAATAGAAAATTGAAGGGTCCTATGCGGTGGAGCAAATAAAACAGCCAATATCTTCATAAACAGTACATTTTGCTTCTATATTGGTATATCGTATTTTCGTTATCACAACCTAAAGAGAAATGCCTCTAACGTGGTTTTTATTGTCGTCCAGCCAGACAGCAGAAAAGGAAAATTGGGTTATATTGTTCGACGATCCATAAAGTGCAGAGAGTAAGTGGTGTCGAGGTCGTAAAACAACATCTGCAATATAGCCTAATTATTATTTTCTTCTACCTAGACGAACGCGAATAAAATCTTTTTCAGATACAATTCGATTACTATTATCAATTATCAGGGGCCCAACAACCGGATGTTTCGGGTCGACTCCTGCTGTGTTACGGACACCTACTCTTTTATAAACATCCTCTAGTGACGTAGTCCATTTATTCGTGTCAACATATATATATATAATCCAGTATATAAAAAGTTGCAAAGAAAATATAAATCTATATCTGGAGCGCTCAAAGCAATGGAATCAATTAATTTAGAAACTTTTTTATTATTATTATTTATTAATTACTTATTTATTAATTAATTTAGAAAATACTTCGGTGCATAGAAAGCACTGAACTCCGAAAACAATTACTGATAATGCGCAGAGCTTGAAAATATGCTTTTATCTGGAATGATAACCGATACAGTTGGATGCCATCTCGATTTGATTTGATTTTGATCAATTGCAATTACATGTTCGTCAAGGAAGTAAAATCTTTTCAAATTATACGTAATCAGTTTATAATAGGATCAATTTTATAAAATATACCAAAAAGGTTAAAAAATTTTTGGCTTTCTACTTAACAGAGAAAAGAAGTATTTAATCAAGCGATGACACTACTCAAATTACGTCAGACATGTGCTGCTTCGTACTGCTGAGGCAGAGGGAAATTTTTTAGATTTACAGCAACTAAAAACTTACTCCAGAAGCACAAACTTAAAAAAAGACGGATGTCATTGCCACATTAAAATTTTAGATAAAATTAACCAAAATAAATCCACGCAGCGATTTATTATTATAAATCTATATAAAGCAATATACTACATTCGAGAAAATAAAAAATATTGCTTTCTCATAGACAACGTTAGATTTATGCTTTTTAATTCGAGTATATGAACAACCACTGGTAGAAAATAATTGTTGCTCCCCACTATCAGTTATTATGATACACTATCACAAATTCTCCGATAATCTTATAATTTTTAAGCTTTCACATATTTTTACTATTATTTCTTGGTTGTAACTTTTTTATGACTTTAACGTTACATTCGTGTTTAGCCTATTAGAGACCATTTCCTTAGCTTCTGAAGAAGCTTTTAAAGTTTTGCGATTTTTAATGAATCATTAAATTGCGACAATTCTATAATCGCAAAATAATTCGACCGTAAGACAGAGTATTTTTAACCAGCCTGAAAAAATATAGATTAGGTAGATTTTGCGAGAAACGCAAACGATTCTATGAAGAAAACCCTTTTAAGCCCTCTTTCGCGCGCATCGCATCTTCGTAAACGCACACGCGGCAGTCCCGTGCGCTCTTCGATCGCGAGTATTCCATGCCATGAACGTGCGTGTTTCGTACCTCCGACGCAATCGAATTACTCTCTCTCTCTCTCTCTCTCTCTCTCTCTCTCTCTCTCTCTCTCTCTCTACCTCCTGTACACACTTCTTGCATATAATATACGTTGTACAACCTCAAAGAGAATCCCATTATTTGTATATTGATGTACACGCCCAAGCACAGACGTCCCTGCGCGCTTATCGGACGCCCCATTATTATTCGCTCTCCTGCAGTAGCAGCCGGATGAGATACCTACCGATGGCGCCCTTCAATCGCGCACGCGGTGAATTGTTCAGCGAGACAGGCATAGAGGAAAGAGAGACAGAGAGACAGAGAGACAGAGGAGAGAGAGAGAGAGAGGGAGATATATTCAAAGCTCGCCCGGCCGACCTTTCAACAAAGTTTCATCGGGTTTTCGCGCGATAAGCGAGATAGACGGCGAGTCTCGTTCTGCTCCTTAAAGACGTTCGCCAATCGCGGTCGTGCCGCGCTGCTCAAAGATCAGTCCTAATTATCCAAGCATCGAAATAGCAATGAATTACGATGGACCGTCGCTACGCTTGATTTGTTTATAAGCAAAATTTGTCGAATCAACCTCCGCTCGTCAGCTTTCCATATGCCGCGGCGCAGTGATCTTTTCGTTCTCAATTCCATATTCCTCCCTTACAAATACGAGCGTTTGCTTTCCCAATAAGTGCCGCAGCATTATTTGCCCGGATTGCCGCAGTCGACTGACTTCCGATTTCTAACGCGAAAAACAAAATCTTTTATTATGCGCCGTCGAGCGCAAAATTATCCGGCAATTTTTCAAACAAGTACTGAAAGTCTTCGTTAACGATAAAAATATCGATGTGGATTCGATCGATACTGCAGTAGCATACTTGATAGCAAACAGTAAGAAATATGAACTATTTCTTTGCTCGGATGTGATCCAGTTATGCTGAAATTTTTATCGCACACAAAATACACGAGACCGAATATTTGGGAAATTCTCAAAGCAATTCTCTTGGGTGCTGAAATATATTTTTCTTCGATGAGCTATCCCATTAACCATTGTGAATTTACCTTTATTCCGACCATCCCTCCAAAGCAATCACACGATCCTTAACTTGACTTTCGTTAAGTAAAATCTTAACCAAATCGTAAGCCGCTAGAACAATCTACTTATTATTAGCGTGTCGAGGCATTAAAAGATATTTTTCTTTTGGTATTGGTCGCCTAACTTTCTTCAAATTGAACCTTATTTTTTACCAACTGAATTCAAATAACTATTGACAAGGTTTACTTGCTTTCGAGGCTTGCGATTTTATTAAAGATTTACTTAAAGTCGAGTTAAGCGAGATGTATGAGAAGGAAGCAAAAGTCGCATTGATGAAAATTTGAAAATGCGATATCTCATCGAGAAAAGAAAGATATTTGAAGAAACTAATTAGCATTTGAATTATACTTTCATTTTCTATGAAATTTTAAAACGTCAGAAAATTTAGAGGGTTTTATATCCTAAAAAACGGCTAAAAACGGCTTTGTTGCACACTTATGTCTCCGTAAAATATCTCCGTAAATCCGAGGTGGCAGAGCGATTCCGAGACCGAATTCGATATCCAGCGTAGCAAAATCCTGCCGGACAGTATACTTCGCCTTTCTGTGAATATATTTTCTCCGCATGTACATTATTCTTATAATTAATATACGCTGTCTTGAATTTAATTTAGTATGCCCGCCAGAGACTTCTTGCCAGCGATAAGGCTTCCGACTTTTTTTTCTTCTTTTATCTCGAAAGTTTGCTGATAAACAAAGGTATAATAGAGCCCGGTGCGATTTCTCTCGCCGCTTTATATACTTACGCGCCTAGATTTATGAGCCCCAAATCCCGGTCGTGAGTCATGCATCGGTACTATACATATATGTATATATATATATATATATATATATATTTATATGTATATATATATATGTGTGTATGTATATGTATAAATCGAGAGACCTTGAAACTTCTCTTATTTTTAAGCAGCAAAATACACTTGGAAATTTACGTAACATCACGCAGCGACGCTAATTAGCGTAAAATAACCGATGTACGTTAAAAAAAAAAAGAAAAAGAAGAAAATATCACGATTGAGTTTCAGTTTCAGGATTTCGCAAGGGTTATCCTAAAGGAGACGAGGGAAAAAAAGCCACAAAATATAGAGACATGCATACATACCCCTTTGATTGCTTCGATCGTGCGCGACACCGCTCAGACGATCGCGGTTTATATATAGGAACCGATTAAAGGGGCGCTTTAATCTTTATTTGGGGGGCGGGGGGATTCTGAAGGCCACGTGACCGATTCCCGATGTGTATTTCGGTGGAAATATAGAATTTCATTGGGATGTATATGTATATATATATATATATATATATATATATATATATATATATATATATACGGGAGGCGCGAAAATCGAAGCTCTCGGATTCTCGGCACTGCACTGCTGGCTAATGATATCTGACTTTGATCGCTTTTTCCGAAAGAAAACGGCAGTCGTGTATATTTTTAGAGCGTCAATTACTACTGGCTCGCGGTACGCTCGTTATACTCATCATTGCGAAGAAACATAATGAATCGAAGTTCGTATGTTTTTAGACCGCTGCCTGAATTTCGTATTGTACATATTCGATTCTCAAATTGAATATTGGCTATTGAATTTGGATTGTACGGATAGGCAATATTCATTACTATTAATAATATAATAATTACTATCAATAATAATTCATCACTGTTAATATATGACATATAAATTCTACTTAATGAAAAATACAGTTCTCAACATATGAATAAGCAAAGCTTGAAATGATGCTCATCGATTCTGAAAATTTCTCAATAAGAATGGTATCATAAAAATTATTGAAGATCTTGTCAAGAAAATTTAAGTCAGAATAATTCAATAGGTATATTAGTTGTTGTATGTTATTATTGATTTTGAACTTGACTTGTTGGACGAGGGTGTTGATTGTCATTGTTATATCACCTTGAAGACATTTTTCGACATTTTCAATTGGATTAGCAATGAATCGTGGGACTGCGCTGCAGTATATCATGGAAATTCCCGTTATATTATACCGAGCTATGCAAATCCATAGGAAACTGCATACTATTCAACATTTATTGCCTATCCAATCCGCCGTTATTTTTTTGGCATTTAAAGAAGTTCTTAGATTTAAACATTACTATGTAAGTATATACATATATACGCTGGAACAACATGGTCCAAATTATTCTAAGGCCACAGTTAAAAATCCAGGAAAAAAATTCTTAAAGCTTTGTAAAGTGTAAGATTATCCAGTATATGCAATGTCAAAGCATCTTTTTCATTTTGCTATTCGAATCCTGAATTGTGCGAAGTGTGGGTACCTCGCGGGCCACGTAGCACTTTAGTCACCTAGTGCGGACGTTGTAATTAACATTGTGACGATGTATCGCTAATCGACAAGGTGGAACGTCCCCCCCCCTCTCCAACGGTTGGTGCGAACATGACGACCTATGCCCATCCAAAAGGTCATTCTGGAAAGTTGCCTTGAACTGTTTCGACGAGTGCGCAGGCAATTCAATAGTTTTTTTGTTTAATTAAAGTAAAAATTTATAAAATTAATGATTAATGAATTACGCTATAAGCATATTCCGGTTACAATAAATTTAATTAAGAAAAATATATGATGACGATTGAGAAGTTTCTCGAATCCGATGTATGGCATCGACTTGTCGATTCACCGGGATTCTAGGTCATGCCAGTTCAAATACTTATCTATCATCTGATTTAAAATCGTTTCCAATTTTTAATGGTGTCTCTTTCTAGTAACAAAGAAAAAACTCTCGCATTTTCCATACAAAGTTATACTCTGAAAATTTTGCTAATCGCCCAATGTAAGTCGACAACATAAATCTCTAATTGTGAAACTTCGCAAATGTTAACATATATTTTCCTCCTTGAAAAATTGTTATTTTACATTTTGCGATTCCCGTTCATATTTGAAAACAGAACGGCAATTCTTCGATTAACATCTATAAATAACATGAAAAGAATTTTCGTAACACTCATTCCCCTGCCGTAACATATTTCAGCGTGGATTACGATTTGTTAGCCATTTCGGCGAATCTCTCCGCGATTTCAGGGATATTTCATGATAGAGCTTGTAATGCGCCTCGTATACAAGTATTGGTAGAGCTTTTAAACGCGCGGCAGTAGGGCTCGTACGTTACTTACCCCCCCCCCCCCCCATTCGAGTCCGTGACCGAAGGTCCGCGTGTATACGATGCATAATTCATGACCTGCCGTCAGCAGAAGCATTGCGATCGCATACGTATTCGCGTATGTGTAAGACGAATGAGTCCGCGAAGTATTTACCCAAGTCGATTTATTTTTAATCCATCGATTTGGAAATAAAGTTCGAGATTATTTCATCCGTATATTCGTTTTCTCCTTTCGAATTTATCATGATCAAATGCAAGTATGCATTTGTCAGTACGCCGTGGAAATACACAAATATTAATGGATAAAAAACCTTTTGTAATAATATATCAATATGATATACAATCGATGCCAAAATTTCCGTGAAAAATAATTATCAGTATCTGTTTTTTTTATCTTCTTTAGGCCTTTAACTGTAAATTTAAAATAATAAGTATCAATATAAATTCAGTAATTAAGACATTCTCAAATTTTAGATTAAAGTGACAGAAAAAAAAGTTGATTTTTTTGTATTCAAACATTTTGGTAATTGATTTACAGGATCAAATGTCGTTTTGATCATAATTAGGCAATTAATTTTATAGTAACTTTTCTTAATTTTTACAAAATAAAACCAATTTGGCAGAAAGTTCCGTCGAGTATTATTGCCAATGCTATCGTCTAAGAAAAAGAGCACATCGATGTAGACGATGAATTTGGTCCAAATTGAGACAGCTCTGATTATCTACGAAATTAGCCTTGCATAATTTTAGACCTAACCATATTCTTAATACGATGCTTCAGTATTTGTAATCTATTTAAAAAATTTTATACAGTAATTATGAATTTCAATTTATAATTATTATTCTTTCCTAATTTAATTAGATTATTGAATCGATTTCTGATACTAAAAATACTTGATGTATTCTTTAAATTGTACTGAGCAGCTTTTACAAGAATATTGTGGCAAAGAAAGATTAATAGAAAAAATAGTTGAATAAATATTATTAAATACGTTTTTCATTTCAATAGCATCCACAAGATAGTCTGGATATGCTTAAGATCGTATTTGCACCTTAAGTTCTTCATTCTATTATGTGTAAAAAAAATTTTGAGCTTCAAATAATATTTCTGATAAAATCAAGGTCCAATAAAGCTGGTGAAGAATACTAAAAAATGTCTATTGGTTGCTTGTATCTATAAATCGTATTATTTATGTTACAAATACAGAATAGTTGCAATGTCTTTTAAACACACATGTTCTAAGCACAGTTTGTGGCCCTATGTCATCATTGGTATATTAAACGATTAACAACGTGTACAGTTACTGACAAAACAATAGGGTGGTATGAAAGGTGAGTGCGCATATGCATACTAACGAATAAAGCGTGCCCAACGTGATTGCTTCGCGCGTAAGTCGAAACGTAAGAATGATAGACGCTGCGCACTCGAAAAAAAGTCACGAATAGTCAAGTTAGAAGAATAAAGTTCGACGCGAGTGACGAACTGTTTTATTCTACATTTTCAGGGAGATCGATTTCCGAAGAAAAGGATCGGTCTCGGCCCCGATATTCGTCTATTTTATATGTATCGTCAATATTTACGGTAATCCAATTACGCAATTCCGATTATTTACCTCGGTCATTTCATCACCCTCAGGCTCGTGTTACGCGCATCCTTATTCAAATCCGACCTCGGTAGCTTTCGGCAAATCTATAAATAAATTCAGTTCCACCCGTTATATGCATATATTCAGAAAAAAAGTCAAGTTTACGTCGCGTTGACTAGACTCAAAGACTGGCGTCTCGCCGTATGTCTTTGCAAAATACGAAGCTGTTCGAAAATACTTTTGAAAATTATTTAAATTTTATGAAAGGACTATTTATTATTCGGATAATACTCGTTTCGCCTTTTGCTGATTAAATTTAAAATAAAGTAGTGCATAGTTCGAATGATTTATTTCTAGTTATTTCAAATACATATAGGAAAACAGAAAAAAGTAAATATCTAGTACTTGGCTCTATACATATATTAGTTATATGAAAAACACGATCTAAATAATAATAGTAATGATAATAACAACAATAATGTAACAGAAAATCCAGAATAAAGTACAAATATCAAGTACTGCAATTAATGCAATGAATTATTAACAGATCGATTAAAAAAAGAATAAAAAGAAAACCCATTTAATAATATATGAATCGACCCACTTCGGCTTGACGACAATCGATGTATATTTGTGAAGTGAAAGTTCGGCAGTGTAAATTGAGCTTTCAAATGGCAGACTAATAATTATTAAACTTTATTAAGTGCCATTTAATAATGCCATGAAAATTTTTTTATTAAATTTATTAAGCACTTCCTGGATATTGCAAGCTATTATTTTTTTTTAATATTTTTTAATATTTCCTAACGAGGCCCTTATTACTATAAATTTCATGAGCTTTACTTCGTGATAATTATAGAAACAAACACCGGGTCCATCAGTCGGAAAGCACATAACGCATTCTCTAAATATTTGAAAATCTGGAAGTTCCACAAAATGGTTTCCTGGTTGTTTTTTGCCGTTGTTTGCCCGCTCTTTTTTTTCTTCTTTTCTTGAAATGTGCACTCGCGCGTTAAAAGCTATATTCGTCGGAAGTTGAGATCCGCGCTTTTATTCTGATGATATAGACGAGTGAATGTATAAAAATGGTCTAACCTAAAATTCAAACTGGAGCAGTGAGATATAAATAATACGGCATCATATATAGGCCAAGCATTATTGCATTGAAGAATTAATATTAATTACACACGTATAAATGAATAGTCAATGAAACGAGCGATTTTTAACAGAAGAATTTTTTCATCTCAAGATTTATTTGCAAGGTTATTTTCAGGAGTAAGAGCCCTTTTGATTTACATTGAATCCCGCTATATTACATTATCGGCTTTTTCCAGAATATAGAATATACTGCTTATGAAACCGGTGACTTGTAAGAAGATATTTCAGATCCTTTTGTAATTTATATTTCCATTGAGGACAGAAGAATATTCGAATACAATAATCCGTGAAATTCTGAAATACTGGTTTCACATAAATTGGCTTTTATATAATTACGTAAAGAAATACTGCAATTAGGATGAAGAATATATTTCCACACTTTCTATAAAAGCTTTTTTAATTTTGGTTGACTTGACAACTAAATTCCAGAAGAAAATTATATAAAAAAACTACATTAAAAGTAATTCATTTCTCAAAGCACTTACTGTTTAGAACGTAGTTAATAATATCTGAATATAAATTAAAAAATAAAGAACATTTTAGAGTATTTGATGTTTGAAAAAAACAAATGTACGGGATTTACAAATCGAACAACACTAAATTTAAATTTAATTTTGATCATAATTCAAACGTATATAAAAATGATCTATATAGATTATTTTATTTGAGATGAAAAAATGTTTATCTTACATTATTTATCTCAATTTACCAGAGATAATTTTAAAAAAATTAAAAATTTAATTTAATACATTAATATGTAATACGATGATTAAAATAAGCTTCAAATACATATTTGTAAGAACAACGTAACAAATTGAATGTTGTTTATTTTATATTTTTTCATTTTCGTGCAAACATTCATTTGACGCACAAGTTCAGGTGTAAATTTTTTAAATTCGTTGTTTTGTCATTTCGGTACAACAATAGAATTTTATGCATAGCATTCGCTTTTAACTTATATCGATTTATTAGTTTCGAATAATCAAAGTCACCATATAAATAAGCGGGGTTAATTATAAAAAAAATAATATTATCGATGTAATAATAATATCAGCTTCATGATTATTTTTCCATCGTTGAAGAATACACACATTGGGCAGTACCAAGTCACAAACAGCGCGGGGGGGGGAGATATAGCGAGAGAGAGAAAGAGAAAGAGAGAGCAAGAGAAAGAGACAGACAGAGAGAGACAGAGAGATAGCAGCTCACGTACGGAAATTAATCTCCATGATGAATGAACTCAATGGCAAATGGACGAAATAATACAAGCGGCCCGCGAGTTCCGCAGCGCGCCGTGGAAAGTTTGCTGATCATATATTATATCCCCGGGAAAACTGGGCGAGGCGCCGTGGCCAAATGAAAAATTAACCTCCACCCCCTTCCCTCCTCACCGAGCCCCTTCAACAATAACTTACCGTAAAATCTAAATCCTCGATCGGAATGGACGACGAAGCGCTAACCGATTAGCATTGATAATTCTTCTCTACTTTATGTATAAAACTGTATAGCGGGAAAGATGCGGGAGAAGCAGCCCGAGACTCCCCGATGTAGATCGCACGCAAACAGCGTATGCAAATGTGTATCGATCGCCCGATACTTCCCCGCGAACGTATGGCTTTTCGTTTTATGCACACGGGAGGGGGGAGGGAAATGGTGGATTGCTGTTCTGCGCTTCTAAATGGCCCGGTCAACGTTGCGCCGCGTACGTTAACCGCGGGCGTTCGATTTACCAACTAGGGCTAAATATAATATTGGGCAATATCGGCGAGTGTTCGGGTTGGAAATCTATTTCTCCAGGAATCAACAAGTGCGCGGGAGCGATCGCCCATCAACAAAGGGAAGACACTGTGGAGACGCGCGCGGAGTCATGCTCGACTATTTGGAAGGGGACATTTTTTCTCGAGGGAAGAGCGAGTTGCGTTTTCGTCTGTCTTCAATCTGAATTTCAAGCGGTGATAACTTAATAATTAACGAATGACAATTCACAATAAACCGACCAGTCATTTTAAAGGGAATCACAAGCATTTTTTCACCATTGAATTATTTCGTATCAATTTATTATAAAAAGAGTTCTTATACGGTGCATATCAACTGAACAAGAATTGAAAAACAAGCTTGGAATAGATAAACAGAATTGCAAAACTAACAAGGAGAGGCCGTGACATTTGTCTGATAGATTTGGTTCAGAGGAAAGGAGATAGCTCCCATTGTCTCTAAAATTAACCCTGTAAGATTTTCGGATTTCACGTTCTCCGATTCTCGAGAGATGGTACTTTCTCGTATTTACAAATTAGTACACTTTCTTGCAATTAAATTGGGTGTAACATATAGTTGAAAGAGTTTTTTTTTAATAAGAAGTTTTTGTAGACTCATTGAAGGAATAGCGATTCAAGTATAAAAGCTCTAATCCACATCAGACGTATAGTCTTCATATTATAGTCAATTTCAAATTTGACCAAATTAACTCGCGTCAACGAATGATTGATTGCCTGTCTTTGCCAATAAATTTACCGAACTTTATTTGACAGCAAGAATGACACCATACATTTGCGGATATACGCTCATTAAAACTTTTTTTGTTGATGACATTTCCATATTCTTTCAACGAATCCAGTGCTACATTAAAAATCGAGATTTTCATGACAAAAATTCACACGCAATTTAAATATAAGACAATACTCTAATTTGTAAATGAGAAAGTCATAATACCTTGTGAATAATTAGGCTAGCGTTAGCCTTTCAAACTTTGCTTGCAGGATCGATTTTCAACGTAATCGGAGTTTTTTCTCTCAGTCTGGACTAAATACGTAACCCAAACGTCGCAATCTCTCCTTGTAAGTGGTAATAGTACTGCTCGACATAAAATATTTTCGTTTTTTTTTCCAAGACATTGTTACTGAAATATACAAATTCATACGGTGGAAAAAGGTTTCACATCCGACTATGCTAAAATTCCGGTAATATATCCATGAGCATTTAATGTAGATCCGAGAGTTAAGCAAATTCAAACAAAAGTCTATCAACTTCCAGCAAAACCCAGATAAGTTTCACGAGCGCGAAATATATCAGAGATTTTGGAAAGTTTTAGCACTTGAAACTTCGTCGAAAAATCCCGTAATTTTGCTAAGAAATGCCGAAATCCCTAACATTAAACGTATTCATGAATATTTCTAGACTTTCCTAAAAGTTGTCAGGCTTTTAGATTTTATCCTTTTGCGATTGCTTTTGCAACTTTTTGAAAATAGAAAAGCGGATCCATCGATGATCTACGCTATACTGCCTTTTATGCGATGCATTTTATTTAAGTTTATGAAAAATGTAATTAACAAGATAATTAAGATTCAGCAGGAACGGGCGAGAGATCCCGAACTAAATCCACGCAAGCCCTTTGGAATAAATCGAAGTCCGGCAGCGAGCCTATACTATTCTGATGTATATACGCACTCGCTGTTTAAGTAAGGATTTTCCTTTGATTCGTTAATTCAGCTATACATATATATATATATATATATATATATATATATATATATATCCATTGATTTATAGCGTTCCCGCTATTAGGAAGTTGATTAGTTTACGAGTAGAAAAACTTAAAAAACAACACCGCGCACTGGTGAAATTATAAATGGTTTCAATTTGTAAAGTTGGCCCTCTCTATTTAACTGGGGCAGCTATTGGTTATTATCTACTATACAAACAAAAGCTTTTAATCTCTATGTGCCTAGCGAACGGTGCGGATGCTAATTTTACGATCAAATGTTTGCGGTTATTAATTATGTACACGGCTTTGGATGGCTATTGTGTCGGGTTAATTAAGGTTTTTTATTCGACGCCTGCGGTGACAAAGGAATTTGCTAAAGCGGGCAATGTGTCCCAGCTAATTTTCTACTATGACCCTACAGTCGAATTAAATAGGTCATCCCATGTGACGGTCCGTTCTTTCTTTCTTTTTTTGTGAAGATTCTTTGGAACGTTTTTTCCCACTCTTTTTGAAAATTTTTTTTGGAAATTTTTTCCCGCGGCTAAATTTAATATCTTCATATTGTAAGTATTTCAAATGTCATGCTTCATCCATTATATGTGCAGGTCTATGATATTCGCCATCTGATAAACCCAGCAGGTGTCCTCAAGTGCAATATGTGCACAATTATTATTTTTTCAATTAAGATTATTAAATTTAATCGTGCGCAAAATAAGGAAAGAAATGAATCACCATTGTTTTGGCCATGTTAAATAATTAAAATGTTACGTAATTAAGCCATTCGCAGCTTTGTATTCTAAAGCGTTCGAAAAAAAAAACATTCGATGATATTTGAATTTTGAGACTCTCTTAATAATCTCCAGACTTAATCATGTCCAGAGGCAATTATCAATCCTTGCATAGATGTATAGAGATATAAAAGAAATCAATAATTCGATATCATCACACTCGATGACACACTGCAGATTCATTTCTCGTTATTTAGTGGAATTATTGGCAAATTGCGCGACCGTGAGATTGTAAGAAAAATTCTTACAGATACTTAGGAGGAGTTCCAATTTTCAAGCTGCGAAACGCTTACGACTCTGAGCCGGAAACAAAGAATTCCCGATACTCAAAGAACCCGATCATCATATATTCGTTCGTAAAGCTGGAAAATTGAATGGGTCGCGTGAAGTATACGAGGAAAGACAGAGGTGAGGGAGGATCTTCTGAAGCGTGCTCTTCAATAAGATGGAACTTCAATTGGAACTAATTAAAACTGAGTTTAAATTTAAATAAATTATGCTTCGCAGCTGCGTTGATTCGATGATGATTTTATAAGATTCAAAATCACTTTATTCTCAAACTTGGGCTTTGAGATCGACTTTAAAAAAAATGGAATGAAAAAAAAATCTATTGCAAAAATTAAATTACACGTCTCCCCTAAAAACTGTAAACTATCTATTTTTATTTTAAATATATCACTGAAAATGTAGTTTTTCGTTTTTGTTATATTTAAATGAAATCATATAACAATCAAATAAAATAAAAAATTATCAATAAGTTATTTGTTAACATTAGTTTATGAAAATAAAAATCAGAATCTCGTTAAATTATAATAAATTCTAAGTTGTAAAATATCGTACACCTATGGGCACGATATTTTATAATATTGAGGGAATTACCATAAAAGCGCATCTAAAAGCATTTTACACGAGGTAAGCCATTCGATAATTCGCCCCGATCCGCTACTGTTAGCCTTTCATTCTATGAACGTCGAATTCCAAAGATCTTCCACTCTCCCTTTTACTCTCTGTCTATATATATATATATATATATATATATATATATATACTGAAAATCCTCTTCGGTTAAGCTCAATCATCCATCCTTCGATTTATCCCAATTCTCCTCGAAGTTTCACACTTACAAGCGCACGCACATCCATTACGCATTTCCACTCGCAAGATTTTGTGCATTTATTACGATCTTTTCGATTCCAGCTTATATATATATATATATATATATATATATATATATATATATATACGACTTTACCATTTGATCGTTGATCTCCCTGAAAAATTTACGCATATTAGTTCCAAAGGTAGATTTCTTCGTCGAAGAAATATACATATATATATTAAATCTCGTTTCAAACGGTGCACTTCCGATACTTCAACTCCCTGATGGCGTCGGTCCCCGATACTTTTTCACTTTTTTTCGACTTCTGAACTTCAGTATATTGGATTATTTTTTTATGCTTTGATTTCTAGTGTAATTCTGCGCTCGTGCTCTTCCGACGCGCGTAGATTTATATCCTTATAAGGAAAAGCTTCCGCGCTTTCCTCTGAAATGAATTGCATTGATTGTTATTCTTTTCATGCGTTATTGGGAATTATATTATTTTAACATTATATTTGCCTTTCACGGATTTTCTTGGTTATAACTATAAAATTACGCAAAAAAGGCTCATAGAATAAAGAACGTTTCGCTATATCGCAAAGCATATTTATGGAATTTTTAATCTGATGAAAATAACGGTAATAGCCAAACTGTAAATAATCTCGGTTTATACGCGAGATGAGCCGTGTATTTGTATGTTTATAAATGTATATTATTTATTTTATTTTTTCACATTACCCGAATTATTTTCTTTGTTTTTTTCACTTTGGAAACGAGACCGAGCGCTGAACCGAAAATTTACGTTTTAAAACGGCACATTATCGGCAATGCCGACAAATCAATTTTTATTATATTTAATATAAAGATACGAATTTGGCACGCGCATTGGGCAAAATGAATCGATCAAAATTATATTCAATTCGACAATAAAATTATATTTAATTATATTTAACGAGACAAGAGTTCTAATATAATATTTAAAAAACTTTATAAACGAATAGATTACTTATTTTGTTATTTATTTATTTAAAAAAAATTAAAGAAGAATGGACAGAAATTAGTACAGACACAAAATTAACAAAAGATAAATTTATTAAAGCAACAAATTTAGTTTTTAATAACACCATTTTTTCTTTTCAAAATAATTTTTATGAACAAAGGTATGATTGTCCAATCGGATCGCCTTTATCACAGGTCATTGCGAATTTGGTAATCGAAAAATTAGAAAATATTCTATTAAACAAATTCAATTTTGCACCAATTATCTATAAAAGACACGTTGATGGCATCTTTACAATTGTACCAGAAAGGCGTGTAAACGAAATGGTGAATGTTTTTAATTACATCCATGATAGAATTAAATATACAAAAAAAATAGAATGAAACGATAATTTAAGATTTTTAGACGTCAATGTTATTAGAGTTAGTAATAATACAGTAAAGTTAAATTTGTAACCTATATGGTCAGATAGGTTATTAAATTTTAACTCATGCCATCTATTCAGAAACAAGATTGGTACTATAAAAGAAGTCATCGACAAAACAATCAAATTATCACAGAAAAATTTTAGAAAAGCTAATTTAAAATTAGTTAAAGAGATATTCGTTAATAATGATTAATCATTAGATTTTAGACACAAAATGATTGCAGAAAGAGAGAGAGAGAGAGAGAGAGAGATCGATCAGATTTATAAAAATACTACAGAACATAATATAGAAACAGGGGAAATAACAATAAAATCGTAGTATTGTCATATTTCAAAGGGTTGTCGGAAAGAAATAGAAATACTTTCAAAAAACATAATATTCAAGTCTACTTTAGAAACAATAATAACATAAGGAGACTATTTAATAATTGTAAAGATAAGGATGATAAATGTTTGAAAGCAGGAGTGGTATACGAAATAAATTGTAAAGATTGTGACAAGTATTACATTGGACAAACGGGTAGATACCTAAAACAAAGAATATATGAGCATCGGTATAGCATACGAAGCATGAATGGCACACCCGAGATAAAAGAACATAGTTTAGACTTGTTATATTCTTTCGATTTCGAAAAGATATTAAAAATATATATAAAAGAGAAATTCTTGAAAGCATTCATATTTGGAAAATCGCAATAACCTAAATTTTATGTTGAATTCAATTAGATTTGACAATACTTATCATTCTTCATTAATATAAAATTTGTATTTGGCATTATAAAATTTATATTTCGCTTTTAAGTCAAGAAGACGGAGGTCCTGTAAATATGATACCCATAAATTCGGAGTGGGGATGGGGTATATAAAGTAGCATGCTGGATTTTTCATTTTAGTTTAGTTCATGTGGATGAACCATAGCGGTTCGAAACGTCGGACACAAAAGGTGAATTTAAACTTAAGCTGGTGGGGGCAGTCAGGTTGTCTTTTAACTTAAGTTGTCTAATAACATAGAATATTGTTTTTAGTTTTATTTTATTTAATATTTTTATTTTATTTTATTAGTAATGTTATTTTTATTTTTAATATTTAATATAATTTATTTTAGTAATAAGTTTTATTTCAGATTCTTCGGTTGTGACAATAAACAAAGACAGTTTGACTGACATTATTTTAGTTAATATATTATATAATAAAGGCTGTAAGGCTGGAAAAAATATTTATTGATTTGCTTATTTCGTATATAGTACAAATACATAACTTATAACTACTCACATACAGTTAAATCATTTGACTCTAAAGAAGAAATTCTCCTCTTTACTGGATTTTTTATTATCTGATATTTTTATTTATGATTTACTATGTTTATTTATATTTTTTATTATTGCATACTATCGGGATAATTTTCTTTCTCAGATGTAGCGTAAACCAATACCAACTCCTACAATAAATCATTTTTCTTAAAAATCAAATGTTAAAGAAATGTTGAAATCGATAAAAATCGATTATATTTTATTTATGGCAAAATCTAAGAATGTAAACGTTGATTGTAATGCACGTCCTAGTGAAAATGACTTTCACCGTAACAAAATTTTTTCAAGACTATTAGCTAAACTTTATCGAGCTTTTCCAAAGCTTGCTGAACGTGTCAAATTGGAATAGTTAAGAAAGTCAGGGAATGTTTGGGAAAGCTCAATAAACTCTGGAACTTTTTAACAAAGTCGAACAGATCTCAGCAATGCTTAAATGTGGTTTAAAAAATTCACAAAAATAATGACAAATTGGACAAAGAAATCGATATTTATCATATAAATGAACATCGATCATAATTTATCAGAAATTCTTGTGAATTGACAAATTTTTACTGAAAAGCGTAAGACATTGTTAGACGCTGCCTATTATTGTCAAATCTTACTATAATTTATCAAATGTCGCTGAACTTTTCTACACTTGGCTAATTCCCCAAAGTTTACAATGTTCGGCAGAGCTGTTTCTTTTGTTCACTGTTAAGATGAAGATAATAATAATAACGATACTAAGTCCTTACAGTAAGGATAATGATTGTGCGAATGGATTTTTTTTTCTATTTTCTTAATTATGTAAATTTTTTCGAGGTTTATTAGTTCGTTCAAAGTGACATTTTTGTATGCACGTTAATCAATGAACTTACATTGGTTTGTTAATAATTCTATTATTTATTATAAAGTTTATAAATTTACATGAAACTACAATTGAGTAAATCGCTATCATAATTTTATCCTGATAAAAGCGATATATGAATAATGTTGAAATTTCTTACAATTTATTCTAAATTTAAAAATTACGCTGTGTAAATTTTTAAAACATGTTTTTTTTTTCATTATACCTTACTGTCGAATTAATCAGCAGTTTGAGAGAAATACCATGAATTTCAACAAAATCTTGAATTCGAAGTAAATTCCAATTACACAAAGTTTGGAATCAATTACAAAAACATTTTATTTTTCGGCCTCGTAAAATATAAAATTTACAGTATAAGATGAATCCTCATAAATCCTGCTACAAAATTTATAGTTTATGAACTTATAGAAGTAGGGGCGGAACTAAGTCATAATTCAAACTTACTTTTCATAACCGAAGTCTTACCAATAATAAAGCAATACAAAAATATGTAATAAATATGTATACAAATATGTAACATATCTCATTTTGTTATATGTAGCAAAAAAAAATCTTTGTTCAACGACATTATTGACTCAAATTCTTTTCAAAACGATCTAACTGAAAATAAAAAGAAAAGGTTTATAATCGTTTAAGTTATATGGTGTAATTGGTCTTTAACCTCTTACAGGACCACGCGCGTATTTAGGGTCGAGCAAAACGATAAAATCAGAACGATCCAAAAAAGGGGGGAACAGGCGAATAAGGGAGGAAGGGAGGCAGAGAGCTCTTGAACGAGATCTCGTTTTGGAAAATGAGCCATTATTTTTCGAAATGAGCGTAAAAATTTTCAATCCTCGCCTCTCCCACTCCATTTCAGCCCGTGAAATCCCGATTCACCAGAACGAGGCGTATTTGTTTTGTCGACTCCAAAGCACCACTCCCAAGACTCCTCCCTCTCTATTACATATATATATATATATATGGGAACCGATAGAGGTACCTCGAACTTCTCATCCCACTCTGACCCTCTCCATTTCTTTGTTTTCAACTCGGATACGAAGCGGGGCACATTTTTGCTCCCCCGCGTAGTTCTCGGTGCAGATATATACATACATACACACGTAAATAGATACATATATATATATATATATATATATATATATATATATATATATATATGCTGTCTGCAGAGAAAGCTTTTTCCAGAATCCACACTGCCTTGAAACTATCGGTGTATGAGAGTTTCTGTGAGCACGCGCAATTTTATTGCATTCCATATCCATATAATATTTCTCTATAACGCGCGCGATTATATTTCGTCAAACATACTGCCTTTTTGAGCGTTTCCAGCCGCCGACGATCTGTAGATTCTAATGCAAGGGGATTTCATTACCAGAACTACGTCACGATGGACACTCGTGCATTATTTTATTATCGCGCGCGCTCTATATTATAAACCAATTAGATTTTGCGCGCATCGCTCCTGTCTCAAAACACTGATAAACATATACAGTATGGCAATATTTATATTGATTTATCAACAATCCCGATCCCAACTTTCCAAGGATATGAATTTTCAAAAAAAAAAAAAAAAAGTACAAAAAACCCAGACCCAAAAGCATTTAAGATTTGACATTGGCACGTTTTTTCATTCTGAAGGGAAGGTAAACGTTAAGGTAAGGTAAACGTTGGAAAATGACAATAACTCTCAATAATCTCGGAAACTCTACTTTTGTCATATGCAACTGAAATATTAATGGAAATATACATAAATGATGCATAAAAACATTATAATCTGGAATAAAACTAACTAAAAACTGTACATGGTTATGAAGTTCTTTTTTTTTTTAATTTGAAGAGGATCTTTCTATTTTTGTTTTAAAAGAAAATCAGTTTCGTTTATTCATAAATAATGTCTAAAATTCATGTACGATGCCCGACTAAAAATATTTCAGGAAATCCCGATCCAGTTTAAAAATTGACCACAGTCGTCATCTTCGAGCAACCGCGTTAGCATTAAACATAACTTAAGATATGAAATGTTTATCTGATTCTCTGTACATAGTTGGCTATTTCGTATTTGCACTAACGATCCAAACGTCCTAAAATAAGATAATGTATGCATTTGATTTTTAGAAATTTTTATGTATTTATAATGTATTTTTCACCTCGAAAATTATCAGGGAGGGGGCCGCGAGTGACGGAGCTTCATCCTGAGAAAACAAAACAGAAAAACCTACATTTCATGAAATGGCATACAAAATGCTGAAGAAGATCCTGTAGATTGTGAGTAAAAATATTTAAACTATACGACAAACGGGTCTTTTTCGAAAAAATTAATTTTTGCAATACCTACAATATATAGAATTCAAAAAGTTTTAAATCGATTCAGTTAAAATTTTTCACACAGTATTCGACATACATTTTTTTCTTGCATGAACTAAAATAATTAAACTCGATCTTTTTTATAAGTTATTCGAAGTTATGAGGAGAAATTACAAAATAAAGGACTTTCTTTGAAAAACACTGCCGAAAAAAAAACAAATTTTAAGAGTTTTCGTATCTTTTAATTCACATAATAGATACTCATTGATGAATTAACGTAGAATTTGTTTCGTTACGAATCAACTAGAAAATCCCAATCATGGACATCGTTTTACAATCTCTTTTTAAAGCAGTAACAATTCAAATACTTACTTGAATAAAAAAAGGCCTTTTAAAGTGCCTTCCATTTAAATAAAAAATCAATTTTTTCAATTCACTTTTTATAAAAGTCGCCAGATCTGCGACAGGGTTGTGTAACAACTGTTTATTACTTCGAGTTTTATTTTTGATATCGATGAAAAATCGGAATATTGTTTTTTTCTTTTTATTTTTTCGTCTGGATAATGCAGTTTAGTTATTGTAAGTATTTGTCGAACAGTTTCGTAAAAAGTATCGGTCTTAGATTCGCGTATTGGGTAAATTTTTTTTTCACCAGCCCCGAAAAATAATACGGCAAAAAAAACTTGATTTGTCGTAAACCAAGCACAGATGCAACATCGACATTTTATCGACATTTTGCAGAGGGACCGCCGCGCGTTTACATCCTGCAACAGTCGCGTCCGAGCTACCCTCGCTTATATATATATATATATATATATATATATATATATATATATATATATATATATATATATATATATTGACTTTCCGTAGCTGCGGGCGGTCGGTCGCCGGCGTTTATACCCACGCGTTATTGCCAATCTAATTCCAGAGAGTAATTGAAGCAGTTTGGGAGGCGATGAGGGGGAGGGGGTGTGGGACAGGGGCTGTGTTTCGAAAAAATGAGCGTTTAATGGCAATGCAACGTGGAGCGTGTGACGGGCAAGTGGTTTTATAAATGCCACGACAATTTGTTTTTTTTTTTTTTTGTTTTTAAATGACACACTGTGTTTCTTTCTTTTTTCTAACTCTTTAGCTTGTTAATAAAAGTTTCGACAATTTATTGTATACGAAGGATGCTTAAGTAATTGTTTAAGTTTTCTCTCATAATTGTGCACCCGTCGAAAGTTTACGTAATTCAGCAGCAATGCTGGAAAATAGTAATTTTCCTTAAGCGGATCTATAAACTGCGGAGCATTTAACATTTTATTTACCTACTCTTAAAGTACATTTAGCAATGATCATAAAAGGTGCGAAAATTCTTATTTTGGAATAAGTAAAAATTTCGATAACTGTTTGTTTTATTTATAAACAGAAGCGTATTTTAAAAGAACTTAAGCGTATTTTAAAATTAAGATCGACCTATCTTTAACTAAACAAAAGGATTATAAAGTACAACCAAATTCCCAATAAGTATTATATTAAATTCTATTAAATCAAAGACACTGGACACGTAGTGTTCACCACAACTTTTATGAATAATTTAGTAACAGGCCAGTAAGAAAGGCTTTAATCATAATAAAAAATTCTAAGTGGCTAAAATATTTGAAAATATCAGAAAAATTGATGCTTAAATGAGATAATTGTTTCTATTAATTAAATCATAAGTACAGACTTCAATGATCTGACTTTAAAATCTGCTTTGTACACTCAGAAAATAACACGAATCATCTTAGATCTAATTCAAGAATTCCTGGTAACCGTATTATTTAAACTGTAGCATTTGCTATACAAAATTTTGAAGTCAATAACTGACCAGATTTTCATTTTGATTAATTGTTTACTATATTTTCTAAATTTTTTTAAATTGATCTAAAATCAAGAACAAGGAAATCAACCTTCTTCCTAGGCCCAATTTCCATACACTACTAAATACTAGTGTCGCACATGAATTATTTGCAGCGCATATTTTAACTTTTAACTTTTAGAAATTTACGGTTGGATTTGCTGTAGCTTATAAGCTAGAAGATTTTTTTAAGATTACTTGAGTAAATTTTTTTCATTAATTCGTAGTATACAAAAGACAGCACCCCATTTCTTTTATTATTAAATTACAATTATTACGCATAAAGTTGAACCAGTATATCCATTTTTAATCCGTTAAAACAAAACTACAAATTTTGTTAAATTTTCATTAAAAGTAGAAAAACCATAAGTTTTAAAAAAATCTAAAAAAACAAATTTCTGATAAGCTCTATAAAAAACACAGATTTCTCATCCATTAGATATTATATTACAGAAAACTGAATGTATTAAAAAATGATCATCTCATCACGGTTGAATTATGATTGAAAATCACATCATACTTCCAAGATTATTACAACGTGGCAGTAAGGTATGTCAAACCAAAAAAAAAAATATTATCGCACATTTCTATTGAGCAGAAAAAAGTCTTGTGGAATGAAAAAGGATAATTTTGCTTTTATCAAATGCAATTCCTATTTTGAATAAGTGACATGATCTTTTACCCTCCAAAAGCTAAAACTTTCTTCGATTTATCAATATATATATATATATATATATGTGTGTGTATGTACGTATGTATGTACGTATGTATGAACGTATGTATGTATGTCTAAAGGCCAAAACCGCAACTGCATCGTTCGGGAGTTAACCGACGAGGTATTGCTCATCCGGCCGACGGGCTTTCCAATCCTTTCCGGTGCGTAAACAGAGGGAAATTGACGCTTCGCTCGTCGGCCCCGTCGCCGGCGCCTCCCTTCGTCTCCTCCGTGCCGGGGCTGCGTATTTCGGCCCGACGATGGAATAGCGCGCCCGCATATATCGTAAATATGCGCGGGGGAACCTTTAAGCGTAGTGGGGGAATGCAATGGATTTACCCATCGATCGGGGCCACCGAGTTTCGCCCGCCGAAATGCCGCAGTCGTCGAGCCAATCATACGTACAGGTGCGGAGGGACCGCTTCGCGCATAGACGCTCTAGAGTAAGAGGGGAGAATTTAAGAATTGGCCGCAGGGCCAGGGAATCGGGAAAAAAAGCGCGGAACAGCTTGTACGCGCAGTTAACGAATGGGGCTGATAAGCGAACGTCTGCGATGGGGGGGGGTGGTGGTAAAAGGATGAGGGACCGTTTAATCTATCGTTCCGGAAACGGTGGAAGGGAAGATACAGATGTATTATGTATACTGCCAATCGATAATGCAATGCCCTTGGCCGCGGGCCAGCTGGTGCACGGCACAGTTAGCAGATAAAAGTGTAAGACACTTTAAAGTTTAATGTCTCGTCGATGTATGTGATGCAGTATAGAGAGCGTTTCGAAATTGACGCGCCCGTTAAACGATATTCATCAATTTCGTGATTGGCTATTTTCTCGTTGCCCGGACAAATTATATTTTTTGCTGAGGTAATGATTGATATCGGGTAAATTAGTAACTGATTACGAATGAAGTATGCATTCAATTAGTTAGTTATATAACTTTAATTGGTAAAAATATTATCTATTTGTTTAAAAGTGTTTAGTAATGAATTTTATTGAAAAAGTGTAATTTACAGATATTTTGCAGAATTTATTTATTTTTTTATTATTTATTATTTATTTATTTATTTATTATTTTCATTGGATGTTCTTGAAATAAAAGACAGAATGGTAAAATTTTAGATTTTAATTTGGTCTTGCCGAAAAAGTTCTTTTTTTATCAAACATTTTAACATAAACATTTTAACATAAACGGAGGACATGCAAAAAACAATAATATAAAAAAGAATTCATGAATATTTAATGTCCATGCAACATTTTATTAATGAAAATCATAAAATTGAAGCCTACCGAAATTGCGAAATTTAAATCTCGCGGCATTATGAAAAGCTGCCGATAACAAGGAAGATGCGACTAACGATATAACAAAGTTTCAAGTTTCCCAATTATGTCAAATAGCTTCTGAAATTTAATTATATCATAGTTACACCTCATTAAAGGACACATTCCAATTTTCATTTAACTCACTCTTGTTACTCTATAATTTTCCTGTAAATACTTGATTATTATGCTGTTTATAAGTTATGCTCTGTTTATGCATTTAATGGCGAAACTAATAGATGTTTTTATTATTTATCATTCTTTGATTTCACCAAGTGTAAGCGAGTGTTCTTTTATTAATTCAAAACTGTCTCGCTGCAAAGCTTTTGTAATAATAATAAGATATTTGCTAATATTTAATATCTGGATGTTATACAGTATACATAACATAGTATTTTTTTACTGTACATCTGTAGTAAAGTGTACTCAAATTTTATTGTATTTAATTCATCATATTTTATGAATATAGTATCAAAATGTCACAGGTCCAATATAACTCTTCATTATTTCAACTAAATTTTTTCTTATCCTTGAAGGGATGTAGGACTACAAATTGACGGTCATAATACTATTTACATTAATTACAAGAAATTTATACATTCCATTTTAAAGCAATAATATGGCGTCGAAACTCTGTTAAGCGAAATAGCTACTACCAAAAGAAGAGAATCGATACCTCTTATATTATAACTCTCTAAACGAATGTTGCAAAATAGGATGCGAGACGGTTACGCCACTATTAAAAAAAAAAAGTCACGAGTTCTTCGAAATTCCCAAATAGAATTAAAAAACAATATTTTAATTTTATGTTTTACTTTTTGCAATTGTTTTTATTATTTTCAGAACTATCGCGTAAATCATGATTGTTTATTGTACCATTACGCTTACTAAGCAATCGTTTTTTAACGTCGAAGTCTCGAAATGTTCGTGTCCTCTTTGACTTGTACATCCCCTGAGCCATCTGTTAATCATCATTCCACCGAATATCATCCATAAATGCGAACTTCTCGACGATATATTCCGTATCAGCTGAATCCTTCAAATATTGTATTGAAGATCCGAACGTCAAGGGATCGATGCAACAGACTTCCGTCTACCTGCATTCCGCATCGCCAGAAACGTGCATTTCGCATCCACCGCAACAGGCCCCGCCGCCCGTAACCGGGTGCTTCCGTGCACCCGACGATTTGCGTACGGTCGGAATTTGTCGACTCGATGCACCGGTCAATACGGCGCCCTCGTTAACGGAGGTCCCGCGTCCTTCGAATTGCGCTTTGAACATTGATAAAACAACCGGCGCTGCGCCTCCGCATGTGTACGGAACAGCCGGTCACGCTGGGAACAAAGCCGAGACGAATGCACGAAAGCAGCAAGCCTCTTAATGGGGCGCCTGGCGTAAGCCGACCCGGATTAATCCCAGCGACTGCGCGGCGTGCAGTTGGCATCTTATATATATATATACGCGCCGTGCGGCCATTAGAAGGAAATTAATGATAGCGGGTTTCTAAGGCCGGAAAGGGAAGGATTGGCTCGGCCTTTAATCTCGACGATCTAGTCGAGATTTTCCCCGTTGGAAAGCTCATGCGCTGCACGTATGAATGAGCTTTTAACGAATATTGATAATATATGCATATATGTAATACGTAATCTGACATCTTTTGATTACATTAAGGCATATAGAAAACAATCGTTACTTGTTTTTTTTTTTTTCATTATGAGTTTTTCTGTATTATTAAGTACAAAGAATTGTAAAAAAATTTTTTTACATTTTATGCATACCCCTCAATTTGGCTGAAGTAAATGAGAAATTTTACAACGCGGTAAATTAATTGTAGCGCCAGCTTCGACTCTAGTATAGCGATTTGCCATTAACTCTATCCCTGTATATTAAAATTACTATATTTCTCTCTCTCTCTCTCTCTCTCTCTTCCGCTCTTAACAGATAATCTCACTTGCAAGAGCTTTGCAAGTTATGTATCAACTAATTTTATAACATTAAAATCATAATTAATGAGAATTTAACGAAAGTCGGCAGGCCTGCTTTTTCCAGTGTAGTAAAATTTCGAACACTGCCCCTCACTATTCTGGCACTTGTTGCAAGAAGAAAATGTAATTAAAATAATGAAAGAATAAGACGAAAATCATTACAAATATAAAATAAAAAACGATCATTTACAGTCTTGTTTTACGAAGACAATTATTGCAAAAATTGATACCCTTAGTTAACATTCACATATAAAATTAGAGATATCAAAGATAGATTAATCGATATCAAAGATAGAAAGAAAAATTTATAACGAACGCTCGTCCGTATAGAAGCATTTTAAAATCACGAATTTTAAAACTTCAATTAATTGTGGTAAAACACCACATAACTCAGACTTTCCGTTACATATAAAATAATATCTTTTAATAAAAATTCTTTTAACTGCATAATTACTCAGGACTCTTCAATAATTCGCGTGCAATCTCTATTTTCAAGCACTTACTCCTAATTTTATCTTTTCCATTTGAGTTTCGTTTATTTGCTGGATTTATTATTAAAAAAATTTATAATTTCTGCCGGAAATATGCTTCGTCCTAAATAGAGCTGATGGATATATTCTTCCTTGAATTCATCCCTTGAATCATTGAATTCCATACCCAGTGAATTGTTGAATACAACTGAATCGAATGAATGATAAAATCTCAGTTTCAGCATGTAACCATCAAATAATCATTTCTAAGATCGCAAATCCAAGGTCATCATTATTTGAAACCCTTGATCCTTAAAAATTTAACAATCTAACTTTTCGCCAAACAATACCTGCGTTTAATTACAGGATTCACTATTACGTTTCCGTGAAAGATTAATGCTCCACGGTGATACGATCGCAAGAGTTTTCACATAAAAAATATGAAAAATTACGTCATTGACTATTTTAACCGATTTAGTTTGAGAGGAGGCTAGTTTACAAAATTGAAATATATAAAATCTATTACATTATACATTTTATATAAATATCAGTATTCAATATTAATTATAGCGACCTTTACAGATCATGTTGGAATAAATTTTGAAAAATACATTTGATACATTTCCACATCTGGTAAAGGACTGCAAATTGGTTAAGAATTTCACCTTGGATGCCAATACCATATTCATTATATTATTGGGATCTGAGCTTCCAGGTCGCCGAATAAAGGTATATATGAGACTTGTTTCATTCACAAAAAAAAATAGCTAAAAATTTTTTTAAACACATGGTCTTCCAAAAAATATAAGAAAATTATTCTATAAAATAAAAAGTGGAAAAGAAATTCCGTTAAAAAGTAATAAATAAATAATGAAAAATAGAAATAAAAATTAAAAATAAAATTTTATAAAAATTAGGCTCCAATTGAAAAGCATAATAACAAAATTCATGAAATTTTTGACTCGAAAGAAAAGTATGACCAAAATAAACTGATACGATTTCAATCAATATTAAATATTTACGTTTGCATATCGGAGAATTTTCTATGGGCAGGAGGCCTTTCTTTTTAGTTAAACATTTTATGAATATGTTTAATCCTTTTGAATTTAAGTTCTTATTTATGTTTTATTGCCATTTGGACCGAAAACTGCGAAAAAAAAATTACTATGAAAAGTAGCTACATTGGTTATGAAATGCAATAGTATTAAACATATTGCAAAATTCGTTGTTATGTTATTCTTATAATGTCATCCAGATAAATGAAATGTCATTGATGAGATTTCAATTTTTTTTAATCACTACCTGTACTTCTGATTACATTGGCATTATTCGTGAAGTGAAAAGTTTTAGGGGAAATTGCTATACCCCGATAATAACGCGAGGATACACTTCAAAAGTTAAGATTTATTTTTTGAATTTTCTTGAATTTATCTTATACCCTTAAAAAATTTATGTTATTTGACGATAACTAATACATTTTAATCAATTTCCAGAATGAAAGTACAAGAAAAATTATTTCAAAATTAACAATTATTTTCCATTGCAACTGTCAAATCCCCGGGACTATCTTTGGGATTTATGAAGCCTTAAGTTCAGACTACTGAGAGTTGCTCGAAAATTATCTCGAGATCTATCTCTCGTCGGTAAAAAATCACATTTTTTAATTCTTATAAATATCATATTATGAAATTTTGTTTGTATAATATAATTCCAAAAGCATAGTTTAATCATTTTATGAAAATTACAAATATAATTTTAACTGAGCTTCCCCGATCAACAAGGAATGATTTTCAACATCGTTCGGGAGCCTTCTATAATCGCCGAGCTCTAGATCCGGACCTACCGAGCCTATATAAATACAAATATGATCTTTGCATTTATATTGCGGAATCATAGCCGCTAAAAATCGAAAAAGACAAATGTCCACAAGTGTAGCTAGGCCATTCTATACTAACAATAAATAGCATATTATTTTTACTAGTAATTCCCATTCTAGATTCTACGATTATAAACAAGGACAATTTGACTATCATTATATTATTTTATAAAGACAGTAAGACTGATAAAAATATTTATTAGTTTAGTTTACAACAGCCGAGGTACAAGTAGAATTTTCATTTTTACGTATACAAAAATGTGTCGCACATAAATTTGAATTAACTATTTCCAGAGAGCGGTAAAATTACTAAAACATATAAAATATTTAACACGTTTAACTTATATTAGCCTTTGCTGTTTCGTAACTTAGTCGCGCGATTGTCCACTCAAGTAAAACACTCGAATGATAAAAATAAATTTCAGTCAGCGACGTATACAAGATAGCCTCTTTCATTCAGATCCGATCGATCGTTTATTTTTAATAACTTCTGAACAACAGATCAGAAGTTAGAGTTCAGCATCTCAAACTTCGCGAAAGTATCGTTTAAACTGATAATTGAGCTTTCGAGCGCACCGGGCAAGGAGCATAAAGGAACGTCTATGCATATATAAACGCATTTTTTTAATCGTCAATAGAGCATTTGGAACCTTTCTAAACTTAAAACGAAAATCGCATATCGTCGACTGCGTTTGTGTGTGTGTGTGCGTGTGTGTGCGTGCGCGCGCGCGTGTGTAGCGCATTCAGCTCCGTGTATGCAGAACCGAATGTCCCGCATGTCGATCTAATCGAATTTCGATTAGACTTCAGCGACGGCGACGTCGAGAGACTCCTCGCTCAGATCGACGGAGAAAGCCTACGAGATTTCTATAGCTCTTACACATAGAGTAAGCAAGTACACGTACCCTTTCAACAGTGTCTACGTTTTCCCGTGACAATAAGAGAGAGAAGGGGAGGGGAGTTAAAAACAACGTGGAACTGATTATCCCTGACAGAAACAGACGTATTGTTGAAAATCCTTGAAAAGGTTTAAGGCTCAAAGTTACTACGCATCAGCAGCTTTAACGTCGTATCAGTAATTTATATTATGATAAGAAAGAGAGGGGGAGGGGAGGGGAGAAGAAAGAGAAAGATAGGGAGAGAGAGAGAGAGAAAGAGAGAGGGATGTGCGTATTTATTTATAATTTTGGAGAAAAAACAGTATGGTAATGTACATTGGATATATCCTGAGTAAATAGAACTTCTATTAAATATTATAAATAACAATATACCTACTATATATCTACATGTATGTCAATTATATCAATATCACATGCAGCAAATAAACAAAGATGCATAAAAAAATATAAATTAATCATCAGTCATATTAAAAAAATATAGCTTAATAGAAATAGCTAGACAGGCAAAGGGAAAGTGAGAGAGAGAGAGAGAGAGAGAGAGAGAGAGAGAGAGAGAGAGCGCAAAGGCACTAATTATTAAGATATATTTATCATCAAATCAAATAAAAAAATTATTCTTCGCAACTAAAGTAAAACTCAATCATTTTTGATAATCCTTTAAATCAATTGAAGAAAATTCTTAATAATGTTGAAAAAAGTATCATCATCTTGTATAATGAAATTGTTGCGTACATTAAAAAAAAATTATTTATATTGAAAATTAATTTCCCTGGAATTTTGTACGGTGTATATTTAGTAGCAACAAAGGCTATAAAGATTTGAAATATGTAAAATCTACAAAAACGATATGGTAACGATTCCGTACTGCACGTTGCTTATCGTGTAAGAACAGTAAATGTTTTCTCTAATCCCTAATTGATTCAACAAAAAGAAACGGCTTTTTATTTTTAGGGTATTTTAAAAAATTAAAAATTATTCTTGAAGATTAGTTATTAATGAACAGCAATTATATGATTGACTACTTATAAGTTTTGGAGCGTCTGTTGTCTAGTCGGATGCGTCCGTTTCTACTTACGCAGCGCGGTTTACTTATCGATATTAATATGTTGGTCAGAAATTGGGTTATATCCTTATTTGGTAATTTTCAGGTATTTGTTAGTTTAATATTCAGGTATAGACTGTTTGTTGCAATACATCTGTTACTTCCTATATCTTCGATGTTAACGTATCAAATGTATTGAGGTTATATAATCGAAAAATTGCCAGACATAACTCTTCAAAAAATCGATTACTAATAGTATATTTGATCAACAATTTGGAAAATTAAGTTCCTATTAATTTCAAAGTAAATTTAGTTTTTCGATGCTCGAATCTCCTTCGTTCAAAATATAAATTTATTAATTAATTGTTATATAAATTGACTTGAAATATGGTCGAAATTAGAAGCTATTTTATACTATTCACTTTATTACAATATTGACACAACAACTATTTTAAGAAAAAATATAATTTTTTTAAACAAAAGTTAATCGAACTTTAATATTAAGATTACAAAAATCACTATTAACAATAGCAGTGAGAAACATTGTATTTGAAACAATACATATCGATATATTTTGATCGATACTGGTTTTTTTTTCGCACTGGAATATCAGTTACATTCATTTATATCATTTGTTAAACTTTACTGGTATGGTAAGTAGATGACTTAAAAACACGTGTAAATGTTTCAAAATTTAATATTTTTTAACTTCATATTTTTTAGAATGTTGAAAATTTATTTCAACCGAATCTCACTACAATATTTTGTCCTTATAATTTAATGCATTTATAGATCATTAATTTTGATTAAATTTGTGTTTCACACACACATCCTTGGTTTTCCAGGGCAAAAGTTTATGCGATCGTAAAAAAATTCAAACTGCAAATTAATTGAAATTACGACGCGTCAGTAGCAAGGTTCGCCGCCCGCTTTGTTTTCTTTACTGCCCGAAATTCTGCCTTCGAAAAGAAGGATATTCTTGTTTCACCGAATTGTTATTACGATCGAGCCTGCTTAGCAGTCTAATTATTATTATGTCTGCGGTAAATTGGTCGCAGTCGAGGAGTATATGTTACACTTGGAGGGTCAATGACGCGTTTTCGTTGCATTTTGTTTGCATTGTTAATTAGTTTTTCACGAATTTGTTTTAAATATACATTATGTGGTTCGAATAATATATGTTTCAAAAGGCTTTAATTTTTTGTTGTGTGTAAAGATATCAAGAAATAAGCGACGTTGAGACATGCCCTTAAAGAGCAGGTACTTCTGCTGTAAACAATGAAAAATGCAAACGTATTACTCGGTTTTTCATTATCATAATTAAAAATTCTAACAGTATAACAACTATTTAAACAAAACATTTTTTTAATAAAAACAACCACAACAATAATAATAATAAGAAGTAAATTAATTTAAATAAAATATCAGGTGTAAGCATGTGTGTGTGTGTGTGTGTGTGTGTATCAAAATTTGCATTTATAAATACATTTGTTTATTCTATATCTATATGCAGAAGTATAGACAAATATAATTTAACGTGGCTCAATCGAGTATCGTCCTTCGAGTAGAGCTCGTGACTGTATAATTTAAGGGCTCAAGTTCATGCTTCGCTCTTATACTCTAACGCAAAAGCATTTCATTTCTAAACGTATTGAAAAAGCATAGTCAATTTCTTAATATTGATTCTTGTGTACAAATTAAAAAAAAAAAAAAAAAAAAAAAAAAAGACTAAACAAAACCTCTAATTTGCGCATCACCGCGCAATCAATTAGAAAAACTCATCGGCTAACATCATGCGATCGTTTGACTTTACTTCAGGATGTTTATGCGAAGCCGCTATTTAAAATTTCACTGATGTGCCGCTAAAAATCGACCATACCCGTCGGACTCAATGATAATTTTTGAGAATTTTTTTTTTTTAAATTTACGTTGACCGAATACTCCAATTTACCTTCACCGAATACTAAAAAAAATTTCGGCTTTTTTTTTCGCCTACTCACATATGAAATCCTTCACTCCGAAGCCATAATTTCCGATATATACCTTTGAACTTAAACTCGATGAAGGGGCTTAAGGCCGTCGGAAATACTTCGCGACATACTGCCCTAGATTGTTTTTTATGATCTTACAATAAAATACATCCTCTTACATCGGTTGATAGTCACAACAGATAGGCGTATAACATTTGTCCTAGTTCGCTGGCGTATATTCATTCACAGGTAGATCAGGTATCTCTGTATTTCAAATTTTGCAGATTTTACAAATGAATTTCCAAAATTTATACGCAATCAGATATATGAACTCGAGAGTTAAAAAAAAAAGTTAGGAATTGTTTAACTAAGCATTCTGGCCTTTTTCTAGATAATCATCACTTGTTTGTCGAACATTTATAAAGTTATAAACTGTCATATTCTAAATACACATCTAATATGTAAGGTGAATGGCAAACTGCTCACATCTGTTACATCTGTCACAACCAAGAATACTTTTGGAATTGATTCTTAATTAGATATATTGAGTTTGCTTTTATCTAATAAAATATCTTTTCTGTTCTTTCACGCGAAATTCAAATCTGGTTAGATCTTAATGGACTTAAAATGTTTTTTTTTTTTGCTTTTGATATTTTATATGCTTTTGAAGTAGATTTTTAAATCATCCTAATTTAATATACGCATTTTTTCCATTAATATCAAGGGGGAAAACAACGATATAGCTACTATCGTATTTTATAAAAAAAGTTATATGTTTAATAAATATCTTTTATTACTATATCATTAATATAAAAATATATATAATAGAGTAATTTAGTGTGGGCATGAAACGTCGCTGGCTCGATGGAAAAATAAATTGCATTAAGCCCCGGCTTCTGATGCAGATTTTCCATTCCAACTGAGTATATAAACGGCTCTCGAAAAGTCCGTTTGCTGCGTCTAATTTGTAGTTGGAAAAGCCAAGAAGATGTTAAATAAAATAATCAATCTCAGCAAATAAAAATATCTAAATAATTTAATCGGATTCTCATTAATGCATAATAAATATATATATATATATATATATATATATATATATATATATATATATATACGTACGATAATATAACACCAATACGCTCGAATACAATTAAAGATACATTTTTAAATATAACGCTGAAAAATCTGCTACGTTGTTATTTTGGTGGACTGTAAGGATGTAAAGTTAAAGACTATCATTCGAAGCTTCTATTAAATCTAATAAAAACAGCTTAATTATAAGGCAAAAAATAGAACTAACTAGATTTATAAAACTTTTTAGATATATTTAAGGTAAATGAATAAAAAAACCCAATATAAAGTGTCATTTTACAATGTTTCAAAGTACAAAAATAAACGGAACAAATGTCCATTTTAATAAACAAAAGATTAAGGCGTCCATTCTTTAGTTCACTTATATACATTTTCCCCTAGAATTTGTTTCCGCCGGTGGGCGTAGCCCTTATAAGTAGCAGAACTGCATTGGCGATACACTTTCCTTGTCCCTCCTGAGTAATATATACGAACTCTGCATACCGAAAACAAAGAGAGGCCGCAATTTACGACTTCTATTTCTGACGAACTATCGCAATACAGCGAAGCAACTGAAATGACTTCTCAATAGCTCATGGTATACGAATCGGCATACGTTGTCTACAACCAGAGCCGTACAAAAATCCATCCCCGAATATAAAATATTCAAACCGCTGGCCTTCTCAATTTTTGCTTTATTCAAGTCCGATATTCGCTCGTATATAAAGTTCGCAGGCGCGTGCATGAGCTCGCGACGACAGGCGAGATGGTGAAAGGGGTGTGAAGGGCGGGAGGGGGGGGGGGTGGATTCCCAGTGCTCCGCATACACTCCAAACTTTTGC
>JACCIC010000001.1:2835000-3122500 GCA_018907035.1 Sycobia sp. Sy_11
TATTTTTTTATTTAAACTAAATCGTTTTATCGAATGTTCTTAACATAATATTTCTTTGAATATTTCTCATTTTTCTCAGTGTTAAAAGTTCGATTTGTAAATGGAATTTTTTTAAAATTTTTTTAAAATCATAGACAAATATGATCAATATATGCGCACAATAAGAAGCTCGAATATCAATGTTTCATTGCAAATGAATTCTTTTTAAATATAAATTTATCAATAAGTATAAGTCAAATTTATACTTTTATTTTTGCTTTTACAGCTAATTCTACGTTTTGATTTATAAAACGATATCTGATACACATACTATATATAATTAAAATCAGTCCTTCATTTACTGATAACCAGCTTATAATAATTTATCACCAAGTAGGAATTAATTATGACGAAATTATCTATTAAAATTATCTACTAAAATTATCTATTTCGATTTTTCAATTTCTAATACCACGAACTGCTTAATTGACGATAGAATTACATGAGACAACTTTAGATTTTTATTATTCTCAGCTATATGTAATTCGCATATCAAAATACTCAACAAACATAAAAATACTATCAATAAAATATGTAAAAAATAAATAAATGAACATCATTAACGGTATTAATTATAAACACATTTGAAATGAACAGTGAAAGAAATTTTTTTCTTTATGTTAAGTAATTTATGAAAACATTAACGTTTACAATGGTTTTTCTAACGACTGGACAATGTTTTTCCTTTTCATAAAAGTAATAAATTCTGGGAAAATAGAAAGTTTTGCAAAAGTTCACTCATGTTGTATACGTTCTATTTCTGCAAAATATCATGATAAATAGGAAGCTCGTTAAGGTGGTTTCAATGTTTGACTACTTCGAAGCTACTTTAAATTTTTATTTCTTCAGCTTATAAATTTTTTCCTTCATTTTTTTCAGAAAATCCCTATTTTCACGTTCTCCGTAAAATGAACTAGGCGACGTTTACGCGGATACTTATTCTTTATACTCTAATAAATCACATTTTATGGTTTGGTTCCACGAGAATGCGTAAATTTTCTTATAATGTTAGAGAGCTTTTCCTCCAAATTTGGTTGACTATCGAGAATTACAATTTTCAAAAAAAAGATAGTCCGAAGATTATTTTTGTAATATTTGGATTGAGAAAATGTTGTCAAAACTACTAAGTATAAGCGTTTTTAGTAATAATTTTTAAGATTACTATTAATAAATTTTTCAAGGAATGGACACACAATTGGATATTTACATATACAGAATTTTTTTTCTTTACAATGGGTTCTAAGCGACAATATTTTATAGAATGGAAGTTCACATAATATAATAATACAAAACAAATATTATCTTTGTTAAAACACGATCTTTATCTTTTAATACTATAGAATTAAAATTATTTTTACACATAAGATAGTCAATGTAGCTGACGTCATATATAACAACACACGTATATCTGTACGTGACAGTTATAATTTGAATATATATGTATATAGTTTAATGGTGATCTATGCACACAGCAGCGTCATTTGAACATTTTTCTGTGTCTGGTGCGTTTTCAAGCCCACAGAAATTAAATTTTGATACTTTATATCTCCTAATTTTAATTGCATGAAAAGTAAAATATGTTTAATAATAATGCCGAAAAAAGTCTCTCTAATTCATAAGTCTTATACCATCAAATTACTTCTTTTAAAAAAATTATCTTTAATTCTCTGGGCCTTGTTATCAAGAATTCGTAAATCCGTAAGAATTTTTCTTTTGACAGATAATGAGATTGTAATAAATATTCATCATAATGTGGACATAAAATGTCAGCAAATGCCATAATCTGAAATAGCTGATTTTGGGAGTTTACAACATAATGCGTAGCTTCGTTATTGCCAAGTTTTTTTTCACGAATTTCTATCTCTGCTTTTCAACATTCGCAATCAGGCTATGCATGGTTTAGCCAGAGCCACCGGATAAATTTCGACGTCCCTGCATGTACACACAGTCGGGGTCTACAATTAATTTATGAATGCTATAAATCGATTTAGAGCACATTAGACACAATGTTAATTTAGCCTATGTAAGGTCATTCAAGGATATAACAGAAATTATTAAATGAATATTATTAGTTGCATACTTGAGACCATCAAATTAGTATACATATATATATATATCTGAAATAAATTCCATCACAAGGATTTCAGGAAATCAAAATTTTTGTTCATGAAATAGAAATTTAAAGTCCATGTATGTATACAACTTAAATTAGTTACTGTTTTTTTTTTCTTCAAAAAAGTAGATTCAGCTATTTGTAAATCTGAAAATCCGCAGAATCTGTAAATCTGTAAAAATGAATTGTATATTGAAAATCAGTGTCGGATTAAGCCGTAGTGAGTCCTAGACAGAATTTAGTGGGTCTCAGAATTTAATTTATATAGAAATATTCCATTCGCCTTCAAAATTTAAAATAATAAAACTCAATTTAAATAATATATTTGTTATAGGCGGAAATTTGGCGTTTCAACGACGTCACAATTTTATCAAATACGACAATTTTAACATTCAACTCAAATTTATGGAACAATAATAGATAGGTGCACAGATTTAACTGATGTCAAATCAAGCTGTTTAAAACGAGCATTTTACGAGTCTAAATGTTTTTGTCTATACTCGTTCTATGCCTTGTCTAGATTTATTCGATACTTACGTCGAAAAGTTACCTTCCTCAAAGCTTACAATTATCAAGATTTATTTTACGTATTCGTGATTTTAAAAGTGATATTTGGATTAAAGTCTATTATTAGAATCAAAATCGCCAGTTTGTATTTTAAAGATCTATATGAATTATATTAGACTCGTAGTAATAAAATATTTAACCTATATCTGCTGAGAGTAGTATTCCGACAAAAATAATGGAAAATTAACAAATAATTATTGTTTTGCGTGAATTTTACATTTATTTTTTGCAAAACGATATTTTAAAAAAAAATCTTCCCTTTGGTTGGCGGAGAGGGCACTGAGGGCAGTGCTTGGTCTACCTCTAGTGCTCCTTTAATCCGACACTGTTAACGGTATACGTCCAGCTTAAAGAATGAACAGAGATTTTAACAGATTGCCCAGTACTGTATAAAACGCTTTCCGTAATCTCTACTAGGGATTTACAACAAAAAAAGAAGAATGACAAAAAAACTTCTTGAAATTTCCCTGATTCGTAGAACAGCAATGTGTGTGTGTGTGTGTGTGTGTGTGTGTGTGTGTGTGCGTGCGTGTGTGTGTGTGTGTCGAAACGTACGCGTGAGTGCGTATAAAACTCGATGTAGAGCCGCGTGAATGAATAAAATATCGGATTGTCAGGCGCGCGCGTGCACGCGCCCCCATCCTTTTTTCCAATCTCGAGAAAAGCCGTATTCACCGAACTGTTGGAAACGGAAAAGGTCGTAATTCAGCGTCCAAAGACAATCGCGTTTCGCCCCCAGCTTTTCTTATAGCCCTCTAACCGACCGCGCGGATGAATTGACAGAGGGCCATTGTGCAAGGGCGAGGGAGGAGGGGGGCGTAATAGTCGATTACAGAAGCAGAGACACTAGTATTATTATCAAGGTTAAAATACTGCCTATATTTGGTGGAAGACTTCCGTCTTTTTCACGAAACATGCGGTACTTTTTTGTTTAGGCTACTTCCTCTTGGATTGTAATTGTTATCATTGCATCGAATATCGTTCTTCTTGGATATTATTCTTTATTTAAAGGATATGCCTCGTGCTACGCGCAGTTTTCTTCGCCCCGACTCGACGAATAAAAACGCGAATGGAGGCAGACTCGCTCTTACGTATCGTAGGTTACGCGTACTCGCCAAAATACTTACCGACTTTATACTAATTTAAATCAATGCCGCTCCCGCCTCCGGGCCAGGCGAAAACCGCCAACGGCAGTGGAGGGGAGATTTTAAATTTGGATTTATCGCATTCGCTAATATACGGTCTCCTTTACGCTGGCGGAATAAAAAAAAAAATTATATAGGATAATTGGCGCAAATTTTAACGGATGGGACATTAATTCAAGTGTATATATGTATACATCACGGAACAAGCAATTTCATACATGCACGTAATGGTTAAATGCAAATCAAGAATTTAATCAAAGACGCGCTGCTAAAAGTCCATGCATACCGGCAGCGAGCCACGTATTATCCGCTATAGGGCGACGTTCTTGAGAGCTGACTTCCTTCGCACTCTTCTCTCGAAAATTTATATATATATATATAATTATATATATATATATATATATATATATATATATATATATCAATATTGGTTCCTTGGATACCGATATTATCATACAATATTATTAAAAAATAATCGATCATTGAATACGAAATTTTGTTCTGCGCTTCGTTCTAAACTTCGGACTGAACAGTAATGAATTGAAGTGTTAAAAATTTTCTAGTTTTAATAATATTGCGGACGGACGAAATCAGATTTGGAACAGTAGTAGGGAACATACTATGAACGGTAGAGATAGACATAATACAATCGTTCTACCATATACGTAGGTTCATCAGAAAGATTTAAAACACAAGAAGCTCAGTTAACAATTGTAAAGATAAATGTTTCAAAGCAGTAGCAGTATCTAAAATTAATCATGAAGATTGTGATAAATATTTTCTAGGGCAAACAGATAGATTACTTAATTAAAGCGGAGAATTTATGAACATCAATATAATTTACGAAGTACATATTCGATTGGTTTTATTCTTTAGATTTTGAAAATGTGTACATTACAGAACAAAGTGATGAACTCTTGAAAGTATTCATTTTTTAAAAAATCGCAATAATGACGGTGTAATATATCGGAGTTGTTAATACACAATTATGTTTTACATTTAAAGTTAGATATGGTTTGGGGGTTACATAAAAGTTATATAAATATTTTAGTACGGTGTGGTGTGAGACATATGTAGTAACGTCACTGAATTTTTTTATTCGTGTTTAGTCCTTGAAGATTAACCGGAACGGCAGGAAACGTTCGACAAAAACGAAGGTAAATTTAGGCGGTCGGTGCGGTTAGATTGTCGTTTACTAACGTAACATACAGATTATTTTATTTTTATTTTTATTTTATTGTACTTCTTAATTTGTTTTTTTTCCCCATTTCAGATTCTATAAGGGTGTGATTATAAACGACAGATTGACTGTCATTATATTAGTTTAGTAGATTATTGTATAAAAGATGCATGTTGCAAAAAAATATATGTTAATATAATAATATATTGCTTAAAATCGATAATTTTCAAAGATTTTGAAGAAAATGTGTAATTTTTCCGAACTTATATGTCAGACAATATTTATATAAAAAAATTCTTTAAACATATTGGCTTAGATAGTAGAATTGAGAGGTTAGGAGACACTTCTAAAAGCTTCTAAAATAGCCAAAATTATTATGATAACTATGCATGATCGCTGCAGCCTTACATTTGTGCTCGATGAAGTCTTAACGTATATTCAAGAATGTGTCATTATTTTTAACCAAGAATAATGCAATAATGACCTTTTTATTCAACTCATGTATTATGCAAAGCATCGATTTGTAAACTATTTCAATTCGTATACACATTTGCTCAAATTGTCCATTCGTAGAAATACAAAGATATTTTCTTGATCTTAAATCGATTATCCATTAAATTATCTAATATATTTATACTGTACTACTCGTCCGTAACCGCATTTTTACTCTACCTTCACGCTTAACGATGAGAATTTTGATAGCGTTTCAAACTTCAATAATATAATCGTTATCCAACAAACTTCGATCCGAAAGTTCGGATATTGAAAGATTCCGACCTGTCACTCAACAAGCACTTATGTCTTTAATATTACCAGATATTACTCTGTATTCTTACATAAGCTTCGCAAACGCTTAGATACGGAGGACTGAAGATACGCACCGCATATTATGCAGCGCCAAATGCCAATGAAGGTTAGTTTCTTCGACGAAGCTTAAAACTGGATGATTTTTAAGGAAGGCAATATTATATTGTAGCTCGAGCCGAAATCAACGTGAATTAATTAAATGCGTGCCAGTTTACAGTATGCAGCACTCTGAATATATTTATAAAATTTACCTATAGATCCACCTACATTAATTTCGAGACGAACAACCTGCCGACGAACCAGTCAAGAGGTATTTAAATATTTGACACCACCCATTCGGAAACTGTGCAATCCGCGGTCTCTATCGCGCCCATCCACATATACGCGTATTATCTTGGAATGAGTTTTGCAAACTGCACACTCTATCTCCATCAGTCCATTGGAAAACACAGAGAGAGAGAGAGAGAGAGAGAGAGAGAGACGAAAAAAAAACCAACAGCACGGAAAAATGTTCCATCTCTCGCGAGCCGTTAGCCACAGAAGCCATCCGCATAATGCCTACATTAACTTACACACTCACACACTCACTGTATCCCGCGAGCGCCCTTTCCGTCTCATGGCGAGGCAGAGTTGCGCAATATTCCCTTCCATCCTTGTGTAGGTACCTCGTAATGAGGACACGCACACACACGCGCGCGCGCACAAATGCTGGCACGAACATATAGATGGGCACGCGCATATATCGACACTATATATATAGACTGGGCTAGACGGCAATATCCATTTCGCAGGTAAGTGCAGCCCGCGCGCTCGCTTTTTCCCCGTTCCCCGGTACTCGCAGCTGCATGGAAAGACGTACAGGAGTTATATATATATATATATATATATATATATATATATATGTTTGTTTTGTGTGTGTGCGTGTGTGCGTGTGTGTGTGCATGAAATCACTGTCACGTCGTGTGTCTGATAATCAATTTTGAGAGGGGTAGGATAGGATTCGTTGGTACTGGCGGCTTAGGTATAAGAGCGCGAGGTAGCTAGAGGGAGGGAATTAGAAGTGAAATTGAATAAATTAATAACGATTTTAGTGACAATAAAGCTGCTCTTAACGTTTTTATAGCGATGGATTAGAAAGGAAAGGCGTTATAGTTAATTTAAAGTATTATTTATTAAAAACGCCCGTACGTTCTAGCAAGGAAATACGTTAAAAAGCTCAGATATTTTAAGAAGTTGCTTATAAATAATGTTTTTTTTTAGATTATTTTCAATAATTTAATTATTTCAAGTAACAAAAACAACTATATAAATCGAATATTTAATACTTTGCAGGTGCTTCATTTGAAAATGAATATTTAGTAAGATATAGATTTTATATATAAATACAAAATTAGAATTATGTTGTCTTGATCCTAACCGTTCTTTCACCTCTGCAAGTTATTCTTCTTCTTTATTCATTTACGATTATTCTAGTTCAATATTGAAATCTTAAATGGTAATATCAGATATCAGATGCAAACTTATATTATTTGATTGTTGGCTTGAAATTTTATTATTTTACTTTTATTATTTACTTTGAAAATATTAGAAAAATCTGTTGGAACATTTTTAAAATATACATTATTGAAAAAGAAACAAGAGAAAATAGGAATAAAAACTATGGATTTTTATATTGAATATATAAAAAAAAATTAAGTGCCAAGTACAGAATTCGTTGTACAGTCTATGTCCCAATCGCCTGAATGAATAAAATTTTGAATTGTAAAAAGTCTTACAAGATATATCTCTTTAATCTCCGTTAATGTTTTCACCTCAATTCATCAACATTTTCGCTTCATATGAATAAATTTTTTCTACCATAATATTTATTATTATATATGTTTTACATTTTATACATCGTTGCAAAGGTTAACGCGATGTACATAATAAGGATAATAAATGACTTTGTTTATGACAATTATAAAATGTGCATTGTGTGCAGAATTGCACTAAATGAACGAACTCCGAGGGCGGAAAGAAAAAGAGCCGTACGCGACGCTGAGCGAAATTCTCGTAGCGAGTAACGAACTATGTAATACCGGCCGAAAACCGTCTAACGAGAAGCCAATAAAAATTCGCGAAGAGTTGCAGTCGAGTGTGGTCTGTTTACAGTGCGGGGGAACTGCTCGAGCGAGCTTAGGGAGTGCGACGAAAATGTTATAATTTGAAGTAAAAGTGATCTACTCCTGTAGACCGTGAGCTCCTCGTTGGCTGTCGAATGCTCGATAATGATAGAGGATGAAAAAATACGCCTACTTGCACTGAACAATATAATAAGGCAAAAAATTTACACGCCTGTTTGATCGATTTCAAACCGAATGAATTGCAAGTATATAATTAAATGTCGCTGTTTATACGGGTTACAATGGAATACAATTACAATTTTTTTCAAGCACTCTGCGAGCTTTATAACCTATATTCATTGATAAAGCGAATAAAATAACTGCCTTTGCTCGTTCACACAATGATGAATAATTCTTCTCCATCGTTAGAGGCCGTACAACACTGCATTTCCGTATCACAAAGGAGGATACCCTAACGTTGAAAAAAAGAAGTTTTCCCTAGATTGCGAAGCTCGTGGAAAAACAACCGAACGAAACTTCGGATAAACTTCAATTTCCATCAATATCCACGCTCGGCTGTACACGATTGTAAAAGAAATTGTAAAGTTTCTCGCCCGCGTAGTCGGTTCTTTATCTTAAAGTGGACGCAACGGTAAAGCGGTGCGACGGTTTTGTTCATCGACAATGTACCGAGCTAAAGGCGCGCCGTTGCATTAAGGGCGGAAGCACGCACGGGTACGAAGTAAACGACACGGCATTACAAGGAATATTTATTCGCGTTTACACGAAGCCAGGGCGAAAAGATGTGGCGTTAGTGTTCGAGTCAGAACTGCGGACAGCTAATGACGCATTTATGCATTTGGTTACTTTACGTATTCGGGCGATTCTAAGATCTTTGAGAAAATATTCCACTCAGCGCGAAGTTTTAAGCATCATTTCGTCGCAAAGCGATTAGAAAATAATTTGCTGTTTGCATGAATCCGTATATTTAGAAAAAAGGATCCGAGTTCAATGATAGATTTGATTTTTTTTTTCAGTGTCGATCGACAATCGACGTAACTCTTTGACGTTCAATAGACAGCTCAAAATGTATTAAAATTGAAATCGTCAGGTGAATGCAGTTTTATATTATTCATCAAGCGTTTATAACTAAAGTGGACTAAAACTCGTGAAAGACGAATGTTAAACGTTAATTAATTTATTTAACTATCCTAATTTTAATGTTCTTTTTTGTTAAGTATCAGTAACTCAGCTAACATGGTCACCCAAGTTCAGCATCCTCGAGAGCTTATCACGGTCACAATATCGTGGTTGAGAATAAACATTCATTCGAAGGAGGAAAGCGCGTCTTTTTTAGCTACTAATGCAGAAAGGCGCGCCATTTTCCAGACTTAAAGAGGAACACGTAATCTCAGCGCGTGAATATTTGATAAATTTTCTTGAATACACGTTGCTGTCCTTTGCTTTTTGTTCCTTCTATTATTTTCTCTCCTATAATATCTGCTAAGGAGATTTAGCGTAATTAAAGCACAGACGTAAAAAATTACTATCGCTCGAACATCCTTAAATGAACCATTTCTTCAAAATTAATTGTAACTACGCATTTATTTGTATATATTTGATGAATAAATAATTATTACTATGTTACTCGTTAAAAAGTGCAAGTATTGATTTTATAGCTAACAATAATATTAGTTATCGATAATAATAGTGTTTTATTCACAATATTTTCTTCGTGCAACTCACATCAGACGATTTTGATATATGTTCACCGGTAAGGTATAGTATGGGTGGATTTGCGTTGATACAGAGATATCGGGTAATACATGCAAATTTGTAGTTTTATGTGTCAATGATAATGAAATATTTACATTTCATAAAATGTTTTAAAATCTGTTTTGCGTATCATCTTCAAAAAGTAACATTTGAGAAATTAAAGTATTACGATTAAAATAAACAGATGATTGTACGAATCGTCCCTATTAATATTGAATAAATGCTATTAAAAGTATGTTATTTTGCATTATCAGTTACTTGAAAAGCTGAAGCATTGCATCATCCTACTCATGAATTATTATGATTATGGTGTTCCATTATACTAAAAATATACTTTTAACTCACAGTGAGCATCTTCTAAGATTTGAAGGAAAAAATTTTAATTCAGATTTTTTGCAAATATAGTTTAAGGTTTTGTTTAAATTTGTAATATATAAATATCAAAATCGTAATATAATAAATAAATATTATATCATGAGTTAGCGACATTCCACGTTTCTTTAGAAATTCAACAGACAAATACTTTTTAATATATATTTATGGGTCACACAAAAATCGTGGATAATTCTGAATACTAGACCAAATTTTAGATAGACCAGGTTTGAAGTTCATCATTGGAATGGAATTTTTATTATTGAGTCATTTCACATTTTTAACTCTCTAACATATATACCTTTATCCATTTGATCGACAAACATAAACGATCTCCATCAAGTATACGCTAATTGTCTTATATTTCATCCATCTTGATCCTACCGACAACTTCCCGCACACCAATAATGCCGATCCACTATAGCGTGAATGACGAACTTTATTTTCGCCTGTCTTCGGATGTTACGAAAATTACGAGCCACTCAGCCGCGCTCGATTGTTCAGAGATGATAACGACAGAGACCGTGCGGAACATCCCATTCCAGAGGCGCGGGCGTGCGTGACATCCTGAAGACAATGGCGCAAAGTGCATCAGTGCAAACGCTCCTTCACTCGAGAAGATAATAATCCTCCGCTGCTCTATACCTCGAGACTCAAAGTGTCGGAGTATACACACAGTGAATACGTTCAACGACCGGGCCAATGCTAATCGTCCGGTGGGATTTCACGGATATTTTCCCCCTCTGAATATCCTCGGTCGAATAAACGTGTTGAATGCGCATATACAAGTCAGCGTATAATTCTGGATATAATATAGCGATTGCTTTTAATCTACAGGTATAAAAGACGATTAATCCGAGGTCACCTTGAACTCTACGGCGCGGTTGCTCAATTTCGTAAGATTTAAGGACGTGAGCACAATGATACTATACTACGATACTACTCAATGAACTATCCAATATGTTGACAAACTTTTTCATTGTCAAAGATTTCACTTCACAATTTCAGAAGGAAGAGACAATAACAAGATGCAATAAAAGATACATAGAGCATAATTTTCGAAACCTGGATTATTATTCGAGAACATGATTCATGCTATAAATATACAATATTGGTAAAAAAAAATAACTAATGACCTTAATTTTATCCCAAAGTCATTTCCAAAGAGCTTTTCATTTTTTAAACAGGAACCCAAAAGTTTGTCCCGCGATTCAAGAAAAACAATACACTTTACGTTGAAAAGTGTGTCGCATATGAAATACATTTGCCTCGAGAGGCCAGGAGAATCTTTTTTTTATTCTCTTTTTTAAACTTTTAAATATCCTTGAAAAGCACCTTTACGTCCCAACGAAAGGTTTTCGAAATATGTATTCCACAAAGTCATGTAACTTTAGTCTAAAATAAAGATTCTTATTTAGAAAACAAAACTTGACCATGTTGAAATTTTCTATTTTTGAAACGATTTTTATTATACCTCATTTTATATGCTTTCGAATATCGGTGATTCGCTCGCGAATAATATTCGAAATGTCGATGGGCAGATGATCTGCTTTGCAATTAATTCGTAAATTATACATAAATCATTGATGGATTCGCGGTAAATACCCATACACTGCTTTAAATGGAGATGACATCGTAGATTTACAAGTTTTTGCGTTTATGTCAGATTCGACGTTCGTAATATTTCGATTCCATACATTTTCACCAGTTATGATTACATTCGCTTACATTGCGCATTAAATCGTACCGTTCAACCGCTCTACTAATGCGCTCAGTCACGTATGTCTGCTCGAGTTTCATATATGCTTAATGTCAGAGTTTTCGCAGGAGTTTAAAAATTTGTAGGAACACCAAAAGATTTTATAAATAATTCTACTTTCTTAATAGTTGTTACCGAATTCAGATTACTACTGGGGTTTAGTTGGATAAATTTCGTCAAATTATGTACAATAACTACAACTTATTTATTGTTTTTATTTGTAGATGTAATTTTATAAATAGTTCTAAATGCTCAATGTGAGTGATTTTGCTTAATTATTTTTTCTACTGATTTCTGGCTTGAACAACACCACATGTATGGATACGTGATATTGAAGCAATTTGATCGAAATCGAGTTTATCCAAGGTGGCGAAGTGATCGAACAAATACACAATTATTTCGATTAGAATTTAATACGAGATTATAATTTAATTCGATTGTAATTTAATAAGAAAGTTTCGTTGGTTTTGTTTCAAAATGAAATTCGTGGTTTTACAGAAAGCTTTTAGAAGACAACTGAAATCGTCAACAACAAAAAAACGATGAATAATAGAACTTTCCAAGTAAAAGATCCATTCAAAGTTGGTCCAGCACAAAACACGTATCTATGAGCATTTCCGTTGAGGCTGTTGGATTTCTGTCAAAGATCATTTAAATATGGAATGAAATCGCACTGAAACTAGTTAGTTAATTTAATTCAATTCTATGAGCATTGAACTTTTATTTTCTTGCTGTAATACACTATTTATTGGGAGGTTTAAAACTAATAAAACTAATTTAAAGTATTAAATAAATTGAATTTTAATATATAATAAATGAAAGACAAATACAAATCACAATCACCTTAGTATAAACAATACACGAATAATACTTTCTGCGCTCACATAACACCCTTTATAGACTTGCAGTCCTTCTTATCGTGGGTCAAATTTCGGGCGATAAGCCCCATTCGTCGATCAGAGCCTAAACACTTCGCGCAGCCGGACGGTCAAGGAGCTCGAGGTGGTAATCCGACACCGTCCATACTTCTTTCAAAATTCTTGAAATTTTCTTAAAGCTAAAATACAATCACCTTATTTGTGCATATGTAGAAGAGATATTGGAAAGGAAATTTCTGAATTTTCCGTCACAGCACGAATTAATTGCTTTTATGGAAGCATAACCAGTTAAACCTCTTTCGTAAAATTTCAAGATTTTTCTCCGACCAATATTTGATTACCTCAATTGTAAATCATACAAAAGTCAGTCTTGAGGAAAATCTTCGGTTTTACCCGTCATGGTACGGTTCAAGCGTATACCTTAGTTGTATACAATTTTGTAGCCTTTAACGAAGGTTATCTCTCGATCCTGACTTAAATAATTAATTAACTTTAAACTCAATTAAATCAAATCATTCAAAATTCAATTAAAAATTCAAATTATAAATTATTAAATAAGATTTAAAATTTCCAATGATGATTTCGTCGAGAATTACTCGATATCTCGTATATACTTACATATCAGCTATAAATAGTTTTTTTTTAAATTTGTGTGGCGCCATTTTGTCCGAGGAGATCACATATACATTTCTTCCCTATATTATTATCTCGCAAATATCATATTATATTAATCTCTTATTTATGTTATTTTTCAATCTTAAAACTAAACATTTCTCGCACTATAATTTATAACTATATATAATTATATAAAGAAATATTAAGCCTAAAGAAATATATAATGCTAACGCAATATTATAAAACTTCTTACAAACTATTACGCGTTATGTTAATATAATATCAGACTAAATAATTCTAACATTCAAAATCATAAAATAAAATTGAAATTTATAGCTCTACTTTCTTAAACTATGAACATATATAAATCTATCAGTGATAAAGAAAATATCTTATTTTTAAATTTTCATGCTAACAAGATAGAGATGTTTTACGTGAAGCTAATGGCTATATAATAACAACTAGAATTTTAATCGATAAATAAATACTTTAATTCTAAAAATTATAAAAGATGGAGACTTACTTTTAAAGTTAATGCTAATTCTTAAATCTATTTTCGATTCTGTTCGTTACACTTGTATTTCTAAATGATTTCATGGATTGTTGAACGGCGTGTACACACAGGGCGAGAATCAATAGTTTTCAAATGCTGTTTTCTCTTTCATTAAACTGAAGATTCGATTAAAATTTTTTGCTCCTCGAAAAATTTCAATTTCAGAATTTCATTAACACATCAATTTTTCTATTTGAATGTAGTATTACGCAAAACGGCGACTGCTACTCATGCAAAATTTAACTTTGCAATTGTCCATTTGCAGAGAATCAAAATATTCTATCGAACAAAGTGCCAATTCATTAAATTATTTCAAAATATCATTTACGATTTGTAGTTGAAATATAATGCTACATATATATCAATACACTCAATTCCACTTCCGCGGACAAGGTATTGATATTTCCGCATCGTTGATTTAATGTATCGGCCATCGGATATTCCAACAACTATCACGTTTAAAGCGACCCTCGTATTTATTTATTTCCCAATAGCGAGAATGTAACGTCACGCCGACGGCATTCGCGCAAATATCCCATAAAACATTTCGCGGGCATTCCTCGGCTTGATTCTCGTCGAATTCGCCAAAAGTGAAGAGGAGGAAAACGATCGTCGGCGCGCGCGTTGTAACGAAAATACACCAAAGTTAACGCTCGTAAATTCACGAGCGCGAAATACGCTTCGAACCGCAGAACTCATTGAAATCGGCCGTTATGCGTGGGCCGGAAAAACAATCGATTCCAATATGTGTGCGATTGCACGCGCGCGCGCGCGCGCGTGTGTGTGTGGTGTGTGTGTGTGTGTGTTTCGTGCGTGCGTCGCGCAGAAGAATTAATAGAACAGGGTAAAGCGGATGGGAGCGAAATCGTATCCACGAAAGAAGCCAATTATAATACGTTTGCAGCACCAATCAAGATCTCGGAAAATTACGTATACGCGCCCGATTGTACTATGCAGGCCAAGGTGGCAATAAATTTCATAATTTTATTGCGACACGCGCGAAAAAACGGAAAAGAAGCAAGAGACGATAAAAATGCATTTTGGCGATCCCCTTTTATCTGGCATGTTTTTTATCGACTATCGCTTCTCCCAAGGTAGTACGAAAGTTTTGTTTGCTTTTCCGTCCCCTCGATATCAAGTGCGGCTTCTGCGAGACTTTGTTCTCGCCTCTATAATATCCGCGACAGACGAAGCGTTACACCTTAGCCGTCCCTCGTCTCTTTCTTCTCTGCTTATTTATATAAACATGGGACACATCGTGAGGTCGTAGTACTGCGGTACTGCACATTATGTATATATACCCAGTGCAAACAAACGCTCGACACCTTTGTTATTATTCGCTTACTACGGCATGTATATATAGATTTTATTTTTATTTATAATGAAAAAATTTCTCGCCTCGAACTGCTTCTTTTCTCGCTCGCACTTTTCTAGGAACTTAGGAATGGATTTTGAATTTATTTTACAATAATAAGACTCTTTATGTAATTGAATGATTAGTATTATTTTAAATACGAAGCATATTATATCTGAAATTATTATCCATTACAACTAAAATTTATATAATAATAATTTGCTTAATTAATATACTAAGGTAATCTGTATATAGGAAATCATATGGCCTTTGTTATTCTAAATTTAAAATCTCAAGAGAAAATGAATGAGAAGAATTTTTCTCGAAGCCATCCAATAAGCACATCATTAATAATGCGAAGTAATTCAAATTTCTAGACGTATTGCGATTTAGAAATCTGTTAAATTAAACTTTACTACGTGTAAGGACGATAGACGTGCACTTGTTAGGCTTTCGAAATTTCGAAAATCGGACGTGGAGCAAAAACTATTTACAATTTTCTAAAATGCGTATATAAAATTTGTATACGAGTTCATCCGGCTATTATCGATCCGCCAGTGTCAACAATCGTATTTGGGGCACCCAGTACTTGCAAAATGCGTGACGAAAGATATATTCATTAATTAACTTGTTGTTGCAATTAAGTTGAAGTGTCTCTTATTGATGTAGGTACAATGTAATTAACCAATATACTTCTCTATTATTAAATATCTTGTTCTGTTAGGTATTTTAGAAGTTTCGATAGTAATAATAATAACAATTAGATTATTAGACTTGAGATTTCATAAGAGTATTAATTAACTGATAAGTGAATAATAACTCCAATAATTGCATAATTTTCTACATGATCAAGAAACGACAAAACTAATGGTTTTCTTTTTATCATTGACTTCATAATTGTTAATCTATTTTGCATTATAAGAAAGTTATTTTTTCTAATATGCAAATTACAGATGATACATACATATAACAAAATTGATATCATACAAGCAAAAGAACCTTTGAGCATTATTTAATTTCAATAGAAACATAAATTTAGAAGTTAGTGAATAAAAAAATGAAGTATATATGACGTAAAGTGATCAATATTCAAACAGTACAAAATAAGACGAACCAGCACTAAAGAGAGCAAGAACTGTAAATAAAATTGTTCATGTTTCTTAAAAAATGTTCTATTTGTAATTTTAAATCAATATATTCTCGCCATGAATATTTTTGATTACATAATTTTGAGAATATATTAAGCTAAAATAATTAATTAAAATTCAACAATTCTAAAGCACTTAGATGAAAATTAATTATGTGTAGGATTTAGATTAAAAATTCAGTATTTATATAATAATATAATATACTCAAATATAATGCATGGATATATATCTGAAAGCGAAAATAACAGACTCGTTTAATATACTTTGAAATTGCATTTATTATAAGACAAGTAGTCAGAAGAACACATCTAAACTGTTCAAACATAAGAACTCCGAGTGTTCTGTATTAAATTACACACAGAACACGTGGAAAAATCAGCATAAACGGGGGATATGTGTAATGCATTTAGTATGTGTAGTAGGAAATGAATATCTTAGAAATACCCGTGTCTTTTAATATTTAACGCTCATAGGGTATTATTTACGACGTCGAGTAAAAATAAAATAAAATCTATAATTTATTCATTATTAAATATGGATAACGCGGAATCGGCTCAATTTGAGATCGTGCAGTCAGTCGATTACAGTCGAAAATGTTCGAGGCTGACTGGACGAACCTGATTGAATAAATACCTTCTTTCAGCTCGAAGAACAAACTATGCCGATTGGCTCTGACACGAAATAATCGGTTACGGATAGTTGCCCAACTTAATTTCGGTACGGCTTTTAGATACCGTGGACAAATACCCAATTTTCACGAGCTACGCTTACGTTTTAACGAAGTATTATGTGGTTTTATTGAAAAACAAGCAGAGCGCAAAAAATATTATCTGCTATCTTGCGTTAAATTTTTTTAATTTCTGAATTTTTGAACTGAAACCCAATATCATCAGAAATACCAATATTAACCTGTAGGAAAAATATATTACTTTTTCAGAAATACATTTAAAAGGCGCTTATTTTACTTTATCATTGCAGTGTTTATATACTTGATTTGCCTAGAATTAACCGTTAAATAACGAAATCGAAAAATTTTACTTTGAATACTTACTGCTCCTCTCTTAACTATGATACATCCTTAAATACACAGCTGGCCCGTACGCACTTTATATACCAGTTTGTACTATATATGTACCGATAAATCTTTAAATTCACCTTGACGTCTGTCTGTCATTTTTTATCCCTCGACTCCGCTCGTTTCATCCTTGATTCTTCCTATCTCTTCGCTTCATATCATGCTATACACCAGTATATTATCCAGTCTTACAGCTTAATGCTCTCTAGATACATATACACTTATAAGCAAATTAGCTTCCTCGTATCGCTTCTGTTTGTACTTTTCACGATAAAAGCCAACACGCTCGAAATCGGTGCCGGGTAACGAAAGCAATAGTGACTTTAAAAAGCATTACATCTATATATATATATATATATATATATATATATATATATATATCACATCATATGATATCATATCATATCATATCATATCATATCATACTAATTTATAAAGACAAAGCGTGTTTTTGTTTGTACACAATAAGCGAAAAAACTACTGAACCGATTGTTCTGAAATTTGACATATAGATTCTATATTATCTTGGGAAGGACGTAGGCTATGTTTTTTATTGAAAATCATTTTACTTTCATCAATAAATTAAGTTAATGGTTTTAACAGTCTTGAATCACGAACATCAACTCAAAGTAGTCCGTTTAAAGTATTAATCCCAGGCCATCTCAAACGAATGTTCATATCCAACTTTAGGATTCATATCCTAAAGAAGGTGTGACGTTAGTCGGTATTACCTTTTTTGTTATTACCTTTTTTGTTCTTCAGATTAATCTAACAGTACTCTCACACCTTAGGAATATCTTTTGATTTTTGTAAATTTTATTTTCTCTTACATGGGAAAATCTCTCTCTATCTCTGTCTTTCTTTCTCCTTCTATTATAAAATGGTTTTGTATGCCAAATCATACTGAATATAGTTTGTGACGACAAATTGTATTTCTATTTTTATACATTTTATTAATTTCAGAATTGTGAAGAGACTGTTTTTTTAGTTCGAACAAAAGAAATGATGTCAAAATAGCGTTCTTTACCATCAACCTCGAAACTATATATATATATCGTTACTTCTGCATAAAAAGGGAATATCCATCGTTTGTTTAAAAAATATGCTATGCACATACTAACATTTTGCTTGAATTTCAGTTGTCATCACTACGAAAATATTCACGGTATTTAATTGAAAAAATGGAAATATCAAATATATATATATATATATATATATATATATATATATATATATATATATATTGTATGCATATTATATTGAAATATTGTATTGGCGTGTACGGACGGTTGATTACGATATCCCGTTGCCTGAAGACGATTTCTATAGGCAGTTGTGTGATCGGATGATAGAATGCAATATCCAGGTGTCTCTGGGCGATTTCTACGGGGAATATTTTATTTAGTTGGTAGAAAAAGAGATCCAGGTACGAGAAAAATCAACTTCTATGGGAAGATTCGTGTTGGCACGGTAAAATACGATATCCAGATCTTTCCAAACGACTTCTATGAGGAGTATTGTGTTTATTCATTCGGAAGCGATGCTAGCTTTCTCTGGACGACTTCAAACCAGAGATAAGAAGCGATGCAAGAACTCGATAGCAAAACTAAATGCTAAATCGAGCTAAACTGTAGAATTCCGAATTATGTTATCCAAGTATGTAATTTTCTGAACTTAAATATCTATATTTTTAGAAGAAGAATTTTATAATTTAAGATGTAAAACGGAGAGAGAATTTTGTTAGATATTATTACTAAGAATATTCCATTTCGAAACAAATATAGTTAATTACATATGTATATAAATATAATGTAAATATAATTTTTTCGATCTAGTTTGGGCTAATTAAAATTTAATTTGTTTTTATTTATGACGTTTCACCGACAAGTATCATCGATCTCTTCAGGTGCTTTAATAAAAAAATGTACGAATAATTACGTTTAATATTAATTAATATAATAATAATTAATATAATAATAATTATATAATTATTAGCCCAAACTAAATCGATAAAATTATATTTATATACATATACATATATAAATAAGGGCGAAAATAAAATTATCTTGTATTATCATAGTCAATTACAATTTTTGAGTTGGAATGGGAACTACGTAGGTGGGGGTATATAGGTAGAAAATACCAGATACAGAAAAAAATATTAAAATGACGCCCCTGTGTGTGTGTATATATATATATATATATATATATATATATATATATATATATATATATATGTATATATATATAATCGGAAGGTACGCATTAGCAAACATATAGGTGAGAGAGAAATTTCTGAATTAATTACCTTATTACGTCCTGATAATTTTGGAGATTCACGAAGTCGAATAGCGCGTAAAGCGGGCTATTACAGTCGCTTAATTATGCTCAGATACGCACGGCGTAGTTTCTGTCGAATGCTAAATGTTTTTATGGGCGTAATAACGTCTATTTTTGTCGGGAGACTATATCCGGTGTTAGCGGAATCCCTTAGAAATTCAAAGATAGCCCGAGTCGAAAGTTATACGGGATCTCCCGGAACTTCCTAAAAATCTCGCTAAAACTTTTACAGGCACATATTTGCGTAAATCAGTATATTTTCAGATATATTTATAAAAATTTGGATTGGCTCGGAAATTTAAGTATTTATTTAATTGTTTAGCTAACAATTAAAGTGTAAATACATTCAAAACATAATCTATATAGAAATAATTGTTGTTTTATCTATTTCGATAAGTGGCGCAAAGTATTAAAAATATTGTATATAATTTATTATTATAATAATATTCTTTTTATGTTCTTCTTAACCAAATTGTAAGAAAAGCAACTCATTTTGCGTTAATAACTATTGTAAATATATGGCTTATTTGTTTTATTTGTAAAAAAATTTATAAAACAAGGATTCGATTAAATCATTATATCATCTAGTTAAATATGTACGAAGCTACATGGTTGTTATAAGAGATATATCTTATTTTTGAGAAATGGATAGTAGTTATTATTTAACAAACGAAAATTTTGTCTTTAAAACGGATATTATTCTAAAAAAATAACTTGCCAATTTCCATCTTATTAATAATTTTTCAAAAAAAAATTATTTTAAAATGAACATATCAGAATTAATTAAATGCTTGCAGAATTTTTGCCAGTAAAAGCAGTAATTAATTGTTTGCAAATTGTACGACGTAAAACGCACTCTAGCTTGTATAGGTCGATGTAAAAAGGAATACCCTCGAGCATTCTCCCCTACCATTCCGTTTCATCTCTTCACTATTTATAAAGGCATCGTACAGGAATGCAAAAAAAACTTCGCAGCCTCATCCTACAATTCAATGGAAGACCGAAAACATTTTCGAATCTTATATAACTTCTCACAAGAACTAGCGCGTACTTGACCCTAAAAATAATTTTTATTCAACATATCAAAGAAAACATTTACTCAAGTTTACAAAGATACACACACATATATATATATATATATATATATATATATATATATATGTATATATATATTTTTTTTTTTCTGAGTCATTGTCAATTTAAATTTTCTCGCATTAGTGGCTGATCGTCTGCCTATACTAACTTGTATAAATTCAAGCCAACTTCGATTAAAAATAATTAAGTAATTATCTATGTTAGGACACGGATACATTAGAGCTTTTTAATTTTAAATGTTAGTCTTTCTTTGAATTCAGTATTCAAACTACAGTGCGTCATGAAAAAAAACAAATTCATTGGACTACAGAGAATATCTGACTTTACTACAAATAGGAACTAATAAAATGCTATATCTTGAAATTAGGATATTAGGTCCTAAAAACTTTACCTAACTCATTTTAAATATACTCAGAGTTACCTCCCCTTCATCTGGATAATTCCGTCGTCTACATCAAACGGCCTTAGTTATCTGATAGATCATTTGCCTTTTTACAATCATGTTTAAATGAAAAAGTTATATTACTATTAAGTTATATTAAAGTTATATTAAGATGAAGGGAAAATATCAGGGACAGGAAGAGGTTACCAATTAGATAAGCGCCATGAATTTATTGATTATTTTCATTATCCGTGATTTACTGTAAACTATACTAGCAGTAAATCATATTCAAGTTTTACTGTGTGTGAAAAATTCCAAGAAAATGGATAAGTGAAGGGGTATCTTGAAGGGCATGTAGATACACTGTATTTAATGTTGGAGGTTGACAAAATTTAACGTTACATACTTAAACCCATGCAGCCAAATAAATGACAATTAATTTCAAAAGTATTATCTTTAAGATTATAGAGATAAATTCCGTTTTTAGTATTGTTGATAATAAAAATGTCTGATCAGTGTCTGATTTTTCAAATTTTATATTTTCATTTACTAGATTTAAAAGTAAATGTTTGCTTATTATAGAAATTGTAGAAAGAATCAATAGCAGAATAAATAATTGCAATGAATTTATTTATTATAAAAGTAAAAATACAAGATACTGTCTAAACTAATTTCTAACTAAACATTAACTGGAGTGCGATCTGTATAGCATTGAAGCACAAAGTAATACCTGTCCTCCACTGAGGGCATTACAATACTTGGGAAACGCAAACCTTATTGGCGCACAAGCCAATTTGACAAAGACACCAAAGTGTAGATGTTCTATGTACCGCTTTAATTACCTGTTAAGTAGGTGTAAACTTCAGCTTTACTGCAACTGTACTAAATACGTTCAAACATGCACTCATAACGTTCGTTACGCTAATAATAGAAGCTGCGTCATCGAGAAATTTCAGTAATTAAACTCAAAGTTTGCCCACTATTTCAAAATATAGATTATGAGATTTGCATAGAAATCCAACAAAAATAAAAACATATTAATAAATAATTAGTATATGAATTTAAAATAAGAAAAATTTAAAAAAAAAGAGATAAAATTTAGAAAGTTTGCAAAAGTCTATGAAAGTGGACAAATTTTTAACTATTAAAAATCAGAACGATGCTTATTCAGACGTAAGAGAAGATATTGAAAATTTGATGACATAAATACTCTTCATACTCCAATGCTAGTCCAAAACTCTATTTTTGACAAAATATTACAAGATTCCATTTGATTAATTCCTGGACCGGCTACGTGCATAAATAGAAAATCTTCAGACGAACCAACATCCAGCCAAGGTACTTCCAAATTAGGTTTACTGAAAATCAATTTATTGTCGATTTACAAATTAAGGTCAAAATAATATTGGTGCATATGTAGTCTATATACCCGGTAGAAACTACAGAATACCAGTAGTCCAAAACTTGTTCCAACATTGCTCTATCAATTTCCGTAGTTGTAGGATTCATACCGGCACATTCAAATACGAAGGCGATATCGTCACCGTGAGATATGCCTACATGAAATAGCAATGAAAAAATATGTCGATCAATGTTATAATAACAGTCTTAATAGAATGCTAATATATAATCGTCATAAAAATATATCTTCTTTTACCTAAAGTTATGTTTTTATTAGGACCGATGGTAACGGTACTCATGGCTGCACTATAAGTATAATAATAGAAATAGACTGGTGCCCGATTAAACGCAGCGTGGAGCTTAACTGCTCTTTGCGCATTGATTGACAGGAGATAATCACCTACAAGATGAGTCAGCTTCATCATCGTATCTCTATCTGTACTTATACGTTCTCTTCCTAAGTACTGATTTCTTGCTGAATTAAGCAAATCCGCCCATTTCGTCTGAGGTACATTATATACCAAAGCAAGAAGATCAGCTCCTACAGATGTCCAGTGCTTATCGAGATTCGCTGCGTCGTTTTCATTCGTAAAAAAATCTAATACAAACATAATTTGATTTAGTGATTAATGGCATAATGCTAATTATAATTGACGACATTATGAATTATCTTAATTTCATAGCAAACGATTGATTTCCATATAACCATTTTGTAATCTTGAAGAAACAATAACATTACTATTGTAACATTGTTATTCATAGATGAAAAACTACGATCATTTCCTGGATACAAATATAATCTACTTAACAGTTATTAAACCAAGAAAATCTTTTATGAAAAAAAAGAATACAACTCTAAAATGTATCAATAAATATGTATATCTACTGTATAACTGTACTAACATCCCCAAGCACAGATTCTGCCGTGCTATAATAATACGTGTACAACTGAAATAATAATATGATTATATATATATATTATCCTTCATAATGCCTTTACGTAACATTGTTTTTAATTTTTCAAATTGGTCATCCATTTCGTTCGCTTTGAATTTGAATTGCGTAACACTTAAGGTTGCTATATCATATGAATACTCCATTATTTAATTGTCTATATTATAAAAATATTTCAAATTTTTTTTAATTACTGATTAGAGATAAAAAGGAAAAAAAAATTAAAAATCTTCTCTCAATTTCTCAACTTAGAGGTGCATTAGGATGAAATTCGCTAATTTGTAGAGATGTTTGTTAAAATCCGGAAAACACTTTATAAATTACTGTAGAAATCACTGTAGAAATTTTTATCCGAAACTATTATGAACAAAAATCGAGTTAAGAACTTTATAAAATTTGTAACTATCAATAAAATCGTAAAACTTCCGATAAACAGATTTATTTCTTTTTTATCCCATAGACATAGATCGAGTGAAATTCAGTAATTAATTTCAAGCAATATCAATAGAAAATCGTTACCAATGAAAATCGATCTAATAACCTGATGTTAAATGTTTAGTTATCGACAATAACATAAAAGTACGTTTTACGGATTTTACTTGCTGAACCGAAGCTGCGCAATGACTCGACTGCTATTCCAATACACAAAATGTTTGAGTCACATAACAAAACTGTATCTACCAGATTTTTTGATTGTTTAAATTAAGCTCAAAATATATGTACGTCTCAGTACAAAAACTATCAATAATCCATTAAAAAATATTTATTCGTTGTATATACAGCTGAAGTTGAATTTTAGTAATATGGAAAAAATTAATTTATTCTGTATTTACTGATTTTTATAAATACTTTTTATACACTCCAACACTAAGAAGGGCCGACTATAGTGACTGGTATCACTTTCAACTGGAGTATTTGTATTCAGTAGTAGAAAAAAATGTTTTATGTGTCTATCTTAGTGTTTTTTCAGACAAATAAACCGTGATTCCCTTTTAGAATAATATAAAAATTAAATTATTCCATTTTCATTTAGAAAAAGACTTGCTTTATAAATAATATATACAACAAAAATTAATTTTCAACTTAATGAAATCAACTATATATGATAGAATGTCCGACGATGTACCTTGCAAAGATATTTTTCACAAGCTTTAATTTCAATGTCGAATCTTATGAAACTATTATTTTCTTATAATCAAACTAATAGTTATAAAAGTGAGTGTTAATGGACCCACATTATATGATAAGTTATATAAGCCTTCTACTTCGTATGGAACCTTTTTGAGTTATTCTATTAAACTGATATCATATGATAATACCTTAAAAAATTTTTAATAATATATCCTACATTACTTTAAATTACCTGCAGTTTTGAAAAGGCCCTCATGCTTCACAATGCCAGTTATCCACGGGACATCACTAACAAGTCCACTTTGAATAATATCACTAGGTGTATTATTTATAAAATAATTACTTTGAATTTTCTCCAATACTGGCACAAATAATGAATTAGTAGTATCTAGCCTTTGCTAAAAATTAATGATTGAAAAGTAATTTCAACGATTCAAAAAAATTGTTTTTATACACGAAGGTAGTCCGACAAGTACTTAGTCTCATCGCTCGATGGCGCAAGTATCGCAAGAGAAATTTTACTATTATGTAGCACATTCTTATAGACTGACACAGTCAAAATTTCAGCCGAATCCAATCTGTTGTTTTCTTTTGACTGTTTTTGCAAACCTCAAGAAAACATATTTTTCAAAGAGATTAAAGAAGTTGGAACATTTCTGAATCAAGTGTATCAAACTAGTAGGATACTATATTGAAAAATAAATCGTTGGTTTTACAAAACTTTCATTTTTCTTTTGTAAGCTAAGTACTTATCGAACTACCCGCATCATTTCTCTAAATAGCTACCAACAGATAGTAATGAAAAAATATAAAATATATTGCAATTGACATCGATATAGTGCATTATTATATTTGTTATCCAATATAATAATACATTATGTAGTTTTATAAATACATGAACACTGTAATAGTAGTAAATTTCAGTACGAATGTAGAAATTGAAAATTTGTCTCTTAAACAGTTTTTGGTTTCAATTGCGTATGTTAACTTTATATTATTATACTTTTCTATTTTTAAGTAAAATGTAAACTGTAACCTCTGGATTAATAAATAACTAATGATTGTAAACTACCTTTATATTGACCGTTGATTGTATAATTTGTTCCATAGATTTTTTTTTAAGACATTCACTTATTATCTTCGTATTATCCAATCGACAGTTCAAAGCACTTGCTAAACACCTGGTTGCATATAAATTATCCGGTTGGAAAGCGGCGGGATCAAGAGCACATCCACTAAATGACACGCCATTATGAAAGAGTCCAGCACTCATTGGCGATAAATAATGATAATGCACACAGGCAGCGCCTGCGCTGTGGCCAGCTAAAGTTATATGCTTAGGATCCCCTTCAAAATATTTTATATTTTCAGAAACCCAACGTAATGCTAAATTTTGATCTTTTAGCGCCATATTGCCCGGAATTACATTATCGTTGGTGCTTAGAAAACCTAATGCACCCAGCCTGTAATTTATTGTTACGAGTATTATGTCTCTGTCCATTAAATATTTGGCTTTATATGTCGAACTTGTGCCACCTTCAAATCCACCTCCATGGATCCAAAATAATACTGGAAGACTTTTATTCTCTTTTCTAATATTTACAGGTATATAAATATTTAAATATAGGCAGTCCTCATCTCCCACGACGATATTTTTATCATAATCGTATTGTGGACATTGTGGTGGTGGGAATGTAGCTTTTAGAGTTTTGTTCCATTTAGTCAAGGGAACTGGAGGCTATCGAAAGAAAAATAGAAGAAATCTTTAAATTTCATATAAAAACATTCAAATCCATCTGATTTGCGATTTTATGGAAACATAATCACAGCGAAAGCTAATATACTGTAAATCATTTATGTCGCTAATATAAATTATAAAGTAAATATAAGAAATCACAATAAATATTACTAGGAATATCACACTAAATATTAACTCATTTTACAAATTCTTGAAAAATTATATGAATATTATATCTTATTGTATCCTGAAAAATTATTCCGGTAAAAACTTTAAAATTAAATATCATATACATAGAAAAGATAGCGTGCATTTGCAAAATTATCAACAATTATGAAAATGATTTGTATTCATTGCATTAATGAACTCTGCAGAATAAAGCAAATTTATTTTTATCTCTAATATTAAATCTACATACTATATTTCTTCGTTATTAACGGTATGATTACTCTTTCAATTAGGGCAGAGAATCATGTTTTCGATTTCCAGACACGTTGAGTTATGGATACAAAACATCTGCAGAGGTCGAAACCCCAAACTTAATACGAATTCCAAGACTATCCATAGCTTTCGAGAATCTCAATCCTCGAAGGATCCGGTTTGATAGATATAATATTTGAGCATCATTTTTTTACTATTATTATTATTAAATATTTAATTATATAATTATTAATAATGATTCCATTTATGGACATGCTCGTTGTATTTGCAACATTTGGAAATTAAAATCTTACGAATACAAGACTTATTCTAAACGTTATATTTCCCGAAGATTTAAATTTAAATTAAATATATCTTGAAAACCATTTAATATTCACTACCTCGATTCTCTTTTTTATTATATATGCTTATCCTATTATCTAACAATTATACTATCATAGCGATAACATAGTAGAGTTAAACTTCATCTAAACAAGCGACTTGAAAAGATGTTCAAGAGAGACGAAAGGCACCATGAAGAATGTCTTTATCTTTCTATGAAACGACGACGGAGTAGGAGAAATAATAAACATATCATAAAACATCTACTCTGCTGATGGTGTTTTAGTTGATGGGCCAAGCATAGCGTTCGTGATTTTAGATATTACGTCAGAATACAACAAAAAAGCATAACAAAAAAGTACATGCGTTACTTCAAAGATTACTAAAATTAAGAATTACCGAATAGTTACGAAAACATTCCATTGACGTGGCGCCTGTCCAACCCAGCGAAAAGAAAATTTGCCTACTCTTTCGTTGCCTCGTAATACTTTGGTACCGATGAGATCTTCGCAATCACGTGCTCAGTACTTGGCCCATCGGCTTTAGGTCTATAAATTGCGGTTACTTCTCAAAATTGCTTCTTACATCTCTCACTTTACCGACATAAGAGAGAGAGGTACATATTGTTCTTATATGTATAATTTTCTTTCGTAAAGCGAAACGATCAAATAATATTTGTTTATTAGTTTATTAACGCTTATTATTAATATATTTATAATTAAGTATATAAAATACCTGAAAACGTAATTTTCCAATTGGCCGCTGTGCATATGGAATGCCCATAAAACTTTTATATGTACGATTTTTCCAAGAATAATCAAAATAACCTTGGATCCTTCCCATTGGTGTTACAACATATGTTCTATTCCTGTCGCCATTACATGTAATTGAGAGCATTAGTATTTGAATTGAAAGCGTCATCAGACTTCTTGAGAATATGCTACTCATCTTCTTTTTGCTTTCTTTTGTTGAAATCTGTAGAAACAAGTAAACTTCTTATCTACCAGAGAGGATTCTTAAATTTTAAAGGTTAAGATTACTGTGGATTTTCAATAGCTTCAACAGAATAGAATAATTACAATTTACATAATATCTATGATAATAATGAAAATAGTACTGCAAGTTGTAAATTTCTGCTCCAGGCGTTAAGCATCGAGAGACATGTTTATATCAGGACAAAGGAATAAAATGTTCTAATAAGATTTTCTATTTTTGTTTATTTTGAAAGAAATATAATTAAATAAACCTATTTTCCTCTATTAAACAGTGCAAATTATTATATTGTGAAAAGTGATCGTTAAATATCCTGTTATGTTAAGCGGCGCATCGTTAGTACGATCAGATTTTCATCCGGTATCCTCATAAGAGGACGTTTGAATACGAGGAGCGATCAAACGCGATCTCACAATAAATTAATAATTGGTTCGTAATCGGTGATTAACCAAAGTAAGACACATCATACATAATAATACTATCGGTTTATAACTCGATGATGCCAATTTCAGACTTGTTGGTTATTGGGAAATTAAATATGAAGCGCACGTATGTAGAGGGTGAACACTATAGTACGAACAGTTTTTGAAACTTCCATTAGCAGGATTAGTGGTCATATACTGCGAGGAAAAGTGTACGCCACCTATAATTTGGTGTAAAGTATCCGCCCATTTGGATTAGAAAGGGACTAGAGAAATTTTGACCCTAATCGACCAGTTAATTTATTTACTCTTGGCAAATAAAGCTCGTGCACCCAAGGTATATGGGCACAACAGCAGAGTTGCTAGTGCACATTGTATAATGACAAACATAACAAAAATTTAATATGTATGAAATGAAAAATTATTTTAGAAAATAAATATTTAGCTAATAAGTTGATGTATATTAATATATTATTTATCTTAGTAAGTTCAATTTAAAAAACTTATATAGCTGCTTAATATTTACAAATGAATATTTATTAATACCAAAAATTTATCGCAATTAAATTAAAATATCTATTAGTGACGATCTTATATTTTACAAGAATTTATAATTGAATACATTCATATTACAATGATCATCAACAATCATCATTAACAAAATTTTATTGCATTTTGTGAAATGTTATAGCAATATCACATAATAAAGATGGTAACTTCATATATATATATTATGTGTATGTATATACTACGATCGTGCTTACATGCACTTCCTGCAAGTACGGTAACGACATCGAATCGATTAAAAATTATAAAAATCAGAGGAAGATTAGTTTGGCTTGTATAGGAAATTAAAGAAAAAATTAAAAATTAAATAAACTGCATACTTCTTTTAATTCATTGCAATTATGTACTGTATATAACATTTTCTCTGTTTTTTAAATTTCTTAAATGAAATGATTTTTTAATTCACCTCTAATCAAAACCTTACAAAACTTAAACATAATACTAACGTTAACAATATTTTCTGCTTTCTTATTACAGTTATCATCAATTTGCATCGATTATATTTATAATTTGTGTGCACCTCCGATAACAACGCATACGATAATTATTATTACCAATACTTTTGTTATTCCTGTACATAGAGGAAAAATCAGAGCCTCAATCTTGCTTTGCGTTCTTATTTTATTGAGGCTATACTTAAATAAATTGAATGTCAACATTTTATGAAATTAATAAGATTTATTTTGTTTTAAATTGATTAAAAGATCCTGTTATTTATTAAAATTATTTATTAAAAGATATTTTTATTCTGAAATTTTTGTTAAAAATAATTTCAGTCAAATATTTTTAATGATAAATATTAGATTTACTATATTTCATTTTTTTTTCATGTTTCATTTATAAAAGATACATAATAAATATTTAGAATATTAAATTATTCTTTTTAAAATTATGCAAATGCATTTAAATAAATTATGATCAATCTTCATATAATGAATGGGTTTATAACTATCCTTTTATAACTTATACTATAAATTGTTATAAATTATAAGAAACGTATGAACACGACTAGCAAATTTATTTCAATACATATTTATATATAGATTTTCAGGCATTAATTTGTATTTATACGTGTAATTTTTTTGTCAAAAATTAAGATGGAATCTTGCATGCATATTATATAGAATTTCAGCACTAAACAATATTTGCTCGTGCAATGTTTTTTATCAAATAATAAAAGTCCATTTCATCATTTTTGAAATATTTTCATGAATAATTGTGGTTCAATAAAGAAATTACAGTAGTCTTTATCATATAATTACTTTTTTATATGCAATACTCGTATAATACAATGAATAAGAAATAACATCTATAAAACTCTGTTTATATTTTTAGGGGACATTACTCTCGTATATTTTCTATTTATTTTTACACATTATGAAGTTTTTATAAGAATTTCGTGTCAATTACTCGTACCATGCAAGTATTAACTTATTTTATATATTTATTCTTATTTGATACATGTTCTTCAACTTTCGTGGTATGCAGAAGTGCAAAATTATGCATCGACCTAAGCTCGACAGCAAAGAAATATCAAACAGAGAGTAAACAATCATTGGCGTTAATTATTGCAGTAGAACGCAAGGTACTTTTTTTATGTTGTTTAACGTCGCTCTATTTATGCTTACAAAGACCGGTGCTAATCAGCGATGGAAATAAAAACGCAAAGTACTTTATGTACTTTAATGACAATTCAAAGTGGTTGACTATTTTGAGCTTTCTTAATAAAATACAAAGTACCCCTTCACTATTACAAACTCTGTTTCTATGAATTAAATTATACTTGAATATAGCCGAAAGATTATATCTCTATTTTTTTCTCCCATTGTGCTTAAGGCCAAATGATTTGCAATTTGCCACTAGTTAATGAATAATCGCACGAATGAAAGACATTCATATGGAACTAATAATTGTGTATATAGTAGATGCATAGTGAGTTGTGTAAACTTATTTCTGCATATAGAACATTTACTTTCATCCAACACAGAATGAGAAATATTAACAAGCTTAGTCCACATTAATTTTGCGTAGCATACATTTCATTTTTCCTCTTTGCAAGACATAAAGTTACCTCTCGGACTTATTATGTATGAATACAATTTTTATAGACCAAACGTAAATATATGAAACGTGAGAAAATGAAACATTGTAATTTAAACTTAATCATCGAATTAATCAACAAACTATCTAATATTAATTTTTATATGAATAAAAAATTACCTGTAGATCAATAATAGGTGATCGAAAGATTATGTTACGTACTGGATGTAAATATGAGCTGAATATTTTACTAATAATAGCACAAACGCACATTTTGTCTACATTAACCTCTTCTGAATGTAAAAGAATTATAACACATGAACTCCCGTTTTTATTCACAATCGTGTCGTGCACGTCGATTGCAATAATTTCAATAAGATTTATAGGGTCAATAATCGCATATATCTTTGTTTTTGTGTCAACCAAAAATAAAAATTTATCTTTATCTGACTCACTTGGACTAATAACAATACGCTTGTTTATATTAATTATGCAAGTCAATAGAGATAAAAGACAGCTGCTTTGTCTATGAAATTTGAGGTAAAAAAACGAATGAAAATGATAACTCAATTAGCAACTAGAACAATTCATTATTATTTTCAGCAAATAAACGAATGATTATGATTACGATTAGTCGGATCACTCTTGTAGTATTAATACTAAGATGTAGTTCAGGTAGTTACAATCCGTTCCACAGGCTACTTTTACACAATACGTCTTTTAGGGTATCTTAAATGTTATTCTCAAAATTTCTGTATTGCCAGGAGCTCATACTAATATAATATTTTGCAAAGCAATATTATATTATTTCAATGTACATCATGTCAAAAAAAGGATTGTATTACTCTCCTCGTTTACCTCTGCGTCGCGTGATATCGAGAGGCCTTGATTTTCCAAATCGTTATTATAAATGGATTTATTGCCATTTTCTAAACATACATCTTAATAAACGATTTTCAAAAAATATATATCTTAAAATTGTGAAAAGACTAATACATATAAATAGATTTTAGATAGTTCAAACAATATCGACTCTCGATTTTGCTAGAAATTATACATACTGCTTACATATGTATGAAACTATTCGAACCCATCTTCGCACTCATGGCCTGAAATGGCGCAACACAATGAAGACGCCTCTGTTGACTGAAAAACATGTGATAAAACGACTCGCTTGGGCGCATGAAAATATTGATAGAGATTTTGAAAATGTCATTTTTCTGATGAATATTCTATATGGGCACGTTGTGTCCTCACGTAGGCATGATCAACTTCTACCAATAAGCTTGTTCAGCGGACCGTAAAACACGGAATAAAGGTGCATCTTTGGGGCTGCTTCTCAAAGTAGGGATTCGGCATTTTCCACCTCTTTATTAACTACCTACATAATAACGTAAATACCGAGAAAATGATAAAAACCTATAAAAAGGCTTTACTAAACGATGGTTCATCAGAAAAAATGAAGATTGGATTCTGTAGAAGGACAACGAACCTGAACACCACAGTAAGCTCTATACTGAGTAGAAGACTCAATCCGGCATCGTTACATTGGATTGGCCATCGCAAACGCCCGATGCAAATTCTATTGAAAATGTGTGGGCATATATTAAACAGAAGTTTCGTGGAAATCGCACACACAATTTGAATCAGTTGTCTTACCAAATTCATCAGATCTGGAGATCGTTGCCACTAGAATACGCCATCAAATTAGTACAAAGCATGCCTCGGAGATACCTGGCAATTATCGACGCCGGTGGTGACTGAACACACATTACTTTGACACATTACATTGACCGAATTGGATCATCGTTTGTAATGTGTACAATGTATATATAAATATAAAAGTTTCAACAAATAAATTTCTTTATAAATTAACACGACCGCATTCTTACTTAACTTGAATATGTTTAAATGTTAGAATGTATTAGAGTATAATTATATTTATATTGAGGCAAGCATATCGGAACCTGTTGAATTCTAATCGTTAGATTTATGTGAAATAGCGTTATGATCTTGGGACTATCTTGGGGAAGCCCCTAAATACAGATAACGATCTGTACTTTAATATGTCCGGCAATATAATGAGAACATGTACATGCGAAACTGTTTTGAAGGAGCGTGTACGCGAATATTATATTTATATAGAGTTGTGAGAGTTATGTTCATATAATTTGTGTGATGTTCCTTATTTTTTAATGAAGTATTAGAATTTCTTGTTATTTTCTTTTTAATTTCTTTTATCTTTAAATCAATAAATTGAGTTTTATATTTTTATTTACTTCTTCAATCACAAAATAGTCTACACTAACGAATGTCTGAAAAGTGGTGATTTTAATATCGAAGGCAAATATTCAGTCATAAAATTTTAACGATATAAAATTCGAGACATTGCTCAATGAAAATCAGTGCTAAATATATCTCGAAGCAGAGTGTGGATAGGGAAAACATACGTAAGACAAACAAACTTTGTTTGTGTTGGAGTTGAGCTGTGGTTACCAGCTAAAGTTATTCGGCTAGCATTAGAATACATAGGTTATTCCAAAAGTCTTGAAACACCTGGATAAATCGCAATATACATTATTTTTGGAAGGGGTTAAGCTGCAATCTTTAGTACTTTTCAAAGAAGAATTCGATCAATTTTCATCTTAGAAATAACTTTAAAGATATTCCAAGAACAAGACAATTCTGACCGGCTTGTACATTTTTGAGAATGAAGATGGTCTGAAAGAGTGTCAGGTGGTCCACAATTCTACAGCATGACAATATTAGATTCAATACTCGCACTAACATACCGATAAGTCTAGATATTAATTGACGGTTCGTAAGTCCATCTGTCGCGACAAACGTACTCGAAAGTAATAAACAAGTCTTAATGCCATAATGCATGATTGGATAACAGATTCCTTTTAGTGAAGGCGTTCTGTACTGCGTAAGCCTGGTGTCGTTAACTGATTGCTTGAAAACTGTCGACTAGTAGATAAGATCTCGGCTATTTGTTAGCAATATGTTCTCCTTCCTACAGAGGATAAATCTTATATATTGTCGGCATGTATTCTATTACAATTGAGTCTCAGTGTATGTTTACCTTCCTTGCTTCTTCATTAATTTTAGTTGGTGGTGACAGGTTAATGACAGGTAGTGTTGGTCGCTGCGTGCCATACAGATAGTTGGACAGACTCTAAAACCATTTCTGTGTCATTGTTATTGAGGGCCACATGGATATTATTTTAAAGCCTGGTACGCTTCGCTGGATAGAGCTCGAAGTATGGCTCAAAGAAAAACAGGATGTTTATTCCTTGATCCAAACATTTTTGTGTTATTGCATTTAACTGCACAATTCGAAAGATCTACATGACAGCTTTGTATGTTAGGTATGGAAACCTAATTGTTGCGACTACTTTCCTTTTTGATAATTTTCAAATTTCGGTGCCTTATCCTTATTGCGGTACTCTTTGCTGTCATGGCCTATTAGATTACAATGATATCAGCACATATAATTTCGATAGTGTTTCACCACGTGTCCATAATATTAGCATTGCAAATACTGAATAACTTCGAGGTAATCCTGCACACGACAAAAAAACCACTCAATGTAACAAAACTAGCTAGTATACTCGTATATATCTCGCGATATATCCTTGCGCACATCATAGACGACGAGCCTCGGCCTATTCTTGGTTGAACACTCCATCTCAAAGAAATGCATCACATTTTTCGAGCATCTGAGTTTCTCCAGATCGATCTCAGGTGTGGGTTGAAATTTTTTTTGTAATATTTCCTCATATTTGCGGAGGATAGCTCTTATTACATCAAAAATTTCCACAATATATGCTGGAACATTCGTGTAGTCCCTGGCATATGAGACTGTTACTATATCTTGGTTTTACCATTATTTCTCCTGTCCTTATTCAATGGAAAGATTAAATCTCTCATCTTTTTTGCTAATTCCACGTATTTACAGTTATTCCTCTCATTTATTTTAACCCTCTTTCGAAGTCCCCTATTCCTTCTCATTTCTCTCCTCTTCTTCTGCTTTCTTCGACATACAAAATACGGAAGCGATAAAAAAGCAATAAAAAAAGAATAAATAATCAATAAATATACTATTTATTTTCTCATCCAAGCGCTTTATTTCTGGCATAATCGATATTTGTTTTAAAAAAATGTCCGAAATTTTTTACTACGACCTTAGTTTGCAAAAAATTATAACAAATCATTATAACGTCCATCGACTGAACTATTTATGATTGAATAGTATTCATAAAATCTTTTTTCTATAAAGTCAACATATTTTTTCCTCATTCGAACCTATAAACCGCACATCAGTTGCTTGATTCCAATTCTCATGAGGTAAAATATAGTCCTCACCTAGTACGAAAAGGCTTCTTTATGAATCTTGCTACAACCCACGACTTCACATCGGACCGTAAACCTCTCGCTACGTAAATACAGCCCTTCCGTACCCGGTCAGAAGTGTAATATATTTATACAAAAAAATTGAAACATCGATGTATCTAAAATAGAAATGAAGCTCATAAATAAGAGATTATTTTAAATACTATAAACAAGCAGATTCAAAACTATCCATCACTCAAGTTTGTCACCAGGGGGGCAATAGAGAAATCTTTAGGAGTATCAAATTTTTATCTATAATAAATATTATTAAAGAGGAAAAATTGTATGAAAATAAATATTTAATCAATTTGCAAATTTCATCAGACGGAATTTTACATCTGTTATGATTACGTACGAGGCGTTTACTTAAAATATCAAGAACCAAGTCACGTGAAAATTAGTAAAGAATCAACTAACGTTTCACGATAATAAAATATAATTAGAAGAGGTCCTAATATCTTTTACTTTTTTAAATATCAAAGAATCTTATAACAAAATCTAATATTTCTTTTAGTTATATTTTATAAAAAGACTTAAATAATATTTTGCTTTCTTAAGATAGTCCTAGAAAATTCTATTATGAAATTTTTGTGTCGGAAAAAAGTAATGAGTAGGACACCGATGGTCAGGTGTTTAGCAATATTGTCCTCGGTACCTAGCTATCAAAGATCGGTACAATCTTATAGCGCGAAATTGAGATATTTCGTAGACCGTGTAATTTGTAGCAATAATGAGGCCATTATTGCTGCTTAAATGCAGCGATTTTTAGTCCTTTATGACAGCAGGTAATATTAAGGAAAAAAGGTCAAAACACACTCGGGTGATAAACATGCTTTCGTCCCAAAAAAATTTTGTCGACCCTTTGTTTCATAAGCTACTATTGGAATTTTTGACCATCTATTGGAATTTTGACCATTTATCCAAGATAAATTTGAAAAACTAGGCTTTTTATGAATTTTTCAACGTTTCCACACCGATTGTATATGAAAAATTTCCGTATGTGTTTAAGATTAAACTAAAAAAATTTATTTATAAAAATCATACTTTTTATTCAGAAAGTACTTTTTATTAGTCTAACTAAAATTTGATACCGGAAAATTTTGTTTTTTAATTTAGAATAATTTAAATATTAAAGCTGCTAAGGTTAATCTTCCAAAAAGGTATATTTGGAAAGTTAGAGTTTTAAGTTCAAATTTTGCCGTTTTTTCACAACTTGGTCTACTTCTCGAAACAGAATTAATTGACCATTTTTTGAATATTTAAAATGTTATTTCTAAATATCTAATATACCGAAAGTATGATATTGAATTTTTCACAAACATTAATTGATTGCTATTTTACAAAGAGACAAAACTGATAAAGACGATGAAATTTGATCTTGGCAAAATCATAACTATTAACATGTAATCGTGGGCGACGAACGTTAAAAGCATTTCTTCATAAAATGGTCTATATTTTCAGAAGAAAAACATTAAGGTCTGAAATATTGAGTCTTTTGTAATTTTAAAATGATTGTCATTTAAAGAATTTTCTTGCCTATTTCGTAACAAATGCTCAGATTTACGTTCTGTACGTAAATACGAAAGATAAATCTTTCCTTTTTGCAAATAGCAAGATACTCGACACGAAGCCTATAAATGCTTTAAACCAAAAATGATCTTTTCTTTGATTATTCAATGGTTAAATTGAATTAGATCTATATTATCACAGAAAAAAATTCTTTAGTAGCATGCTAACTATGAACGATTTATTAAAAGTGGATTTATTTCTGTAATACGTATATTTATGTTATTGACATTTTGGCTTTTGACGAAAAGCCCTTTTTGAGACTACAATTAAGTAAATACAGTCAATCGTTTTTATATCAAAATTATTTAATAAGTTTACAAAAAAACTCATTATTACACATTATCTAGTGTTTCAGTATTAGTTCGTAATTTTGTTAATATATGTTTTTAAAGCCATTAGCTACTATTGCATCATTAGATATTTGAGAAAGATTAATCTGTTTACTTGCAACTTCAGCCATGATTTTCAAATTACTCTGATGAGCATTTTGATTTTGATTTTCAATTTATATTTGAAATAACAACTTTATACCTACAGCCAGAAAAATTTTACTTTCTTCAATTTTTTTTGACTTTTCAGTTTTTTTTCTATTCTCATATCTACTCAATTTTTTATTAAAGCTTTGTTAGGAATTTGAATAGAAGTTTAAAATTTAATCAATAGAGTAAAAATTTACTAAAAATGTGTAATATAATATAATTATTATTGATACATTATAAGAAATGCAACTTAAATACAGAAAAATTAAATACAGTGTAGAAAAATTAAATTAGATGAGTATCATAAGTAAATGAACAAGAAATCTGGCGATTCATATATGATTAACAAAATGTAGATTATACAGACTAGTTCACCTGAATTACATAGGCCTACTAAAGTTTGCCAAACGGATATTCGGATCGTGGTATACAAAAAATGTGACGTCACCTGCGGTATGTTCCGAAAGTAAAACAGTAAATTGCTAGTACGTACATTTGGCAATGCCTCGATTTTTATTAAATATATAAACAGTCCATTTTTCGACGTAAACCTATACAGTCCGTCAAAGAACGGTTTCTGACGTTATTGGAGAACTACTGAATTGTGTTCCTCGTATGACAACAATAGTAAGAACAGCTGATCTGTATTATGGGTTTTATAAACGCATATATATAACATAATTTTTCCTTAAATAATTATAAAAAACGCATAGTAAACATGGATGTACAAGAATTAGCTATAATTATTTCAACAAGTTATTCAGTATGTATTTCGAGAAGCGATAAGAATCAAATAGAAGATTAAAACTCTCCTGTTAATAAAATTGATGACCATATTAATGAAACGCTAAGAGTACAATTAGTTATAGAAAATGTTACTTACAGATACTCCGAAAAAGAATTTTATGAAAATTTTATTTAATTTCGTACATTTATTTATGATTTTAATTGCAATATTATCATGTAGTTTTATTTTTAAATTAAACATTACTCAAAAGTACATTTTTGAATGCATTGAGCAGCATTTTATAAATTATTTTGGTTTTAAAGTAAGAAAAGTTTGAAAATTTTAACATATCTGAATTTTTCAGATATATATATGCTTGTTGAACATCGAATCAAAGAAATGTAATTGATCAGTATTTCAATAAAATAGATAGAGAAGCAATAATTGGAGTTTCTTAAGTTAAGGCCTTTGCAATGTCAATTTTTTTATTTATTCGATATGGTTATTTTAGTTTATAATCAATATTGAATAAATATATCTCACAATAAATTAAGTATTAAATATTCGTTCTATTATTAATTGAAATTTTTATTTAAAGAAAAAGCGAACAAATACATTAGATTTATGAACGAGAAACTCAGATCATATTCTCAGGGGACCACTCATTTCTCAAAAAAAAGGATTTTTGAGGGGAATGCCAATAAAAAAGAAAGAGTTCAAATTAATTTGTTTTTGACTTACTTGTTTTATTATTATGAACTGCTTCCCTTGACCAAATGAGAGAGCGAGAGAGAGAGAGAGAGAGAGAGAGCGAGAGATATGTAACGTATGTTGTTGCACTTGAATGTCACAAAGTAAAAGATTGAAGAGAATAGACGAATGAAATTTTTAGAATGCACAAGGTGGACCATGTTATACGGCTGCGATAGGTGGGGCGTCGCAGCCTTGGTTCTCTCATTCGCTCTCTCTGTCTCTCTCTTTCTTTCTCCTAGACGATGGCAGAGGTATTAATTTATACGTTTTTTACAATATCTTATTTTATAATTAGATATCTAATTATATAATTATATGTCTAATTTTATAAAATCATTTGTATCATCTTATTTACTATTACATTACATACAATTTGAACGTAATAACTTTTAAAGCAAAATAATAACAAATTTAACCAGTATCTTGTTGACGAGTGTAATATTATATTAATTTATTACAGAATTTGTCTATATAGTTTATTAATAGTTGTCTAAATAATTTTTAGTAATACGATGATATTTTAATAAATAAAATATATGATTAGTTATATTCATTTTTACATTATTTTAAACAGTAAACCTATAGCTAAGAATTGTTTAATATCATAGTTATAAAATTGTTACATTCAACAATATATATATATATATATATATATACATAGAGAGAGAGAGAGAGAGAGAGAGAGAGAGAGAGATGTTAAAAGACAATTTTCAGAAAGAAAGTCCCAAACCTGTCCCTATCTACTCCTCTTTTCTTTTAAGATTTGTCCGACCTTGACCGCCACGACATCGCAAGTCGCATGCCCACTGTACAGGCTCGTATACTGTACAGGGGGCATGCGGGCACCAGATCAACACCAGGACATCCCACACTTTCTTAAAATTCTTCGATGATGATGCATCACAACAGAGGTAAATATTGACCAATGCGCTTTCTCTCGGAAAGAAACTAGAAACCTACAAGTTGTGTCTATTTAAACTGCACGAAACGTTCGCTCGATGTTTGTTAAAGTAATGAATAGGTTTAAAAAGATCATTCGTCGAATACCAAAATTACCTTAACTGTTTATTTTATTAAAATAGAAATTGAGATGAATTATGTGAATAAATAAATATGTGAAGAAAATATTCTAAAACCTCGAAAAAATCAATCAACTTGATAACCATACGCTAAGGTATAAAGATATTTTGAGTAATGCAAAATTCCATCATAAAGAAAGACTTCAAAGCTATGATATAAAAAATGTCAATAGATAATTTACCTTGTGAAACTAAAACGTAAACTTGCATTTATATTTAATACGATTAGTTATATATTTCTTAATTTATGAATATAATCTGTAACGTATATTTATTAATACGAATTTCTTACGTATATTGAGTAATTTATGTATATTTATTATTATTAAATTATTATTAATATATAGCACAATGTCAAAAGAAATTTTTAACATAAGTAAAATACTTATGCGAATTTTATGACTTTTTAGCACATGAAAAACTTTAAATCATAACGTGTCTTTCATAACAAATTTATATAAAATTTTTTTTGTATATATTCATTAATACTAATTTATTACGACCCTTTATTAATTTTAAATAATTGGTATATATTTATCAGAACCATTCATTGATATACGTTTATTAACAAATATGCTTAAGATTTATACTCATTGTAAAAAATTAATCAGTCAAAGTAAACTGCTATTGAAATCAATCTATATTCTTTTTTGTTATTTTAGAACGCTATTTCTACTTTTATATTTACCATTGCTCGTATGGAAATAATTATAATAAGATTACTCATCTAATTAAGGATAGAAAACGTATAATTTTTGTATTGACATAGCTCAAAATATTATTCAATATTAAAAATGTAGGAACATTTCAAGCGTTAATGATGGAGCGTAAACTCAGTAACTCATGACATCGTGTAGCGAGTAGACTTGTATACATTGCTAACCGCTCGAGTATATTATATTTCGCAATCTGAATTTCAGGACCTGACCCTGCTTCCCGAGTTTGCGAAGTATTGGCTTTTACCATTAAAATAAACAAATACCAAGAATAAAAGAGTTGAAAAAGATTCAATTACAACATTTGCGATTAAAAGTGCCTCTGATATAAGCTATTATGTAGCTACTAAAAAAAAAATCATTTCCAACTAGAAATCAAGGTTTAATTATGCACTGTATTGTTGGCCTATATTTAACAGATTATACTTGTGCAATTGGTGAAAAAATGAAATCAAAAAATGTTCTTTTTTCTTCCAAGATTTCAATTAACAGAATTTCTATTTATTTATCCAGTATAAAGATTTATTAGAAAAACTGACCTCTTATTTCTAATTGGAAACGAATCATTTTCTTCAAATGTTCCTCCAAACTCTAAATTATCTTTTACAAAATATTATGGATGAATTGAACGACAAGCGAGGCTGGTCAGTCTCTATTCTAAAGACTGCTATAACGAAGGAAGGATGCGGTCACGTATCCCCAGTCTTAGACGTCAAGTTTATATACACCCTGATGATTTTTTAAAAAGTCCCGAAACTTTCATATTAAATTTATTGTTTTTATTATTATTATTTTTACGCCGGCTCAGACTCACTACCATGTTTTCTATATAAATTCGATGGACACTTGACTAAAAACTGTAAATCAGAATAAAAATTAAATTCTCGATTAGAAAGTCAAATATCAAACATAGAAGATAGAAATTCGACAAAGGTATCAGAAGAATTAAACACGAATTTGATAACAATAGCAAAGTAAGCCGACAATATGATAAGTGAAAAACATGAAGACATGGAAGCCAATCAAATCACTGGAATAACTATCAAAAAAATACATTCCGAAATCAACTTGTTGGAACCTCAAATAAATGTCCGCGTAAATTGTGTGTATTAAATAAGAATATACTTTATTAATAATGATGCATAAAAAGGCAAAATTTTAATGCTACACAAACTATCACAAAGTAACGACCTTTCTTGTCTGGCTGTCCTTTCAAAACTGGCGCTGCCTGCATCTAATCCAAAGATGCAGGTAATAGCATAAACATCTGTTTGTCCCTACCCTCACTTTTCTACATTTTACAATATGCTTCGCTTATAGCTATTTTCCGTATCTTCTGCTTTTCTTACCTGAGTTGCACGGTTCATTCCATTCTATATCTCATGGTCACTTCCACTCTCTCTCTCTCTCTCTCTCTCTCTCTCTCTCTCTCTCTTTCACTCTTTGCGTGCATGCATTCTCATATCGTTACACTCCAACACAACTCTAGCAGTTCGCAAGCCGATGTCTTAGCTAAAAATACCAATATTTAATCTACTCAAAACGGCATTCATCTTTACAAAATAGATACAGCTGAAAAGTAGTTTATAGGCAAATATACAAGTAAAGCCCACGTTCATGAATTGGATGTTGAGAACGAAATGTATACAAAACTTATCAATATTAGCACTTATCTCAATCAAACTTATCAAAATTCAAAAAATTAATTGCTGAGTCCAATGGTTCAAATATTCCGACTGAAATTATTAATCAGTATACTACTGACATAAACAAACTTATTACCTTCATCAAGGACGACATACATCAAAATGTTAGTAGTGAAACAAAAGAAAAATGCACAATACTACTGAAAAAAATACAAGAAAATAATAAATCTAAAGATCTAGAGATATTATGAGTAACTTCTGATATCTCAGACACAAAATAAAATTCCTCCTTCTTCACTTTCTAAAATTAGCTAAAAATACAAATAATCGATATAGCAAGCATTTCAACATAGTTCTTTAGAACTGTAGAAGCATTCACGCTCGAAAAGAGAAAATTTTCATCATCCTCGACGGCATTGACATTCTAGTATATGTATAATCATGGCTCTCGAAAAAAGTGGATCGATTTCATTTTTCTGGATTTACCTTTCGAAAAGACCGCACCTGTGCTAAAGGTAGTGGCATTCTGGTTTTGTTGAGTAATTATTGAAAATTTTATGAGTGGAAAATATTAATTCACCCAAAAAACTGTTGAACTTGATGGTATTAGAAAAACAAATGTTAAGCCATATATTAACCTTTGAACCTGCTACTGTTTAATCTTGTTAATGGGGGATCATGGAGGATTTTAATGCTCATAATAAAATATGGAATTGTAACAAAACTGACGTTGTTAGATACATGACAGACTTTTCGAAAGCCAACTGAAATCTAATTAAATTTTACATAACTATAACCTTCTTACTCACATCAAGCCTCATAACGGCTGTGAATTTCATTTAGATCTAATATTTTCGTCGAGTAATTTAGCAAATAGAATTTACACATTAACTGTAGATGATACTCTGGGTTCTGGCCACTCCCCCGTTATAATCGCAGTATTAATAAAAAAAGTGTTTATAAAAAGGAAATCTTTAATCTAAAATCTATATATCTACCCTCATACCAAGGTTCAAGATCGTCTAGAAAATATTAATCGTCTAGAAAATCTAGAAAACATAGTACGTAATGTTATTTTATATAATACTTCCAAAAGGAACAATACTTGCAAAAAGCACACACAGAAACCCAGTTTCTTGATGGGATACTGAATGTATTAGGATTAAAAAACTCTCTTAAGAAATGGAAAATCTCTAAAAATTTTGGTTTTTTATCGACTATGAAAAGCTTTCTAATTAGCTAGAGAAACTTTTAAAATAAAAAAAAACTTTGTCAAATTGTTGGAAAATTTGAATTTTAAAACCGATTCCAAACATGTCTGATATATATATATATATATATATATATATATATATATATATATATATATAAGTTCTTAAAAGTTGTGGAATAAAATCAAACCTACTCACATCTCTGAGAATCATTCAAACTCCTAGAAAATAGAAACGGCTTTAAAGAAACTTTGTTCCGCTTAGTGTTCATCTAAACCAACAAAACTACGCCACTACCAACCAAACGATTTTCTAGACTCCCTGTTCAATTTTGTTAAAGTTAACAGCCGATGAAAGTAAAAACAATCACCCATCATGTGGTTTAGATGGTATCGACTGCAAAAATCTAAATTAAAATTACCAATTAAGTTCAAATTAATATTATTAATTTGCAAAAACTACCATTTAATTTCAAATTAATATTATTAACCATATTTAATGAAATGTATATAACATGCTCTTATTTGGATTGGCTAAAATGTTTAGAACAATAGATTAATCATAGTGCTGTTGTAAATTTTTTGAGACAATATTAAAAAATAAATTACAGTGGTGGATAGAAGTTAATTACATTCTTTCATTATCTTTCACAGAGTTCAATCTAGATTTTATAATTTGACTAATTTAACATTAATATAGGGAAGTATTCACTAAAGAAAAAGGTCTCTTTGCTAGCTGTTAACCGCTCTTTTGACAATATTAATATTGAAATTCTTCTACAAAAATTGGCAAAAATTGGATGCCTTTACCAACTAGTCAAATTTATCAAATTTATCAAAGATTTGAGCGCTTTATATACAGTGAAATAAATAGCGATCAGTATAGAAATGTTTGTAAAGGCAATCAAAATACAATATATATGAATAAATAATTAAAAAATTACATTTATTATATTTGGGCATGGTTTGAAAAAATGCATTGAATATTCAAATTTAATCTTCAATATATTGTTCATAAAACTAATATTTTTACAATAATCTTAAAATGCCTATGTTAGTATCGATCCAAATCTTTGAAGCGTTACATTGATAAATGTATATATTTGAATCACAAAAATCATGAATATTAATCACATATATCTCATTATACATAATTAATAATTAATACAATGTAAAAACTTACATTATTTTGAGGTTATAAAATCCAGTAGATTAAATAATATACATGTGCATCACTCGGAACTTTGAAAGATTTTTCGATGCTGGCATATAAAAAATACAAAATCTTTGTTTTAACGTAATAATGTTCTTCTCGAAAGCTTTCGTTACGCACCTCTTGTCCCAATTAATAATAATATCGAAAGTTACGACATTTTACGACATTTTACGACATTTGATTGGACTGTAAGACCAATAAAAAAAATATTTATTAATTTTAACGAAGTACCATAAATAATTATAATTTTTACATATATTTGGCTTATCTGTACAACAAAACATCAATAGAATTTCTAATTTACTTCATAGTGCAATTTTACCTTCTTCCAATTTTACCTATCACTTTTTAAAACGGCCTGTTGATATCTTGCCATAAAGTACTAATTAATGCATTAACAAATTCTTCTGCAGTTCTATTATTAATCATTCTTATTTCTTATTTACAATTTTACCTTCTTGATTATTATTAATATATTAAATTAAAAAGTGCCTTGGTTGAACAATGAACGCCAGAAGAATAATGATAAAAAAAATTAAAAATGTTACGGATTATAAAAAGTTTTAAATTTTCTTATAAGGCTTGAAAAATAATATGAATTACAACGAATGGAATGCATGGAATTATATGATTAGATCGGATCGATCGGTTTGCCAGAGGCTTCGAAAACTCCTATCCGATTCTGCCCATCTTCACGCCGCTTGAGTTCACTCGTGCCTTAAGCTTTAACGACCTTACTGGGTTTGTGGCGTGCGTCTGTCCTTTTCATATTTTTGTTTAAATATTAAGCAAAGTGATTTCAACAATATTTTTTATAATATCGACATTTTTCTACCCGCTCTCATTATTTAGAAAACGTTTACTAAATTTGATAAAGTTAATGCATTCTAATATAAAAAATTGTTAAGTCTTACAAGCTCCTAATTTACTAATGTATGCTTTTAATTATTCTATTATTTATGAATCGAAAATTAAGTATAAATTTTTTGATTAATACTTTTATAAAGTACGATTTCAATCGTTGTCAAAGTAGATTTCTTAAAATACTCCAGATCAACCTACTGAATATGAAAATTATTCCTAAAAGTCTCAATTAGACTGTCTAAATTGATGCAGTAAAGGCATAGAGCTATACTAACGCTCTCCGCATGCGTCCCACATTTTAAAAACATTTCTTTGTTTACTTCCGTGGTTATTTTTTACTTTGTCTTCTATAAATCGATATGTTTTTCATCATTACCATGCTGCGAAGATTTTCAGAATTATGCAGACTATATTTAAACGTTAATTAACATTCGTCGTCTAAAAAAACATGGATGGGATTATTAAATCAAAATAATAACTTTTTTATCACAACAATATTTTGTATTATTTATTTTTAATTCAGAAATTATTTGATAATATTACATTATGCCGTGTCTATATCAACCTCATCCCAACTATTCATATCAGCATACATCGATTTCGCGTATACGTCAACCTGGACATTGAGATACTCTCCTTCATTTCCAACAATGTCCAATCTTACAAATCTGTATCCTATGCCAGCGTTGCCTATTCTTGCAGTAAAAGTATTTTGATAAGTATCCGGATCGGTAATATTGATGCAGGTAATTCTATCTGTTTCTTCAATAGATATGTGTGCTTCTATGAAAGTTGGCCCGTAATAATTATGTCCAGAATGAGGCTCACTATAAGCCAAGCTATCGCCGTTCTTTCGATTTCCAAATTGCTGATAAAACTCACTGTTAACACAATGCAACGATGCAATAGATGCAACGATGATAAAATACTTTGTGAATGTCATTTTTGTATATAATATTATTACTGGTTTAACTATGCTCTATAATATTTATGACCATGTTTCGGGTAATTTTATATATTTCTTCTACTATCTTATCTGAATATGTATAATATATTCATATTGCTGTAAAATTAAGGTAAATACTGAAAATAATAGCGCAGTAATAATCCCTATATACTTTAATACTGTACTAACAATTCTAATTGAAATATAAATTAATACTAAAATATCTTTTTAGAAGTATCACCTTGAATTAATTTTGAAACGACTAACTTATGCAAATGAATGACTTATACCTGCGTGACTGCAACTTATATTTTAATGTTTGTCCATAACTATCTTTTTATCTTTTAAAAATCGCAAAATCTATAGATTTGTGCAAAAACATTAAGCCTATTTTAATTCAATTTATTTAACATCGAAAACGATCAAATGCAGTAAGAGTAGTAAGATCTAATCGTCGAAAAGAAGTCAAATCTCGGTAAATACTCTTCAAGGACAATTGCATTCGATACATAATCCCGACCCTATTCAGTGTTCTTTCTTAAGATGTACATAATTGACAGATTTTTCTTCTAAAAATTTCACTATACTTAAAATTTCATGTGATGTTTGATGCGTTGTTTGATACCATACTTAATATTTTTGCATGCTCCCTTCGAAAATATAATATTAAGACAAAAATATATCAGTGGTCTTGTGGGTTAGATTCATTGAATTCGTTAAATCAGGAAGTCAGTAAAATTCTTTCATGAAGGATTCAATATTTATGCTCTTTAAAAATTGAATTTTTGCATCGAAAATTCTGCATTCAATTTTTATAAACTTTTCATGGAGTCAAGTTAATTACGATTATTAGGGAAGCTTATGGATAACTTATCACTGAGCTTCATTTGGTTAGGTTTTCCTCTATCTAAAAAAAACATAACTGTTCAGAGGGCGAGGCTTGCATCAATTTTACAACCATTTCTAGAACTCAAGAGGGTAAAAAGGAGAGGAATGTATGAAAATACGTTTTTTCTAATACAGAAAAGATTTTTCTGCAAATTTTATAATGCTTTGTATTACGCATATTTACGCATGGTTTTTATAGAATTAATGTACTTTAATACTAGATTAAAAATGATAATTCGAAACTAAAATATGGAACAAATATGTTTTTAGACACAACACGTGGAGTGAATCTTAAAAGGATTTTGTGCTCTATTTGTATCAAATTAATAATTAATAACTGCCTGACTGGAACTGTTATTTTCATGTTTGTCCTTCACTTGCTTAATAGTTTTTCATTTAAAACATATATTTATTCAAATGTTCTGTACAATTATTTAGCTTTGTACGAAAATTGTCTGCTCGAAGTATATTAATATGCATCTAATTTAGTTGAATTTGAACCCATAATTGTCGAAAAAAAATTATGCATGTTGGACATAAATGTGCTTTAAAATTTTTTCTTTAAAATTATATTTTTCGTTTTAATTTACACACATACACACGCGCGCGCGCGCGCGCACACACACACACACACACACACACACACACACACACTAGCATCCCTCGTCGTAAACAATTCATTAATATCTGTGTAAAAAAAAAAATGTATAAATATATATTCCTATAAATAAATTTAACTTATAACACGGGGCTTATAATGTATACGCGCGAAATTCATTAATGAAAGTAAGATGATTTTCAACACAAAGCATAGCTTATGTCAGTTGAGTAGTTTTTTTGTTTATCACATACAAACAAAAAGACAGGTTGTCTTAATAAATTAGTACGATATGATATGATGATGATTAGTACGATGATATGATATGATGATATGATATTATTATATGATGTATGTGTGCGTGTGTATGTGTGTGGTGTGTGTGTGTGTGTGTGGTGTGTGTGTGTGTGTGTGTGTGTGTGTGTGTGTGTGTGTGTGTACGCGCGCGCGCGCGTGTGTGCGTGCGTGTTAGATAAGAGTCATTGGAGTTACATAATGTAATTCGATTTTTGAATAAGAAGAGTATATATATAATATATGGAATTGTTAAATTTTTCCCCAAAAATATCACTTGCATCGATAAAATGTATAGAACCAAAAATTTTTATTTTGATGCATTCCATAACTTTGGATTAAATTAGATTTCTAAATTATTTAGATTTCCTAACATAAATTCGATAACCATTGTTTTTTAATTTGACTAGGACAATTCAATTTCCGCCGAAAACTACTACTATATTTTTAATCAGCATGTTAAAAAATATACGACCTTCTTTCGACTATTCTCATATAATTCTTATATTATATTATTCAAACTTGACTTATATGTTTTTATTATTATAAATTTAATCAAATACAAAAAATAATAGAGTAGGAAAAATTTCTAAACTTTGGTGCTAGATAAAAATGATGATTACAAACTAAAATATAAGGAAAAATGTGCTTTAAACGGAACACGTGGAAACGCGTGTAATTAAACTTAAAATGATCTCCTGTTTCACTTATACATCAATGTCTTCGCTTCGATTGAACAAATGTCATGAAATTTCAGCAGAATGTAAATAGAAGATGTTTCTTTTGATTCGCGCGCGATCAAATGAGGTAGCGCCATTGGTTGAACTCCCGTTTAGAAACTTTTGAAACAGACTTTGTACGACTTTATAGCAAAGAAAAAAGCTGTAAACATAAGCAGATAAAGCTTTCAGTTAATAGAAAACCAATCTACTTTCGAAAATTCACTGAATCTGTTAATTTGCAATCTAGTATAAAGCAAACCACTGGAAGATTAGCCAAATACTTTTAAAAAGGCATAAAATATTCCTAATCATATGTCTACATATTTTATATCACGAGAGTCGTAAAAGTATATGTTTTGTAAGTTCTTAAGCTAGTTTAATAGACGTATATAAGTAAGATGTCATAAAACAAATAAATTAAAATGAAGGTAAATAATAATAAGTAACTAAATAATTAAATAAAACAAAGATAAATAATATATGAATACAAATAAATTAAGGGATAAATGGATTAAATGTGTGGCGTGTATAAATAACAAAACTGACAATTTAAATTTAATAAAAAAACAACGATATATTATATTCAATTAATACTACCTGAATCTAATGGCATAAAAAAACCTCCATGTTTCAATGGAGGAAAATAGCCGCAAATTGAATTTAAACTCGAATTCGTATTTAATAAAAAGTGAACATTTTTATAATTTAACTTACAGTATTCATACCACACACATTAGCATACTACACGCATTATAAAATATTATTAAACATAAAACACTCTCAATGGCCATTTATATACGGAGAGAGCTCTCTTACCTTTACACCCCGTCAGCCTACACACTAAACACACACATATGGTAGAGTAGGAAGATGTGGTCAAGGTTCAAACGCGTGCGCAGTTCCGACGTCTCGGAGACGGGGACAGCCCTCACTGCGACTATCGCCAAATTGCCGAATTGAGGCTGCGGGTTTGGCCTATACCTCAGAGTGACGTTCGTCCTCTGCTAGCGGACCAGATAGCTGGTCGATAGCCCTATCTGTAGGCCTCACGAGGTCGAAGGTAACGATAAATTGAAGACACGTACACACACACTACATGTAAAACACAAATTGTTGCGTTATCGCATCGGTCAAAATTATCGCGTACAAACAAGTGCGTTCGACGAGCAAATCGAAATAAAGACAGTGGCTATTTCTATCCGTGCACGGCGGAGGATATAGCGAGACTGACTCGGCAGATGAGAAAACAAAAGGGAGAAAATTCGGAGTGCGTTTCACCGACTCCTCCACCCTTAGGTCCTGGCGTTCAGCTACTACGAGCGTATATAAACATTATATACCTGGAAAGCCTGCGTATATGCAGGTGGGGCCATATGCCGACGGTGCGTGCATAGTATGCAGTGGTCATATTCCCACGCGTAATGATGCGATATTTGAGGGCGGGGGGATTCCCAGATTTAAGAGGACTGTACATAAAGTGACCAGATGTGGAGAGCAGCTCTACAACGGATTCGAGCGGTGCGAAAGGCGAGCTATATAAAACCATAAAGGATCTAGACGCGAGGAAAATTTATTATTATATTATTTAACGTCGGGAATAATAAATACGCGCGCATATAACGTACAATAAGCGCGTGAAGCGCAACATACCGCCCACCTTCGTACACCGGACGAACACGGTAATAATTTACACCTAATAACGATTATGCGCGCGCTAACCCCGCTTGCAGCATTAATGTCTTCGGATTGATCCAAGTGGAGCGGCGCCAAACAAGCGACATGGCTACGTAAGGTGTTAGTAGCTGTTTTCACGGTGACGACACGGACTAGGCCGTCCGATCCAGTATGGACTTCGATGACACGTCCGAGGGGCCACTTAGATATCGGGTAGCGGTCATCTTTTAATAGAACTAGCTGTCCAATGGTGAAGTTGGCAGTGGGGTCGCGCCACTTTCCACGCTCCTGTAGCCTGCGCTACGTATTCACTACTCCACCGTTTCCAGAATTGATCGCGAATACGTTGCAGGAACTGAAAACGAGTCAAGCGGTTCTCGGGCACGGATGGAGATGCTTCGTCCGGTATGACTCCCGATGCTGCGCCGATGAGGAAGTGCGACGGTGTTAGCGTCTGAAGATCGTCTGGATCCGAAGTTAATGGGCAGAGTGGACGGGAGTTGAGGCACGATTCAATTTCAGATAAAACTGTGGATAGTTCCTCAAATGTTAATTTGTGTTCTCCTACGGCCCGTTTTAACAAGTGCTTCGTTGATTTTACACCCGTTCCCAAAGGTCGCCGTAATGTGGTGTAGTAGGAGGAATGAAATTCCATGAAGTGCCATCGTTGGCCAGAGTGCTTGCCGTGGAATTATAAAAATCAGATGCGGTCCGAAACATAGCTCGCAATTCGGCGTCCGCGCCATGGAACGTCGTGGCGTTGTCACTATATATCTGCTTACAAAGGTCCCGCCTACTTATAAATCGGCGAAAGGCAGCGATAAAACTCGCAGACGTCAGATCGCTTACGACCTCTAGATGAATCGCCTTTGTAGCAAAGCACACGAAAAAGGGCGATATAACCTTTGTAAGCACGTTGTCCTCTTCCCTTAGATGTACGTAACTGTATCGGGTCTGCGTAATCCAATCCAGTCGTCGTAAATGGTCGTGCCGGTGTCAGTCGCGCTGCGGGTAGCTCGCCCATGAACTGATGCGCCAAGCGCGGTTTTTGTCGCTGACAAGTCACGCACTTACGTATAAAACTCTTAACTAAAGGACGCATACCTAGAGTCCACACAAACCTTAATAAAATACTCATAGTTAGTGTAGGTCCACCGTGTAGGGCTATGTGGTGTGCGTGCTCGACAAAGAGGTGGCTGAGTGCCGAATGGCGCGGTAGCACGGGCGGGTGCCGGATATCTCGCGTCAGAGGAGCATTTCGGCGACGGCCTCTGACTCTCACTATTCCATCGCTATCAATAAATGGTTTGATTTTACATAAAGAGCTGCTTTTAGGTAACGCCTTGTTAGATCGAAGTAGTTCGATTTCCGCGGAAAATGCGTGAAACTGCGTAATTTTGAAAAGCTGACACCGCGCGTTTTCGAGGTCTGCGGTAGTAAGATTTTGTGGGTACGATCCTTGCCCAGCTCTTCGTCGAATTAGTTGTAAATATGGTCGCAAGCACCAGGCGGTTACGCGTATAAGATGGGTAAGAGTTGAGAAACGCGTTAGTAGCACGGGCGGGTGCAATTTTTGAAAATTTTTCTTTAAAATTAGATTTTTAATTTGAACTTACTAGTAAAAATATTGTTTCGCATTTATAAAAAAACTCAGTATTCCTTTTAAAAAAGTGCTATTTCGCAGACCATTTTTTTTTCTTCTACGTGGAGTTTCGTGTTCGAATGGTAGAAACCGATGTCCAGTTGTATCGGGCCTGCTTCTACAGGGAGTTGTATGTTGAGACGATGGAGCACGATGTTGAGTTTGTCTCGGTACGATTTCTATGGCTGTTTTGTATTCGAATGGTAGAATACGTTTCAGAACGACTTTTCAGAAAGAAAAAACCATTTCCAAAATAGGTTTCTTTATGTGGTTTTGAACATGTTTATAGAAACTCTTAAATTAGTGAAATGCTCATTTCATTTAATAGTCAAGTATTTCAAATGCCTTAGACATATATTATAGAGTAATGATCCTGTATGCTCCTTTATATAAAGAATACAAAAAAAGTTTATAAGTAATTTATGAAATTTTATGTACTAATTATTAATATGTGCGTATAATTATGCTACTTTTAAGATCGATGAGAACGCTAGTATAAATTAAGATGTTTCCATGTTAAACTTAACTAATTCTATCAATATTTCGACAACTCGTATCTTTATTAATTCCTATGCTACATTTTTTAAACTTATTCAACTATAATTTTGTCATTCAATTTAATCTTTAACTTTTTCCTCTGCTTTAGAAATAAGTGAGCTTTGGGTCAACTATTTTTCCTTATCTTGTAAGATAATGGTTTGAGTTATTCGTTTCTTAGCCTTACCATATATTTTCATCAACTAAGGACCTTCTGAACATAAAGTAAGGCTTCGAGTTTCTTTTATATCTTCATGAATTTGAAGTCAGCCTCATTGTCACTTGTAGCATTACAACTTTTACAGACGTGTAACCGATCTAAGTAAGCTATCCAGAATTCGCGCAGTGAATATGGAGTTAAAATCAACCATCGGAGCTTTCATGTAATTAGAATTTCGAATGAGATATGGATGTTGAAATATTATTTTTGGCTCTCATAATGAGGCTTATTTCTCTCGCTCTGCTCGGGTGTAAATTATCTCACGAAGTAAATAATCAACTTCCTCACTGTTTATAAATATAATATTATTTATCATGTTATAAAAAATCCGTATGTAATACTAGAAAACTAAATGATATTAACAATTTAAATCGCACAATTGGAAATTAGTATCAGTCTTATAAGTAAACTAAAGTCCACCCAGCTCAAGAAGTTTATAATAAATTTATTAAAATAAATGAAAGAATAATTGAATAAAAAACTTTTAATAATATTCGAAGTTGTATTATTTAAAAGCTGTTTTAGCAGGCAAACCCTTGCCAAAGAGAAAATTATTCATAATCCAATACTAGTCCAAAATTGTATTTCTGACAAATTATTATTAGTTTCCATTTGATTCATTCCTGGACCTGCCACGTGCATAAATTGAAAGTCTTCAGATGAACCAACATCTAGCCAGGATACTCCCAAATTAGGTTTACTAAAAATGAATTTATCATTAATTTACAAACCAACATAAAAGCAATATTGGGATGCACATATTCTATATACCCAGTAGCAATTACAGAATACCAGTAGTCTAGAATTTGTTCCAACATGTCTCTGTCAGTTTCCGTAGTTGTAGGATCGAAACTATCCCATCCAAATACGAAGGCGATATCATCACCATGGGATATTCCTACATAAAATCGCAGTAAACAATATAGCAACAAAAGCTAATAAGAGATTTTATAAAATTCTAATACAATTAAATCATTCTTATATTACCTAAGGTTATATTTTTATTTGGACCGATAGTAATGGTACTCATGGCTGCACTATAATTGTAATAATAGAAATAAACTGGTGCCCGATTAAACGCAGCGTGGAGCTTAACTGCTCTTTGTGCACTGATTGCAAATAGATGGTCGCCTATTATGCGAGTCACCTTCAACATTTTATCTTTATCTGTACTTATAGATTCATTTCCTAAATAATGCTTTCTTGCTGCATTCAACAAATCCATCCATTTTTCCTTAGGTACATTATATACCAAACCAATAAGGTCAGCTCCTATGGTTTCCCAATTTTTATCCAGATTTGCTGCTTTGCTTTCATTTGTGAAGAAATCTAAAATATGTATATATAACTTAATATAGTGTTCAGTTCAAAGATTCTGATGAGTATTGATGAACATTGATGCGTTTAATTTGTTAGAAGAAATAATTAACTAAATACGAGGTGTGTTCAAATCATAAGGTGACCTTTTGGTTTTCTGAAAAATATTTATTTATTAATCAATACTTATATTTTTCCCTTCAAAGTAACCCCCGTTAGATATAATATACTTGTGTCAATTTTTCCAATCATCGAAGTACTTCTGATAAGCATTTTTTGGTATAGCCTTGAGTTCTTTCAGCGATACAGTTTTTATCTCTTCAATCGTTGTAAATCGATGTCCTTTCATGGGTATTTTCAATTTTGGGAGAAGAAAAAAAATCACTAGGTGTCAAATCTGGTAAATATGGAGGCTGAGACATGACAGTGGTGTTGGTTTTGGACAAAAACTGTGTCAAAAGCAACGATGAATAAGCAGGTGCATTATCATGATGCAAAACCCACGAATGGTTTTTCCAAAGTTCCGGACGTTTTTTGCGTATCGCCCCTTGCAAACGGTGCATAACTTCAAGGTAGTATTTCTTATGGTATAACCTTTTAAAGAGCTTAGTAATCCTTATACCGTACGACCTTGTTGTAAGAATTCCAGGATGCACTACGCCACAGTAATCAAAGAAGACAGTGAGTAAAATCTTGGCTTTCGATCAAGGTTGGCGGGCTTTCTTCTGTCTTGATTCTTCTGGGCTCATCCATTACGACAGCTGGGCTTTAGTTCCGAGGTCATAACCATATAACCACGATTTATCACCAGTTATAACCCTTCTGATGAAAATCAGCATTATTATTAACTTCAATCAACATCTTCTGAGCTATGGTCATGCGACGGTTCTTTTGATCAAAATTAAACAATTGTGGGACGACTTTCCCTGAGACACGTCTTATGCCCAAAACATCCGGAAATAGCATGACATGAGCCAACCGATATGCCAACATCTTCAGGAACTTCTCTGATAGTGATTCGACGATTTTTTAAAACAATATGTTTCACTGCTTGAACGTTTTCATCTGTTGTTGACGTGCTCGGACGCCCAGGGCGAGGTTCATCTTCGATATCCTCTCGGCCTTCTTGAAACAGCTTGTACCACTTGTACATATTCTTTTTCCTTAAAATAAACTCACTGTATGCAACTATCAACATTTCAAGAGATTAAGAGAACTGAATTCCATTTTGAAGACAAAATTTAGTGCAATTTCTTTGCTTCATTTTTTTGGTAAAAGAAAATTGTCGAGCACATGAAATACTTTATAACTTTATATGCCTGGCATGAAAAAACAAATAATGCTATAGAGCTAAAGCCATGAATATGTGCTCAGTAGTCTTGTACCATCACAAAATAAAAGAAAATCGATAATGGAACGGACGTAGCTCTCGATATTTGTCACCTTATTATTTGAGCACTCTTTGTACATCTCTTTTTTTTGATTATCATAAAAAATATTATAAATATAAATAATATTAATCAAAATACGTACATTTTCTTATTTTGTCAGAATATTTTTAAAACAGTTTTCTTACTTAAAATTATATTTAAATAATTAGACATTTTTAAGTTTCAAGCTTAAATATAATATTGAATCGGAAGATATTCAACTAGGTATAACACAGTTTATGATAACATTATTAATTATCAAATTACATTAAAATAAAATTTATGCGATTTGTATGCGAAATTAAAATTAGTGAAAAGAAATATCTTCTAATTTGAAGAATATTATTTCTTATGTCCCCCTTTCTTCAAATAAAAAAAACTCTATGTACCAACCGTTAATCATAGTGGTAACAGAGATATTATATTTAATTACAGATATTATATTGATATTATATTATATTGATATTATATTAACCCTATAGACACCGTGTATAATGACAGCAGCATTCTATGTATTAAGCTATGCAAATGTTTGTTCCCATTAAAGAAATAGAAATTTCGTCAACTTACACTCGTAATGTTATTAATAACAAAAAGGCATTTGTTGTAGGCGACGCTTTACCACAATGAAAAATGTCTTTGCACTCATGTTTCAAATACCGAAGAAAAACGTTTTTTTTCTTGATATCGATTACGATTCACTGTTGATTTACTTGTCCAGGAGATTTTCAACAATTGATGTTCATAATACATAAATTTTAATGGAATCGATTTATTTAAGGACATGTTGATAATTTGTATTTCAATCACTGTACTATCATAAATTGAGCACAGCTAATATTTTATATTTAAAATGATCTAAAATTGAAGCTATTGTTTCACTTGTCTACACGTAAGATTTTATCGATAAAAAAATTAAAAACCATGTAGGGACGTTGATCATAAATACTATATAATGAAAAATATAATATTACTATTTTGCATATTATTAAATAATATTATTAAAAAGTTACATGCGAGTACGTAATATTATGAAACTTATATTTTATGGCTAAATAGGCTGATTTCTATCATAATTTTGACTGTTCTTTCATAATATGATTAGCTAAAGCCATTACATGATAAGATTCTTTTGTTAAATAATAGTAGTGAGCTTCTAGTATTATAACTTATAAGGCTTTAGATTAAATATATTTCATTCCATTTATAGTACAATTACCTGCTGTTTTGCACAGCCCCTCATACGCCACAACTCCAGTTATCCATGGAACATCGCTAATTCTTCCGCTTTTAATAATAGCGCTAGGTGCCGTATTTATAAAATAATCACTTTCTATTTTTTCCAATACTGGTATAAATAATGGATTGGTAGCATTGAGGCTTTGCTGGAAAAAAAACAAGTTCTATGATTCAAAATAAGTGTTTTTTTATAGAAATATTTTGTAATAAAAGGTAATGAAGAATTATAAATTAGATTTTAATTTACAATTCCCTAATACATTAATAATAGATAATACAATAATTATTATAATTAATATTATAATAATTATTATTATATAATAGTATAATTATTCGTGCATTAGTATAATATAAAGTATAATATAAGATATAAATATTTTATTTACAAGAATAATGTAAAGTTTAATCTATGCATTAAAAAATAAAAAACCATTGTAAGGTACCTCTATATTATGCGTTGCCTGAATGATTTTCTTCATAGATTTTTGTTGAAGACATTCACTTAATATCTTTGTATTATCTAGTGGACAATTCAAAGCACTAGCTAATTTCCTAGTTAATTTGGAATTGTCGGATTTGAAAGCCCCGGGATGGAAAGCAGATCCGCTAAATGACATGCCACTATGAAAGAGTCCAGCACTCATTGGCGATAAATAATGAAAATGCACACAGGCAGCGCCTGCGCTGTCGCCGCCCAAAGTTATATGCTTAGGATCTCCTTCAAAATATTTTATGTTTTCAGAAACCCAACGCAAAGCTAAATTTTGATCTTTTAGCGCCATATTGCCAGGAATTACATTATCGTTGGTGCTTAGAAAACCTAATGCACCCACCCTGTAATTTATTGTTACCAGTATTATGTCTCTATCCATTAAATATTTAGCTTTAAATGCCGAACTCGTGCCAGCTGAAAATGCACCGCCATGTATCCAAAATAATACTGGAAGTCGTTTATTCTCCGTTCTATATACAGGTACATAAACATTTAAATAAAGACAATCCTCTTTTCCTACGACGATATCATTAGCATAATCGTATTGTGGACATAGTGGTGGTGGAAATACAGCTTTGATAGTTTTGTTCCATTTGGCTATGGGAATTGGCGGCTGTCGAAACAAAAGTTAAATGAATACTTAAATCGATAAATAAACAATTGAAAACCTTTTACTTGAGGGTAGAAATACGGTTACTGTAGAACTATAATTCATATATTGTCCCTTTATGAATTAAAAACTAATTTTAAAAACCTTGTAAAAAAAGGGAAATAAAGATATAAATATGCACGATGGCTTGATTTCAAATATATTTGAAAAATCGTTTCAACAATTGCAATCCTGAAAATTTATTCATGTAGAATACTAGGTTGCTTTTATTTGAATAGACTTTTTACAGAGATATAAAATAAAAATTCTAGTTTTCACAGCTGCAAATGCCTTACAAATATGCCGAATTAGAGTTACGCTAGACTATCGTGATCTAACCTAAATTGATTAAATTAATTCTTGAATTTTATGTAAAAATATGTAAGAAGTACATAAATAGAATATATATAAATCAAGTGCAAATAATAATATTTCCATCGATATGCATTAATGTATTCCGCCTAATAAAGCAAATTTATATTGATCTTTAATTTGGTGTATACATACTATATACATCCTTATTATTTACAGTATTACTATTCTGTGAATTGACCAGCGAATTAAGTTTATATTCCATTTATATATTCCATTTACGAATCTGCATATCGCACATGCAGAATTCTTAAATTAAGATCTCGAATATCACCAACTCATGACTTACTCTCATCTTTATGAGTCACTATGACTTAAATTTCACTAAATATATTTTGAAACTCTTTGTATTCACTGATTGCCATCATTTCTATTATTATTTATTCTTATCCTATTAAGCTACGTTTCTACTATCGTATGTACCCCTATCCTGTAAGTTAGCTGACTGATACTTATTTTTATTATACTCGTAATTAATGTATGTACCGTACCTGGAAACGTAATGCTCCGATTGGTGGACGTGCATACGGAATACCCATAAAACTTTTATATGTACGATTTTTCCAAGAACGATCAAAATAGCCTTGAACTATTCCCAATGGTGTTACTGCATATGTTTTATTGCTGTCAATATTGCCCTTAGCTGACTGCAATAGTGTGGGTATTACAAGCGCCAACAGAATCATCGATATTGTCGGAGTCATGTTTTTTATTTTGAATAATTTTATCTGAATAAAGTATATCAAAGAAATAAATCACTTTATTCTACATATAATCCTTATATATTTTCAGCTTGTTATGGTTAGAATGGCTCTCGAATAGTTTTACCAGAATTGTTGGTAATGGCAATTTAGAAGGCAGTACAAGGAACTTTAAGCATTTAGTCAATAATTCTATTTACATCGACTGATCTAAAATAAACAAACAAATATTTTTTTTCGATCCTTCAGTCTTTTTTATAAACGAATATAATTATAATAAAAATCAAATAGTCATTATTCATATGAAACATAAAAATAAAAATGAGTGATATTACTAAAGAACAATCTGACTGTCCCCTTCACCAAAACTTTTCGTATCTGCTATGTGCCACGATTTGATTCGCTTCAGCTCCTTTTCAGGGTATGAAATAAATATATTAATGTAAAAAGATATACTCAGGCCTCCTTCACCTACCCCCTCGAACTACACCGTCTATAATAACACGCTTCAAATTAATAAAGAACGATAAATATTATCTAATTTACTCGACTTTAACATTAAAGTTACGATTAAGATTATATACTATTCCTTCTTTCATTTTTCGACTATTCTCATATTTTCCTTAAATTATATATTATCCAAACTTAACTCATTATGTTCTTATCATTGTAAATTTAATCAAATACGGAAAAGAATAGAGTAGGAAAACTTTCTAAACTTTGATATTAAATAAAACTATTGATTGTACATTGAAATATACGAAAAATATGCTGTAAACGGAACACATGAAAACGCGTGTAATTAAACTTAAAACAATCTTCTGTTTTACTTATACAAAAGAATAATTTATAACTATGTAACTGGAACTTCCGTTTTGATATTTTCCGATAACTTACTTAATATATTTGATAAATTATATAAATAAAATCCATTAATTTTTGTAAAAACTTTAATGCAATTTGAATTAAACATATTTATGAACGTCGAAAACTAACAATTGTAGTAACAATAGCAATTCCTAATCGTCGAGAAGAACTGAAATCTCGGTAAATACTCTTCAATCGCAATTCCAAACGAAAGAGAATCTTTCTCAACTTTATTTTATTCAAAATTTATTGTATAAATATATTAATTATTTCTCTATTTTTCGTTCTATTTACGTCATTACTATGAATATAATAATTAAAACCAAAATTGATTAGTAATTAGAAACATTAGCTATTACATGGATTAAAAATCCGTGTAACGAAAGGAGTTTTCAAAATTGAAGGAAAAAAGCCGATTGTTAAAGTTTATTGAGATTTAAATTAGAAGTGAGTCGAGATGAATTAGATACACTGGAAAAGCTATCTTGAAAACTATCCAGTACATATTTTAATTCTGCCAACAAAATTCAGAACTCTTCCAGAATAAAATATGGCATATTCGAATATAAATAATCGATTATATCGAATGAAATATTCGAAATTGGACTGCCTTTGAAATATTTGACTAATAAAGAAATAATGTTAAATTTCCGGTCAGGATTAAAATCCTTACTTCTTCTTTGCGCATGGGGAAGAAATTGGAGGTGCTAGTCATTCAATTGTAGTATCGATCAAATAATGTTTATAATGCTTAATAGTGACAGTTTTGCGTTTCTGAATGTACCAATGAACAAAATTTCATGCACTTGAAGAGACAGGTCATACATAGGTATGCTTGTCAACTGATGTTTACGTTGTTGGCAGTGTTAAATGATTTATATATTAACTAAACAGGTTCGAACAGCGCTCGAACCTGTCTCAAATAGTACTCTGAATCATAAATATGTTTTCTTTAATTTACCTAATTGGATTATTACTAATTTCAATACATGAAAGGTTCTGGATAATTTTCGAGACAATTTTTTACAAACAGTGCTTAATCTCTTCAATTCGCTAAAATGAACTATGAATTGATAATTTTTTAATATATATTAAGATGATTTACTTTACTTTATGAAGAATGCGAGTAATTTAGTTTTCTTGTAATGTTACTTAATGTCTAGTCCAGTATACGTTTCTTATAACCATTTTGTAAATCGATGAAATATAAAAATTACTGGTAAGATAATGATAATGTGAAGGACGTATAAGCAACATACGCAAAATTAAGTTTAATATTTAAATTTCTATTTTTCTAGGTTGACCATGGTTCCGTAAGCCACACAATTAAAAAAAAATATTTATCTCTATTTTGGTTAAAATGGAGATGAAATTCTATTAACCAAATCCAATATCGAAAAATAATCATATAAAATGTCAGTAGCATAAAACAAAAACTAAATTGCTTCTTATATATAATATTTTATTTCATTTATTTATTTGATAGCGTGCAAGGAAAATTAATTGTAGCTAAAAAAGTAATTAAAAGAATTTAAAGATTTTTGAACTACCTCCAGAATTTGCTATATAATGACAACCAAATGTTCGTTTATATTATCGCATTGTTTTAGTTTTAAATTTGATATATTCTTAAATTAACAATGTAAAAAAATTAATATAGCACAAAAGTAGAACGACATAGTTTATTCAAGTTCGGTTAAAATTTTGATATAGATACAATAGAATAACTCAACTAAATAAAAGTTTTAAAATTTTCCAAAAAAATTATCCGTTTTGAGGGCTTATTTTATAGGCAAAAGTAACCACAAAAACCTTTTTATGCCGTGAGTTGAAAATGTCGATAGCTGAAGTTTGCTATACTCTTCAGATGTTATTAAAAAAAATAAAGCAAATAATCTGATTATAAAACCAAAACTAACAATATAAAGAAGCGGTCGAAGAGCAGTATATCACAAACTTGAATGATATTTACCGAAACTTATAAATAATTCGACCGTCGTTTCAAGTACTAAAGGCGTGCCCACGTCACAAATTCAACTAAGTCTTACAGATAGAGACAGTTATCTACTTAAATTTAATCTTGTCTCTTTTCAATGGCTTGATTAAGCATTTATAAAGTGTATTTAGATAATACATGTCATTTAACTGTATGTGTAACATTTCTGGTATTGTATATTGTATATCTGGTATTGCAATCTAAATATATCTGAATTTTTAGACCATTCCAATGATTATCAATGATTATAGTTATTAACATGTTTATAGACCATAGAATTGTTATTATTTTACTCTTTGGGTATTCTTTAACTCGAGTAATGACGTTCCATTTTATTTCTTCTATGTAAAAAATTTTTATCAGATCAGCTGAAAATTTTTTCATGTAATCTTGAGTCAATAATAGAAAACCGTGAATATAAATTCTTACATACTTGCTATGATATATTTAATTAAAATATGAATTCAAAATCGATAATTTTCTAAACTTTTTCAGGCACTAAGATGGTGACTTATTGATTGATTATAAATGTGGCGTATACATGTGTAAGCAAGTATTTTTGTTATATAGAAATAGCATACTGCATAAGCGGTAGTCAATAAATAATGTGATAAAATATAACAGTTTTAAATGGAAGCTTATATTAGCTTATGAAAAGTATCGTATTGAATGAATTAGTGAATTAGATCACTTTTAGAAGTTGCTCTTTTCTGTGCAAAAATGTAAAAATAACAAAAAATAAATAAAAATTGGAATTATTGTTTTGATAATGAACAGAAACAAGATCTACTGATCTTTATTTCAAAATTCACATTTATTTAAAAAAAAATATTAAAAAAATTAAAGTACTTATACAAGAATATTCTGAACATCAGTTTTAGTGCACCTTAAAGGAGGAACTAGTTCTTTTATCGCACTCTTAAGGGAATCTCTGGCGGTATACTTAAAGAACAAATGTTCCAAATACTTCTGGTTGTACATACACAAGTCTTATTACATTAGTAAATCCATAGCAGATTATCCTCTCGAATCAGTGCACAATCAGACTAGAAAATCTCAAGAATGCGAGACATGATTGTGCTATCAAGACACTTTATATAACGTGAAAGCAATTCTATATTGTTTCAAGTCTAATTTTTTGAGTTTTCAGCGAATCATTAAACATTACAAATAAATATTAACCCATATGAGGAAATATCTCTCTGAAGTGTATTTTTGAAAATAACTATTGAAATATAATCTGTTCTACTTTTTAGTTAAGAATATTCTGTGGGATCCCTATAATAATTGAAAATAGAATAACGCGCCAAAATCTGTAACAATGTCACAAAAAGATACTTTTTAACATTCCCAATACCAATGCCAATTTCACTATCATTTTAATTTTTCCTCTATAAGGGATAAATACAATAATATTCGTTTTATCCCCGTCCGAAAGAGGCATCAGCCGTCCATTTCGGCACTTCAAGCGCCACCCACTCCACACCACGATTCCATTCTTCAAACACTTATATAAGACCTGGATATAAATTTGACGACCATCAGCATATAGTAAATGATAATGTTCGAACGGTTCGAGTACGTTATTTACGATTATGTTAAATTATTGATATACCTCTTCTCTTACCCTGATCTAATTAATCAGTCAAATGTTCAAAATACGTCAATTATTATATTGTAAAATTCTAAATAGTCAAGCAATTGAGCATGTCTAATCTTCTCCAGCACCTTTGAAATAAGCAAAAAAGCGATGTAGATCGAAAATCCGTCACAAATTTTGGTATTTTATATTTAATCAATAGAATATTATAAGCCTTCCCTTCAATGGCAATGAAGAGTCCAGATAAAAAGCAAGGAATCGCATAGTTGCACCAGAAGGTCCTTCCATTAATAGTAATGATTGAACAATAACATTTTGAGACATGGCATTAACTCCTTGTTCTTTCAAAAAGATAGTCTGTCACTTCTGTTAGGGCTATTCTGATTCGCTATTCTAAAATTAAAAAGAACACCCGAATGGTAAATGATTAAATGAGTATTATAACTAGTTATATAAGTTCATTTATTGTTGACGTAGCCCGTGCAATAGCGGTTCCTCTTATACTACTTCATCAAGGTGATGCAGTAAATTAAATTGTTATATTATTTGCGTTATACAGTCATTCATAATGTCGTTATGCAACCATACATAGTACATATAAGATAACTGATACATTGCTCTAGTGGCGAGAGCGCACTTAGAGCGATCAACAGGGTTAAGTAGCATTCGTTGCTGATATTACTAGGATGGGGTGACCGTGTAGATATAGCAAATTCGAGCAGTTTCAATGCACCGACGACTCCGAAGCGAGTTTTCCTAATCGGCATTTATTCCATCAGGTTTGATCATAGGTTTCCCCGCTCTACAAGCAAAATCCTGGGCAAATGAGTAGATGCTATAGGTTAAAATTAAAGTTAATTTAGTTTTTAAAATGTGGAACATGTAAGCGTGAAAAAAATGTTCAAAGGAAGAACATTTGTTGCTATCCATGTAATAATTTTGAGTTGATAATTGAAGAGTTTTTAGCATCCCTTAACATTAATGACCCGAGAAAAGTGAAGAAAAATTACGGAACTATGATGAAATTTTTTATATACTTCTATACCAGGCACGAGTTCGGCCTTTTAATATTTGAGATAATACGAATTTGATATCTCTTGACAAGCCCGTTACTACTTCTACAATTATTATATTTTATCTCTGGTGTGGAAATTGATTATTTACTTCGAAAGACACTTTTACCTAACGAAGCGAGAAACACAATTAATTTGCACATTAGTGTTGAACGATATTCCACTTTCCAACATCGAAAAAATCATTCGAAAGTTGTGACTTGAAGTTCAGAGTGATGTAAATACTTTGACCTATCAGAACTAATATCTACAAACATAGGCATATTTATTTTACACATAAATCCCATTTCCACCTTGGTTCGATACTATATGAAAATTAGCAGCGAGAGATTCATGTTTCCCTTGTAATTAATTTATCTTTTTGCTATTCTTCACCGTAAACAAAGTCAGCAAATAACAAAAAATAGATTACACAATTTAAAGAAGACTCCAAAGTATTCGGATACCGTGTCCATGCCAACAATCCTATAAATAAGTCTTTTAAAGTATAAAAAACTCTAAGTGCACTACGAGACACTTTCACTTTGAATGTTACACGTTTAAATTTCGCACTCTTTTGCTTTTCTTTAACTTTGTAATGTATAGTGTATTTTTTGCAACAGAAGCTATTACGTTACTTTTTTTAGTAAATTCAAGTAAATTTTTATCCATTTTGATGCAGTTGAATTATAAATAAAGATAAAGTGTTATATTCATAATAATGATCAGTGACATATAGTGATCGACACAAAGCGCATCGGAAAGACGGAAAGATTCTTATCTGACCTTGCAAAAAAATCGAGAATTATCGCAAAGGAAGATGATAGACTTAGATAGCTAATTATACATTGAATTTATCCATTATTTCAGTACTTATAATTTTAACTACTTTTTCTCGAAAAAATAATATCAGCCGAATCAATTATTCGAACATCTCATGACCCTCTTTACAAATAATAGTATCTGAAATAAATATACGAGTAATATATTAGTAATAATATAATATTATATAATATTAATAAAAAATATATACAGACATTGTTAATAAAGTAACAAGTGATTTATAGAAAAAACTAATAAATTTATTTCTTATATTTTGCCAAAATTTGCTTATTATAAATTAGCATTGTTCGCAATTAATATATGATATTAAAAGTCATAACATGTAAGTAAAAATAATAATGTATAGCGATGGTTTATACATACATTTACAATACATATATTTAACACAGTGGCATTGTTTTTTCAGTCTCCGCATATGGGAAAATATTTAATTACTAATTAACAAGGATGCTCGTTCGTGAGCTTAATCTTCAAACAGTCGATAAACTGAATTAGCATTATTATATAAATGTCTCTACCAATGCCCCGCAAAAGTTTCTTAACTTTCATACATTTTTATACACTCACGAGTACGTATATAATATATATTTATTCATTGGCATCACGCACCGTACTCAATTCATTTACATGAATGAATAATGAATAAGGAGTCACTAACTCTATAGCCATATAGGATTAAGAGAAAAGAAGAAAATTAACAGCGATGTTTAATTTATTGTCGAATCAAATGTTTAAGCAATTTTTTGATTGATTTCGATTTTATGTTTTTGTTTGACATGAATGTCATTCATATGTGAAGTGCACTTTATTTCTTCAATTTTGAAATCGAACTAAAACTATTCTAACTTATTAAATAAATAATTAAATATTAGTTTTCATAGATTCAAGGACAATTAAATATCAATAGTTCTTTTAATAAATAATTACCGAGTATTTATATACAATTCATTTCAACAAAAAAAAATTCGAACAATTTTTGCTGTTTTAAAACTGGAACGGATACTACGTATAATCTATCTATACTGTATCTGACATGGAAATATTTATAATTAAAAAATGTGCCTTGACTAATAAACTATTTTAATTAAAAAAATAAAAAAGTGAAAGTATCGATGAAGAAATAAATCGTTAGAATAATATTAAAAAATCTCTCAAAAGTAATTTTTGAAAGAATATAAAAATATAATATACATACTTTATGTTAAATAACATTTTATAATAATCTGATATCTCATATAAACGTATTGCAACAAAATTAATTTTTTTTAGGAAGAGAAAATGCAATCGAAATTACAATTAACGAAAAAATCATCGGTTCATTCTGTAGTATCTGTTACGTATTTATAATATATATTAATTACAATAAGACAGACATACGTTCCATAATCCAACGATCATCTCTCAAAATCTATGCTAATAGTATATAGGTGCAATGTTCTCATTAATCTCCAAAAAATTGGCCATTGCAGGATTCGGAAAGTCAATACGCTCTGATTTTCTCCCTCGTTATTCTTACAAAAATATACCGTTCTTAAATAATACATAATAGAAATCAACAATTGTTACTACATACGGCTGAGATATACATCTTACAATTGAAATACACCTTCCACGTTACAAAATGATCTATATCTATATCATATACTCGTTTTAGAATTTAGCGCGCTTGTTGCATTATTGGTGTTTTATAAAAGAGACAACTTTATAGACTAATATAGAAGTTCAAAATTCATGTTCGATTATACTTTCTCTCTCTCTCTCTCTCTCTCTCTCTCTCTCTCTCTCTCTCTCTCTCTCTCTCTCTCTCTCTCTCTCTCTCTCTCTCTCTCTCTCCCTCTCTCTTTCTCTTACTCACTCGCTCAATTTCGTTAAACATTAAATCGCAGCCGCATATAAGTGACACGCGAATGATTTTTACCTCCTGAAAACAAATATTTAATATATATATATATATATATATATATATATATATATATATATATATATATATAAGAGTTATATTATATATAACTTCGAATCGAGAGAGAATTGACTTTGAACAATATATAAAAAAAGCGGCATCACCGCTTATCCTCGGGACTTGCGATTGAATCAATTACTTCGCGCATTCTTTCTCAACGCAGCCATCCGTGATTATAAGATGACTCGCTAAATTTATATCTTTCCTGCTTCTCCTCTTTCTCGCAGGAAACGCTTCCGACATGTATATATAGAAACAATGTATTATTTACAGCAATCGGGTTATTCCTATCAGTTCTTATATGGACTCTGGGTTGTGCATTTCTATAGATTCATAACTCGACACCTTACGTACGCAAGTGGATCTCAGTGCGAAATGAGATAAAAGTAAGCTTGTCGATCTGCAGCGTCGAGGATCGACACGCTCTCTCTCTCTCTCTCTCTTTCTCTCTCTCTCTCTCCCTCTCTCCTTCACTTCCTCTGTTGTTTCACTTATGCATATTCTCAAATCTTCTTGAATCAGTCGGGCTTGATGAAAGAGTTGATGGATTCGCCCTCGGGCTCCTCGTCGAATTCACAGGACGTGTCCGAGTCCATTGCATCTGTAACAGGCGTTTCCGCAAAATCGGCGATTAGAATGGACTTATGCGCTGTGTAGACAATAGGTGGAAAACGAAGAGGGATGTTTGCGATTTTAATGGGTTTATAGAGGGATAAGTATGGCGACGTAGATGGTAAGGAAAAAGTCGAACGTCAATATATTAACTTTAATGCAGAGAATAGTGGCTACAATATATATATATATATATATATATATATATATATATATATATATATGCGCCGTTTATACATTTTTATGCAGGAAGAAGGAACACTGAGCTCTGTTATGTACTCGCGTTAAAAGGATGCCGTTGGTGAACGATTGTTTCCTTCGTGCAAAACCATACCTGCTCCATTAATTTTTCTTCGAGCAGTTACAAAAATCGAATAAGTGTTAAATTTTCATAAAATTCGTTAAATGAATGTCAATGATTGTTAAAACAGATGTTTATACATATAACATATAACTCTTAGACAAATATTTTTTTATTTCAAAAAATTTTCATCTATAAATAAAAAATGATAATTAATTTAAATAAATCTTTAATCAACAATACTTGAATCAATATTCATTGAAAATAAATCATTTTTTTTCTCAATACCTATTGTAACCTTTCATTCGAGAAATAAATTTAAAAAAAAAACAGATACAGACACTGCGAACTTACACTAACTGCAGAAATAATTTCTTCTGCAGAATTAGTACAAAAAGATTTTTCAAAATTTGTTTATACGTTAACCAGGGACGCAAAGTTGGTTATGTCGAGTATGCAACTTCCTTATCCGACAAATCTTTAAGTATTGAATTCCCTAGGGAGAAATTCCTAAAACCCCATCCTAAAGCCTATACCTACATCAAATGTCCATTTCAAATACCCGACACGCAGTGAATTTAAATAGCAGTATATCATCAGTACTATCAGGATCCTCTTTTACGAACAAGTTTTCATTTTCAATATTTCAACAATAGAAATTCATATTTACGATTTGAAAGTGTTTATGTAGATTTATATATTTTATATCGATATATAGAGGGCGACGTTTCGATCATTTTCGTCTGATCCTCGTGAAAGCATTTGAACGAATGTTAATACAGTATTTGAAAGAAGCCATTAATATATTTTTAAGCCCGATTCTTTAAACATTTTTTTGTATTTTCGAGAAAAAAATTGTATGGGCTACGTTATTTTCTTCCCTCATGTGTATTTTGTATTATACATATAATGATATATTAATAAAATATTAATAAAATATATGATAAAAAAATTCATAAGGAACAAAAATCCTTTTTTAATCTAGTATATACATATATTATAATGTAACTCAAATTTAACTACAAAAAAAACAAACTTTTTAATGATATAGTGTAACTCATACTACAACCTTAATTATAATAGAATAAAAAACATTCTGATAAATTAACAAGATTTAAAAGGCTCGGATTGTCTAAAAAGGAACAAGTAAAATTGAAAATTAGATTATTCGCTATACTACCAGAATAAGGTTGAAATAATTCTGACAATAAAAATGACGGACTTTTCCAAGTTTGCTTCGAATCTTTATTGTCAAACACGTTAAAAGTTAAAAAATCTTACCAACCAAACAGACCCAGTAACCAACTAACAAAAATAAGATTGTAAAACAAATTGTTCAATATGCAAAATTCTAAACGGTGTATAAATACAAAGATACATGTAGACTGACCCTTTCAGCAAACAAACAATATTTCCTTCATTGTGCTCAATGAAAGACTCAATAGCAAAGCAAATATTCGAGTTCATTCATTAATAATGTATTAATAAAAAATTACGTCATCGACAAACTGTGTCTAATTGTCTGAGTAATCGGTCTAGTAATTATCTGAAATATGATGCAATATAATCAGTTTATTTAACAACGCTTAGACAAATGTATATAGTGTTTCGACATACTTTAACGACGAGCACGACAGGCTCATCATGGGGGATATATTAATGGAATCATCTATAAACTGCTATAAGACCCACCACAAGGAGGTATTAACAATAGTGTTTATATATATATATATATATATATATATATATATATATATATATATATATATATATATAAGCAATAGTAATAGTTTTAAGTATAATGTATGATGTGTAACGTGTATCAGCGAGAAACTGTTTCGTCCGATGCAGCGCGTTTCATTCCATATAGGCAAGACTCCATAATCCTTCGCCACAGCCTGCTCAAAAAGACCTTAAAGAACTAGAGAGACAGGAAAGTATGTATCTGTATAAGAAGGCCTAAATGAGGAATAGATTCGCCGCCCATTTCTGCGACTAAATCCTCGAGATGCTAGGATATTAATGTTAAAAGTATCACGATAGGCCATCGGGCTCTTTATCATGTTTACCATTGTTAGTATATATAAAAAAAAAAAAATACAAAACAAAAAAAAAACAAAAAAAAAAAAACAAATGAACTGGACCCGGTAATTTATTATATATATATACCTTCATCCCAAAAGCCGTGCAATAGCGCATAATGCATTATTTTTATACAAATATGCATACATATATATATATATATATATATATATATATATATATATATATATATATATTCATCCATCCACCCATAACCCATTCGATTGGTTTTCTTAGTCGGTGTCTATATAAGACTTTTGCGCGCTCGATGTTAATAACTTATGCATAATATGCCGCGCATCATGCACAGCGTGTGGTTACATTATGAATTATTATGAAGGCATGGCGATGACGCGTGCGCGCGCGCGCGCGCGCCAGGTCAATTATATAAAGTAAGTATACGTGCTGGCGTTTATAATAGAAGCGAAGAATTCGTTGTTTTCGTGGAAAAATATTTTTCCTTTTCTTTTTACACAGCCTTAACTATAATAATCAGTCACCGGCAAATTGCACGGATACTTGCGAACGAGAGGCAAGTGTTTATTTCATTATAAATTTATTTTAAACTCATGCAGCTGCTTTATTTGCAATTTTAACTTAAAATTTCGTACAAAAAAAGAGACAATGAATTTTATGCAAGGGTTATATGTAGTTAAAAAAAAAACGATGCTTATTTTTCGGTATTTTTCATATTATATACGTATACTATATATCAGAAGACTAAAAAAATAGGAAGACATCTGGATAGTTCACAAAAAGAGCGTTATACAGAAAAATATTAAATACATAAGTTTTATAGAAGTCAAAGCAATGTGCTCGATACTGATACCAGTCTTGACCTTGACCTTAAGTTTCAAGGTAATCTAAGACCGAGTTCAACCTTGACTTTAAATTTCAGACATTCGAAATAATTTTTAAATTACTTTAAAATTATTTTTTTTTTATACCGAATTTTGAAAAAAGAGATAACAAATTTTACGTCAAAAATCGAAAATCCACGTAAAACCGAAAAATTATTTTTATTACAAATAAAAGGCTGAACTTGAGGTTACTTCGGGTAGCTTCGTTTGACCTTTAAAACCTTAGTCTTTTATTTTTTTCTCTAAAATGCTTCCTTAATGAGATAATTCTGTTGCCCGAAGTGCATTAAAAATATATAATTCGTTATATATTTATGTATAATAAATCAGTTATGTATATTTGTATACACATTGATATATATTACATAATTTCATGATACTAGCTCTAAGTGTTCAGAATTGATTTTCGAAGTATTTTAAAACTTAAAAGGCGTATTCCTAGCGCTATATACCTCTTGAAAACCGGAGTGTATGTATAGTCTTTATAAAAAATAGTAGGACCAACATTTATTTTGCGTATTATTTTCTATGAATAACTTACGACCAAAAGTTTTATCAAAGAACTTTTTTTTTCGAATAAAAAACCGACTTTCGTTCAAAATCATTATTTGTCTTATTGAATCGATTAAAGAAAAAAACATGTCGTATGTTAATCGTTTTTATTTTCCGATTGTCAATAATCCACTGCCGAGATATGCACATCGAAAAATGACTCTTTTTAATAAAGTTTCTTTCAAAATGTTCCAGTTCAAATTATAGATATTCCATTCTTCTTAAAATTTTTGCAGTCTAGAAATGGGTCGCCTGTCATCCTACTTCTATGGCCAACAGGTAATCTAGGGTATAGCGTACATAATTTATTTCGTGGTTATGAATTTTATTTTATAATTATCATATTTAAAAATCTTTAGTACCTCAGTTTATTTTAAAATTTGTTTAAAAAAAATTATTAAAATTTAAAGGGATAACTGGTAATATGTTATTTTGAAAAGAGATTTAGGAATAAAATTCCGGTGAGTAGAGTCAATAACGATTATTTACATTTATTTTTTAACCAAGTATGTTTTTGATAGTCTTTTCAGTTTTCTTTTGCAATAGTCTTTCTCAATAGTCTTCTTATCATTTTAATTTTAAAGCTTTCTACGAATGTGAAAAAATATTAATAAATAATTAATAAAATGAAAATGAAATGTTGAAAGAAAATTATTAAAAAATTGCTAATTTCATTTAATAACTACACATAACCCTTTCTGGAAAAATGCTTTATTTCTTCTTATAGCGTAATTTGACGGAAGCGGTTAAAGCTCTCTCATTATCATATTTCAGATTTTTTGATTGACTGTACGAAAAAATTCCACGTAAAATCAATTATTAATTGCAGAGTTTAATTTGCTAATTGATACAATCTTAAATAAAGAAAGCGCAAAATAAATGAGGAATAATTAATCTCTTTCAATTGGACATTAATAAGAAATACCCAATGTTATAGATAACTTTAATATCAGTTAAAAAAAAAGCTCGCGACTAACTTTACAAAAAGAATGTTCTTTATACAATATGAACAAATAACATAGCAAACAAATCTTTTGTTTGGATAGATGCAAATTCTTGGTGACATTGTGAAATTGTTATATTTATTAAAAATAATTTATTAAGAGAACATCATAATAGAATATATCAGTCAAATTATTTTTTTTTTAAATTTGTTAAAGCTGTGAATATTTTTCACAGCCAATTATTGCGTAAATAAAATTAATAAAAAATTAAGCAGTTACAGAACCATAGTGACCATAGTGACCCTAGTGAATATATATTAAATGGAAACCTTTTTTTTTTAATAATTGCACATAAATGAAAAATGAGGAAATAATAATGTACAAACAATGAGTATAATCAATTTAATTTTAACCAAAAGTTTTCCTTTTTTATGAACTATTTCATGATAAATGAAGTATTAAACATTTCAGCCTAAAAATTTATACTGAAAAATCAATATTAAATTATTAAGATATGCAATTGTAACGTAAATCTTATTTGGAAGAGACATTTGCATTTTTATCTCAAGTTTTATAATTATGTTTCATTCTAACGTGAATCTGAATAGAATTATTGATTAATGTGAAAACTACTGTAAAGATATAAGTAAATTTTTCTTTCTATTAGAAATAAAAATTCAGATAATCAATGACTGTTAAAGGGTTTTTTATTAAACTCGTTTCTATATTTAATAAAACGGCAATAAAATAATTGATATGTTTTCAAACGTTTTCAAATGTGTAAAAGTTAACTAAATTATTCTTCTGATTTATAAAAAAAAAAATACATAAAAAATATATTAAATTGATTATACAGGTATAATGATGTGATGAAATTAAATGAAATCGTGCGAAATAAAATTAGGTACCAGAAATGCACAGCATTATATTCAGGTGATTCTCTTCGTGATCATCTACAAACGCGTTGATTCTGCATGTCCATTTTTCTTAGTATCTAGAAAAACGTCTGTAAGAAATATATATATTTTTTTGGCTTGGTTGTAGGTTGAAAATTGTGTCTCCATTTCTCTTCGAGAGCATTGATAATCCGTATTTTTAGGTGAAGGATATGTATTTTTTTTTAGTGCGCCCTAAGATTATTGCTTGGCTGCCTTGGCTGTTTAGCATTTAATTATAATTAGTAAGAAGCTTGAATGCTGACTATTAAAATAAATAGTTTTAAGTGAAGAATAAGAGTGCATTAATTTCAAAAGATGAAATAATTAAATATAAGTACTGCAGTGGAAAAAATCGAAAATAGATAATAATAACAATAATAATATTATATAATGCACAAGCTTTAATAGTGATATGAAATATTAAAAAAATAATATAAATTTTACTTTTGTTAATATGATATAATTGTAAACTAACAAATATTTATTAAAAAAAATCTATTTGCGAATGATATATTTACAAAATAAGTGAAATTATCTTTGAAAAATATTTTGTTTAACAAACTTATTAATCTTTATATATTATTCGGTTACATATATGTGAGACACTTATCTCGGGATAGTTGATACTATTGAAAATGTACATGTAATGAAAAAATTTATGACACGATGCAGTACAAAAAACTTTAATTAAAATGATACTGTGTGAGCAATAATTTTAGTATTGAAAGTGGTTGCTTTTATTTGGCATGGAATTAATTTAAGCACCTGCGTTAGTTTTCGAAAATTTGTTTAGTATCTTATTCTTAATGCGATATGTATATTAGTTTCCGCATTAAGGTAAAATCGCTTCTGATATATAAAAAAATCACAATATCACAAACTGGACCTTTCTATGGAAGCCATATGACCTTGGTCTAATATACATGGGAACAACGATGTCTTTAAATATCAATATCGTCGTACTATATAACCGTAAATCTGCCATTTGATATAAATTCATCTCTCTGTAGACGTATAAATTGCGGGTCTTGTATTTGTTGGAACATTAGTTGGAGCGCAAAGGTGTGGGAAAAATTCCAAAGACTTTTTTATATGTCAAATGTCGAGCTCGATGGCCTCTTTGACCTGCGTAGCTCTTTACACGTCATTGTCAAAATTTTCTTTAAATTTCGATATTTAAGGTGGCTTGTGCGAGGGCGATCGTAATACGAACGAGTTCTGATTGCTTTTAGCGACTCTGTACGCAGCTATTTCTTTTTTTATTTTTTAATAAATTATCAAATATAGTAAATAACTTAATATTAATTCTTTCTAATGAATAATTTCATTTGTGTATAAAGAGTTATGGGATGAGTGGCTATGTTCTTTTTCTTCAAAATTATTCAGAATTGCCTATAAATTATGGATTAACGACCCCGATCCATAAGATGTAATAGAAAAGTTGGAAAAAAAATTCTGTTTATTTTGCGTATTGGCTATTTCTGGACGCAGAGCGAGTCTGAACATACGTTTACATAGTATAGTTATATATTATAAACTTTTTAATAGAAATTCACTTATTAATTCAGTCGCATACGCCACCTTAACATATGGATGAATTATTACAAACAGTTAAAAAAAAAACAAAGAACTAGTTAATTTGCGTGAAAAACCAAATAAATTAGAAATAAAAACATAAGAACATAGGCATTGCTGTAAATAAGGGATAACACTCTTGTATATGATAATCAACAAATCAATATCTTTTTGTTTCGACAATAATTCAAAATTATAAAAAAAATGACCAATTGATTTTATAACAAAAGGAAATTTAAAAAAATGCTAATAGCGACCTTTCCGCAGTAAAAAAATTTTATATTTCTGAAAGTCTGAGCACATTTTTCTCAAAATTAATATTTTGAAACCGGTAAGACTTTTAACACCAATTGCTATTATTTATCAAAGTCCATAGCAAATTTTTTGTGTGAATGTACATTTTTTTTAATATAAATAATTGTGGCTTATTATTGGCGGGAATTCAATTTGTTTCTCCAATAATCCAGCATTTCAACAACAATTATACTAAAAAACTTGTACGTATTTTTAGAAATACTAATATATAGATTAATAATATTGTTTGTGCTTCCTTCTAGATCAGATAGTTGTTAAAGAAATCCGAAAATATATATTTGAAAAAAAAAATAAATTTTGAACAAATATAATAAAAAAATATTTTTCATACTCCAATATATACTTAATGAATCATTTAAAAAGAAATTCTATCGCTTTCTTTATACCCGAATAACAAATAAACAATAATTTAGAACCTTGTTCTGTTCGTAGTTTACAATGGTGTTACGCCTTCATTATGATTATTCATCATGCTTTCAATGCATGAATAGCCAACTAATCAAAATCTTTGCATATTTTTTACCAGTCACCAATGGTTCCGTAGCGTTTCTCGACTTTTTCTTAACATCAATAATGAAAAAAAAAAAACTGTTGAAACAATTATAACGCAAACTCTCAATAATTTTACGCACAAATAATTATCAGTCGCGAGTTTAAGCACGTGATAAAACGCTTACCTGCAATGGTGAGGTCAACAAGCGCCTTGTCCTTCTCGATGTACAGGGCGGTAAGGAAAAAGAATAAGCTACCTAAAATTTCCACGAAAATCGTCACAAATAAAGCGTACTGCAAACTTCTGAAATCTACGACGGGATCCTCGTCCATTGGCAACATTGATTGTTCCGGTTCTACCCAGCCTATTGTCAAGTTTGGCAATATAACAGATCGCAATGAATCTGAAATCTTAAAGGCCAATAGAAAATTGAATTAATTTATTTCAAATATTAACAACATCGATGTCATACCGTTATAATACAAACTTTATTATCATTATATAATATTAACATTATTAATTTATATTTACTGTGCTATTGATTAAAATGCTTTTCTAATCTCATTAATTACGTTACTTGTTATCTTGATAAAATATAATTAATATAACATTTTAAGAATGTTGTGTATTTAAAAAAAAAAATGTATCTTGATGTGTCGGCTCGGGACAATCAATGAAAATAACTGATGGCAATAGAATACATCGCATGTATTAATAAGACACTGTAATATGCGTAAGTATTTCATGTGCAAGCCCCACTGATGCAGCGGTCTTTTATTCAGCTAATATACATACGCACGGGTACAATATCTATATACATCGGTCTGGAAGACACAATAAGTAAATAATGTGCCGGTACTTACAACGCCTATAAGATATGGACTCACTGCGTCGCCGAGAGCGTGGGCAAACAAAATTTGAAACGCCTCGGCCGTTGATCGTCTCGTTGGTATTACGACATACTGAAATAATTGCAATATTAAAGTATAATTTGATTGTTTGTACAAATATTTGAAAGAAAATTCAAACACAAGAATGTGCGTTATTATAACAGATTTTTTTTCCTCAATAAATAACAATTTTAAGAGTTTAAAAAAACTGAGTTTTTACCAATTTTGTAGCTGATCATTTTATGAAAATTACTTATAAATATTTTAATTTATAGCTAAGATAACGAAACAATTGAATTCAATTTCTTTCTCACTTACCAATAACATATCAGCCACTATTGACCAATTAAGGTTAATAGCTAATTGACCAAAGAATATTAAAATATAACAAACAATGTCGTTTTTACTGGCACAGATCGATCCGAAGAATATCAATGGCGCGCTTATCAAAAGGCCAATGGCACAGATCAACGGATCGGCTTGGTGCCAACGAACTCTCAACTTTTGCGCCAATGTAGAGCCAAAAGGTACCCCTATCAAGCCCGCTACCATCGCTATTACCCCAAATTTATACGCCACTCTGAAACAAAATAAATAACACGAATAAGAGTAGTGGCGCGCGCTAGTGTAACCCTTTAAATCTTACAACGTACAACGAACACGCAAAACTTACGCGTCTTTGTCGATCACTGTGTCCCTGTTCTGAATTATCAGTCCATACTCGATGAACGTGGGTCCCCAAAAGGCAAGAGCGCCGGTAACGAAGGAGACGCACGTGAAGCCTGCCGTGGAGAGCATGAAACTGCGACTGAAAAATATCGTTGCCGTAAGAATTTTCATGCTATATAATATTACTATCCATTACAGGATGCCATTTAAAAAAAAAAAGAAAAAGAAAAAAAAATCATTTATTCGTTTCTTTCCATATGAATCGCTGTTAAAAAAAAAAAAAAAGCAAACAAACTTACTTTTCCCACAAAGCTTTAACATCGGCGCACCAGGACGTGCTGGCTATGTGACTGCCTCCTTCTTTTTCTCCTCGCGCTGGATCGCGCACCAGGAATAACATTAAAATAATTGCTAGAACTCCGAGAATCGGCGTTATTCGCAGGCCCCACTGCCAGTGACCTGTCGCATTTGCCGTCTCTCCACCTGTTATGTATCCCAATCCGCTGTTGACAAAGGGCGTTCGTTAGATTGGTCATCAATTAAAACAAAAAAAAAAGAACTAAAAAGCGGAAAATTCTGTTAAAGCATTATTTGAATAATATATATATATATATATATATATATATATATATATATATACACTTTTTAACAATTTTTTAAAAATTTACTTCTATAATAATTGGATAACATTGATATCAATAAATATAAATTAAAACTTAGGATCAAAATTTTTCTTTTTTAGAATTTAATTTTATTATAATATTTATTTACCTGCCAACTGGTATAGCAAAATAAAATAATGCAAGCATTTTAGACCGTACATCTTTTATAAAAAGATCACTAATTATCGTTGGTGCTATAGTTGAATAACTTGCTTCACCAATGCCTACAAGAGCTCGGAAGAACAAAAACCATCCATATGACTGAAATTAAATATTATATATTTCAATATTTATTACAAAATTATATTTATTACAAAAATTATGAAATATAAATGCTTACTGTCATGAACGAACCAATGAAGGTTGTTAAACACCATAAGAATACGCCAGAGCACATAAGAATTTTTCTATTATATCTATCTCCTAAATATCCAAAAAGTGGTGCAAACATCATGTAACTTATGATAAATGCTGTTTGCAATAAACCAGATTGGCTATTGCCAATATTTAAATCGTTTTTTATATCTGATAGTACTCCTAAAAAAACAAATGATGTATTGCTTATAAGTTGATGTCAAAGTCATTCTTAGCTTATAGATAAAAAGCAGGAATAAGAAGTGTTTCAACCTATTTCCAGTTATTGACAATAAAAAAAAAGATCATATTCATAATGTTTCCTTATCTATAGATTTTCTTTTTAGAATTTTTTATGAGTTTTTGTAATTAGCACATTTTTTATATTATAAAGAAGTAGATTTAAAATTGATTGTTTTTTAAAATAATTTAAAATAATTCTTCAAATGTTTTAAACAATAAATAACAATTTAATTTATTACAAAAATAAAAAAATATTCAAATTTTTATTGATCAAATATGTGTCTGTCTATAATCTTATGACAACTTTTCTGAAGAATATAATATATTGCTACCTCTACTGTCGAAAACTATCATAATATTTATGAAAACTTAAGCAAATAAAAATTTAATATTTACAAATTCAAATCAAGAAATGAAATATAGCAGTCACCGGACTAGCTTAAAAAAAAATTTAGTCTATAGCAAGAAGATATATGATACAGAATGTCTGCGCTACATACAAAATATTTTACTGCTCTTCAAATAAACTTAATTTTATATTACTATAAACAATAATTATCATAAACATTAAATCATAAAATATATACAGATCATATTTAAAATTACAAAAAAAATTTTGAAATATTTTTTATAAGAAAAGTTTCAAAAATAAAAAAATGCAATTGTTAATATTTGTTAATTTATACTTTTATTTAAATATAAAATTTTTTAATAATAAGAGTTCAATAAATTTCACTCATACAATTAAATAGTTTAAGGAATAAAATATAAATATCTATGTAAATTATTATATAACTTTATTTAATTATTTACTTTTTATTAACATTTTAACAATTCTATAGAATGTTTAATATCAAATATTTAAAGTTTGGTTATAAATATAAAAACTTTAATGTCTATAAAAAAATGTTTACAAAGTCTAACGATATATTTCAAGCTGATATAATTAATATGCACATTAAGTCATACATAAATTAATATTAAAAATAAATATTAATGTTTCTTTTATATAACAAAATTAAATATCATAAACAACATAATTTTTAATTTAAAAAAAAACATTAAATTCAATTTGCTATGGCATTTAATTATTACTGGCAAATCATTTATTTAATGCTATTATTTAAAAACATTCAAGTAGTTGTTTTTCAATCTAAAATAATACTGGAAAATGTTTTAAATTAATTATCAAAAAAACAGGTTTATAAGGTATGTGAACTTCTTAAAGATCATTTAAAATCATAAAAGTGAAAACTGGTTTTAAGTGATCCATTGCACCAGCTTTTCCATTTATCATGTAAGAAAAGACCCTCTTTTAACCTGAAATCCAGGTCATCCAGGTAATCCCTGTGGGTATAATCTTTCTATAATCTGACATAATCCTATATCAAAAGTGTCAGTCATCCCTTCACTTTTGAGACGCGCATACATGCCTCAAATCATTAAAAAGCAAAGTCATCGACCGTGAAAAAATTTTTTACCGGCTATGGTGAACCTGTCCATGTAGTTTATCAGGTTGACGAAGCAGAGCACGAGAACCTCGATCCAGTCGCTGACACTGACCGACCTGAGGCTCGATCTGCTCGCGTCCGTTCGCTTGCTCGCCTGATGGGACCCCGTGGTCGACGTCAACGAGCCCGACGGCTGATTGCCGTCGTTGGCCATCAGGTGCTGCCTGGATACGTTCGGCGGGATTTTCCTCTCCTCCATAATTGTTCGAAGAAAAATTTAAACAACAACAACAATAACAACAACAGCAGCAGCACACGTGACACTTTGAAAGAAGGAAGAGCGAGTGAAAGAGAAAGAGAGATAGCAGTGATTATCTACAACTTGGAAACTGTAACTGGCACGACTGGCAGACACACACGCCGCGAGGAAAGGGTTACGAGGGAAACGCCGACGCACACTCCTGGGAAGCCGGGCACGCACTATAACATAACATCGATAGATAAACCCGATGTCGACGCGCACTCTTTTTTTTCTCTTCCTGACCGTCTCTCGTCGTTCACCCGCTTGCTCAAATCATCGCAGCTGCGTTGAGCAGGCGCATCAGCAGCAACGGTTCTGCTGCGAGTGCTGCGGCCTGCGACTCCCTGGCTGGCAGATACCGGCCCTGACCCGTACTGGCGCGCGGCGCGGGGACGAAGAAAAAAACAAAAAAAAAAAAAAAAAAAAGAGTTGAGCCGAGGAGACAAGGGCCTTTTAGCGGTAGTATAATTCCTGCCGCCACATGCGCGGTCACGAAGACTGGGGCCGCCGAGCGGGGGAGCAGGAGAAGGAAAAGGAACGGATGAGCTGAGCAGCGGCGCGGCGGTGTCATTCGTTGCCGCCCGATGTAGTAGCCGCGAGAAATGCCGCTCTACTATCTTCAGCACTGGCCGCCCGACGCGAGGAGCGAGAAACTAGCAGGTTATTGTTATACACATGCGCCATCCGATCCGAGTTATTACATGAGAGCGAGAGAGCTGAGTTTATGATAGCTTTCTATTGAAGTTCAAATATGCGTTCAAATAACTCCTAGCAGACGCCCCGCTGCTGTTGACAGGAGTACCTACTGTGAGCTGAGCTATAACTATAAGATATTCTGGTGGGGAGAAGAAAAGAGAGCTCTTCTCTCACTCGCGCTCACGGCACCTCCCTCACTCCCTCCCTCTCCGTCTCTGTCTCTTTCTATCCCTCCCTCTTCGTCTTTCTCTTTTGTCTCTCTCTCTCTCTCTCTCTCTCTCTCTCTCTCTCTCTCTATCTATCTGCCTGCTGTTTGCTGTGTTTCTCAGTATACCTTCGTCGAAATCACGCCATCGATAAATACATATATATTTTATGCTTCACAACCTTTGTTTAAAAATATGTATAAGCTGCCCGCTTACGTGCTCGGGCAACAACCGTTCGGATTATTAAATTATACATTATATATGTATATGTGGTCTACATAAGCGTGTACCGGGACTCCGAGAGATCAGGAAAGAGAAATATTTCGGAACTATACCGACCGTAATAGAGCAGCAGTACATGCGCGCGTGTACCTGTGCCGTCTACGTATTTGTGCTTGTTGCGCAAATACTAATATGAATCAGGCGATATTGCGCAGATTTTGCGTATACACAATGACGGTTCTATTACCGTATTATTACGGTCATCCGGATTCCGGTTGAAAGAAGCGCGCTTATCGAAGGTCCGTCCATTTGAATGGAATGAGTATACGTGCTTACTTATGCGTGTACTGTGTATGTTAAAAAAACTGATTCCTTTTTGCCTCTTAATCTCTTTTATGAAAGCGATAATACTATATATATATAATGTTATAAGAACTGAAACGGCTTATTATTATCGTCTATACACTCATTATTCGCATGATGTCAAAGTATTTTTAATATATAAAATGGCAAGCAGTGCCGTCTTGAAAATGATAAGGCCCCGAGCCTTTGATACTTGGGACCCACCTAAAAAATTTACTTACAAAGAAGATGATTAATAAAATAACAGCTTTTAAACTTAAATTAGAGCACTACCTTTACTTATTTAACAATTTGGATGATCTTTGCGCGCCTAAGAGTAAGCAACCAGTCGTCTTATTGATAAGTGGTAGCAGATGCCTTAGGGCAAAACGTAAACAATTAATTTCTTCCAGTCGTCACCAAGAATTTTTCAAATACAATATAATTTTTCAATAGAGATTTTTCAAATTTGACTTCATTCAATAATTTGCATTGTTCTCATTTCATTGTAGATTTCGACGTGTAAATCAATCCATCGTTATATGCTAATTATTATAAACAAGTTTCAAATATATAATGATAATTTCTTTAGAACCAGTACTTTTATTACATCCTATTCAATATACTACTTATTACCTTCTAAGCTACTTTTTTACCAAATAAACTATACAACGAAATGTTTTATTTACTTTTAAATAAATAACAAGAGTTGTAAAATCGATAAGTTGCCATAAATATAATTTATTTATGCATATTTTTATTCATTCCCTGGCTATTATAAAATTATAATAAAAAGATTTTAATTTATGAAATAAAAGATAGTTGTAAATTTATTCTTTTAAAATTAAGTATAAAAACATAAATAGTTTTGATATTGCTCTTATCTCTTTTGACATTATCTCTTTCCATACTTATGCTGATATTTCTTAAACTTATTTTACGGGACCCTAATAAGATGGAACCCTATAAGACAAAATGTAAACATTGACTGATGCGATATATACCTATTAAAAATATGTGTCAAAATTATTTCATCGTATTTTGTGATATAATGGCGTGAATCATCTTTTAATGAAAAGGTCTACACGATGTTACTTTGGTGTATAAAAATGTATGCTTATACATTCAAATATTCACTGTGTGACACATAATATCTTTATATCGCTATAACTCTTTCAATGAAGTAGTCAGTTTCATATCACAATTCTATAGTAAACATTCAAATCGATATAGCATAAGTTATACGTTCGAAATTATTTTTATAATTTGAATAAAATTAGGAAAATATGAGGAAATATAGTAAATAATTAAAAATTAAATTGCCAAATTTGAAAAGGATAATGAAAACCATTCGAATAACTCGATCTAAATACAATATAATTATCAATCCACTGATAATATATACTGTGGTTTACAATGAATATGTCACAAATTATTTAAGCTTGATTGGTAATAATTATACAGTTCCAGCACAATAAGGAGTTCCAAAAAAACGAATAATTTATCATTCTATCTAAAAAGCCCTATTTATTTAGATATAAACAATTCTCCTTTGATTTCCAGTCACTATTCCACTAATCAATACCTAAAAAAATCAATCGCGTATAATAAAGAGACAGCATGTAGCTCAAAGAGCTGTTATATTAAACAATAAGTACAACAAATCAAACCGATCAAAGTAGTGAGATAGTTATTCAATCTACGTGTACACATATGGGTCATCGATGGGATCATCATCCAATAATTCAAATTACGATGATTTGATTGATCTTATCGCAGAGGCTTTATGAAAACAAAAATTCATAAAATTTTGTAAAATTTATTTCTATAACGTCATAATTTTGTACATAGTCCATAATATAATAATAAAATACATGCTATAAATGTTTATAGTAGTGTATTTTATTTTATGTTATTTTTATAGTGATCTACAAATATGTGTACTTGCGTATGCATATATATATATATATATATATATATATATATATATATGCAATATTATTTTTTTAATTAAATGGAATTATACATATATAAATATAAGCTTATATTAATTTTGACTTGAATTCAAATTTGAAATATTTTTGCCAACTCTTATATAAAAATTGTTCTAGAATTGGATTTCATCCAAATAATCAATAAGTTAAAAAAAAATCTTTTTAACGAAAATTATTATATTTAGAACCAGTCGTTGGCTGTAGGGGTAATGCCATCGGTCGTCGTCTCGAAGCTGCTCAATGACCCGAATTCGATTCCCGTCAACCGAATTTTCGAAGGCAATTTATCAAACAGCATTTATCAGATTACGTTATATATAATTTATATCGATTATTTTATTTTATTCGCTGCCAAATATATTAATATGATGCTATAATATACATTAAAGATTCAAAAGAGTTGAAAATAACCGAAACATATTAAATGTATTAATTATTAGAAATTTGTTGTCGTGTAGCGTCTTAAACATAATATAAGTTGTTATATATAAATTTAATACAATATTTGATTGAATCTTATTTAAAAGTAAATTTAACTGTATATATGAAAAATTGTAAATCTGAATCGCATATTGAACGAATGTTTCCTAATATTTCTAAAATAATTGCAGAAAAACATTTTTCTTAACAGACTCTTGCTTTTTAAGAAAAAAAAATTGAAGAAAATTTAAGCTTTGTAATTAAATCATTACTAAAATAAATTGTATTGTATTATGAATTGTATTATATATGATTCATATGAATAAACTTTCTTCCTGATTTATTTTAATCATTATTATGGTAGTTTCTATAGGGATTTAAAAGTAATTATCTTTCTATTTAAGAAAGTTCTGAAGTTTATAAGATTGCTTATTAGGATAGTTATGCCGCCACTTTGAGCTAAATCTATCTCATCGTACAATTACGTAAATTTTTAAGTAAACATAGTAAAATTTGTTCCATTTAGTTTTGGATATTTGCACATTATCAGGCATCTCCTTATTTAGTAGGACTATCATGCTGTATCTTTTTCGATTAGAAATAAACAAGTCGACACTTTGAAGTGCATTTATTTTGAAGTATTTTAGGACCAAATAATTTTGCTTTTACTGATTATTTAGAGTTGGAATTTTTAAGTTAGCCATCTTGAATGATACCGAGAATGCTCAAAATAGAATCAATTCGGTTATCTTGATTGTTTAGTATTTCATTTAGGGAGTTGAATTAATATTGTTATTTACTAAACACTTTTTAAAATACTGGGTTTAAGTGTCTCAATAATGTGGATTATGATTATTTGCGGTTAGGTGTTAACGAGATTTATCTTTGCGTCACATGGTTTTTTTATATTTAGCATTTTGTACCTGCAAGTCCAAAGGCATACATAAAAACTCTTCTTTACGTGTGCCTTTCTTCGACAGGTCTGTGAACGTAAGCTCGGGTATAATTTTGTTACTAATTTGAGCAATCGGTTGGTTTTTTAGTATCTTTATCTTTGTTTATTTTATTGCTATATTTTATACGAAGTTCAATTAATTTACGATATATTCTAACATGACGCTGAATCATCGTAATTTTTACAATTTACGTAATAATTTTGGTCTTTCTTAATGTCGCTTTGATTATGGATTTTACATTCGTCTAAACCGTCGGGCTCAATGCATTTTATACGACGATAATTAAGATTGTACTTTTGTGATATATGGATCCTAGTAGTTATCATTTGGGTATTATGGTGGTAGTATTATTAGTATTATTAGTCTCGTATTCATATTACGACTTTTTAGGTTTATTTTTAGGTTTACTTTTGACGTCATTTGTTATATCACTAGAACTGCCACTAATTATGTCGAGATACATTGTATTAGAATTGTTTATGAAACACTTTTTTATTTTTGCTTTCATGTTTGGTACTTTTCGTTTAAATTAATTCTTTTATATTTCTCTTTGATATATGTAAGGTGATTCAAATCGAAAATCTTCAATGATAGTATAACTATCATTTAAGGTCTCGATATTTAATAGCATTATAGGAACGCGAGGAACCGGGCTTTGAATGCACAAAAGTTACTATTCTGACGTCACTTTATCCACTTGTAGCAAAGAAGATACAGAAAAGTTCCACGATAGAAATAAAAGACATTGCGATACTGTAGCTGCATTAATCGCTGTACAATGAGTAAAAAGACGCCTCCTTCTATATCTGACAAGGCTACTAGTCTTATTGTCCACAGCTTACCATTATATCACCTCATTCAGGAACTGAACGATTTTACTGTATGCCTGATGCTCAGTATTACTTTCCTATGTTGTCTGGTGAAGCTCCAGTAAATATAAAAATATCCTATTACAAACTTATAAATAAGCTATTAAAAACTAGGAAAGATTAAAAGATCAAAGATTTATATGAATTATCACAGAGTATTCATTAATAACATCCAAAAAGTAGATGACTTCATAGGATCAGTAATAAACTACATCTGAAGTTTTCGCTTTCCGTGGCTCTATTTGGAACTACGGTCTTGCCGCCCCGTCACTGCCCCCTTTAGTTTTCCAAATTTTTTAAATAATTTCTTCATAGGGAAAACAAAGAGACATACAAATGGAAGTGATATAATACAATTCTATAGATTTTAACACTTTCTTTGGAATTACGATGCCTTATATTTTTTACTTTTATTAGAAATTCTATAAGAAAATAGATCCAGGAAATAAAACTGTTTTTATAGAAAGCAAAATTTAAACGCACATTGTTATTTTCTTGTACATTTCTAAAATTATGCACACATCCGCATCCACATCCATATACTTAAAAATCGAATTTTAAGTGATCATTTTTTTTATGAACTTTTTTCGTTTTCATTAAATCTTAATATTAAATATTATCTCGAATAGAATAATTATTAAAAACATTTTAGAATCAATATAAATACTTTATTTTTGTAATATAGTGCCTTATTATTTCTTAAGAATTTAGCACAAAGGATATTTCATTATTAGACTGAATTTCTTTCTGTTTTTCGATGTGAGATTTCAAAAGATTTTCAAGTTAATAACAAACATATTTAAATAATAATGTCATAAATTAGTAGGCATCAAACTCTAATCGCTGTTTTGGCAGCCATATTCTTTTCAAAGAACAAAATAGAATGAACTGATACAGCTTTCGTAAACGTATTGTAAATGTGAATCCTTAAAAATAATTCAATTTCTTCTTCGAAAGCTTAAAGAAAAAACAACCGAAATATTCAATATAAATTTTACGGATTATTGTAAGCATTCCAGTAGAGTTTATTTTTATTAGATAATTAAAAACATTTTTTAAAAAATCTCTCATTTTCTACATTATTATCGTTAATTTAATCATACAAAGTTGATCTTTACACAAAATCAACTTGCACCTGCTTAAATGTTTTTATGTTATTATTTTTTAAAAGATTATATAATTGTTGATTTAACATAATCAAATAAATTTATCTTAATTATTTTATATAAATTCTTTTAGCTATACTGTAAAAGTATATTTCAATTTGTATTTGAAATTTTGTAAAATTTCCCCCGTAATTAGCAAAAAAAAAAATAAATAGCAAAAATGTAAGATAAAACGATTTTTTTTTGTAAATAGACAAATAAATGACGAAAAAAGCTCCCAATGCAAAAAACCCAACTCTGGGTGAAATTATATTTTTTCTCAAATATTCCTTAACATTGTTAAAAAATTCAAAATTCAAATTCGATAAATTTGTATGCACCGTCTGCATGTTCCTGACTCCAAACAGCAACGCGCATATTCTGGTTTACTATTCCATACATGGCATTATTGAGAAATTCATGAAAAGCAAAAGCATCGGTATAAATTGCCGGTTGAATTCTTTCGTCACATTCCTTCGTTTTTTTACTCAATATTCCAACGAGAAGTGTTTCATCAAAAACTAACGGACTGCCTATGTCGCCCTATTATGAAACATATTTTTTTTTTTTTTATTGACAAAAATTTTAAATCATGTATAGAAGAAATGTGAATGTTGTCAGCCAGCTTACCGTGCACGTCCCTTTAGGAGCGTCCGTAGGGTGTTGCTGCACTCTGCCGCATATGTTGGAGTTGAGAATAGGCATAAGATACATTGACTGGCACTCTTCGTTGTTTACAAATTCTACATTGGCATACCGTAATGTATAATCAGTCCTTAGGCTTCTTCTAGTCTCGCCAGTTGAGTTAACGCGATACCTGATCTCATTGATCCCGAAACCAGCAATTTTAAGAAGATTCTCCTCATCTGGTATAAAACGTTCTGTGGGTATATGCAACGCCGATAAACGAGCATCAGTTTCCATTGCTAAAGCGCTTTCCAACTGCAATGTATGTGTAAATAAATTCATAACATACAAATATCTCAGTATCGAATAATTTATTTGAAAATACTAAGCCTAAAAAATTTTGGTTACTCGTTAAACAGTATACGCACGATAAATATCATTGTGATTTTATTTATGTATACAAGTAAATAATGTTATCTTTCTTTTACTTTTATCATTCATTATCATCAACCATTTAATATTGTCTTTTAGTGGAATTATTAATTTATTTTTTCCTTTGGAATGAATTTGCAGTATTTTATATATTTATTTTTGTATATTCATTTTTTATTTTCATTTAAGAAGTTTACTTAGTTTTTTTTTTAATGTTATTTAACGTTGCTCTATTTATGCTTCCAATTATCGGTGCTAATCAGCGACGGAGGTCTACGATGTGTTTGTAAACAAAGCACATGTAAATAATTACAGCGATGCCTGTATCAATCGGCCGAGACCGGGATTTGAACTCGGATCACCGAGTTACTAGTCCTTCGCTCTAGCGATGGAGCCATCGTAGGCCTCTTAGTTTTTGACTTAGTTTTTGACTTAGTTTTTGACCATTTACACATTCGCACACAAAGACATAATTCGACAGAGCTCTGTAAAAAAATTTTTTTTTATTGCATATCAATTAGATTGTTAAATTTGGCTAATTCTTATATAATGGAAGTACGTTTACTTGTACAATTTATCTTTTTAAAATTTATTTTACAATTTATTTTTTTTTAATGGGAGTTCAATTTATAAAATCCCTTTGAAAACTTCTTACAGATATGGATTGACACACTAGAGTACCGTAGAGTACGATTGCTTTCTGCGCGCGAATTGATATGAAGAATAAATTTTAACTTTTGTTTATTGTTTTATATTCAAATTGAGAATTTTTTATCTATTTTTAGTCAGCCCAATAGCTCAAAACTGAGAAATCATAAGGACAAGGCTACTTACCGAAATATAATAAGTACCATTTCAAATAATAGGTTCATTGAGATCTTTACATGAATAAAAAAATAAAATAAAATAAAAAGATGAAAGGGAAAACTAGATGTAACAGAGCCAATAATTTATACACAATATGTTTCTTTTTGAAACAACGTAAAATGCAATAAAATTATACAAATTTAAAATAGTCTCATTTCAGCTTATATGTTAGAAAAAGGACTTTATCTTTGATAATATTAAATTCTATTTACACATTTATTAATATACCTCAAGAACAGCTAGATTTGCGACTATAGGAATTCTATTTCCGACATCAGGATTAAGTCGACTGTACTCCTTTGGAATAAATATGGCAATTACTTGAATTCCGTCATGAAATGATAGTGTTCTAAGGTTAATTTCTCCTGCGACTACCTGAATATATTCAGGTCTGAAGTTATTTGTTTGCTTATTGAGAAAGCAACTGGCGGCGGAAACTGCAAATCTAGCGCGAATGATGCCAGCAGCACATATATTGATTCCACGAGAATTTCTTACAGATAATTGATACTTAAATTGAAATGGAGTTGCTGGTTCGCCGCCAACAACCCTTTGTACAAATCTACTCTCAACTATAAATTTAAATAAATAAAATTCGTATAGAGATTTAGTAAAAAAGTTTACGAGTCAATTCAACATATTTGAATATGTACCAGGTGTACCGGTATAAGCGAGTTTTTTTGTGAATATAAAATACTAATTTTAATGGGAAATTGAAAAACATTTTATTCAAAGTATTGGCCATTGTGTTCTACACGTATAGACCACCTATTCCGCTATTTACAGACACCACGTCCATAGAATTTTTTGTCTTTTTTAAGGAAACCAATCAGACAGAGAATTTTCAACTTCCTGGTAGGAATCGCATGCTGCTCTGGCAATGCTTGTCCCATCGATGAAAACAACTGATAGTTGGAAGAAGCCAATTTTAGTAAATACGACGAGCATGGTACTACCAACCAGCCAAGTGCTTTGAATGTATACTGAACCACTTTAGCTTCATGTGCAAGTGCATTGTCATGAAGCAAAATTATCTTGCCGGGACTTCTGGCCCCTTCTGGTTGTTTTGCGATCAATGCGTGATTCAAATTGATCATTTGTTATCGGTAGCGATCAGTATTAACTGTTTCACCGGGTCTGAACAGCTCGTAATACATCAGGCCATGGGGGTCCCACCAAAAACACAGCATTGTTTTCTTGCCGAATCAATTGAGTTTTGCAGTGGATGTTAAAGATTGTTCCGAATTAACCCTTAATTTTTTCTAATTAAGTTTCTTGAAATGATCCATTTTTCATCACCAGTACCAATTTGATGTAAAAATTTATTTGATTGATCTTTAAAGCAATATTTCACAAGTGTTTCTTCATTTTCCGCCTGCCTTTCATTCAATTCATATGGCACCCATATCCCACACTTTTAGATCTTTCTCATAGCTTTTCACCGGTAAGAAATTGTTTTTTATCCAACTTTTAATATTTCTGCCATTTGCTTTTGACGCCAAATGGTAGCGATCAGTATTAACTGTTTCACCGGGTCTGAACAGCGCGTAATACATCAGGCCATGGGGGTCCCACCAAACACACAGCATTGTTTTCTTGCCGAATCAATTGAGTTTTGCAGTGGATGTTAAAGATTGTCCCGAATTCACCCTTAATTTTTTCCAATTAAATTTCTTGAAATAGATCCATTTTTCATCACCAGTACCAATTTCTTCATTCGATATCGTTTGCAATTCGTCGTCTTCAAACTTTTTTGGTGGTCTTCCAAGTTCTTCATTTCTCACATCAAAATTATTATTTCTAAACCGGGGCAAACATCTTTTGCATGTGGCTTCTGATGCAGCATTTTTCTTGAAATGAAAACAAAAAATTTATACTTTTTGCAATTTATCACTTTCAATTACAAAATTGACATTTTTAACATAATGAAAAAATATGATATTGTTTGTTCAATGATTTCATGTATACTAAATATGATTCACAATTGTTATAGTAACCAAATAAAAAAAATTAAGGTTTGTTCACACAAATGTTTCCTATCGAGACGTTTGTATCTAGACGCTCACTTTATATCAGTACACCTAGTAGCGTTAATGACGAAAAGAGGGTTTTGATCAATAGATCAACAGAAAATAACAGATAATTTTTTCACTCTAATTATTTAATTGTAATTAAATCGTTTTAGTTAGTTAAAATGTTAAAAGATTTACCACTATTAGTTGAAAAACTAATACTTAAAAGGATTAACGGTAACGAAATAAAGTAATTTATTTTGAACTCCATATTTTACAACTGGTGATGTACTAATATTTCGTACAAAAAATGGAATACTTATTATATGAATATTTGTTATTGTATAACTTGGAGCTTTTATTCATATTCAATATTATAATATAAGATGTATTTAAATATACTTCTATTTATTTGATTTCATTTTTTTATCTTTTCGTATAATTACTTCTAGATAGTGAAATACCTGATACTTTTACAAAACAGTTTTGCATTGTCAACAACTCTTATATAAAAAATATCTACTAATTTTAGTGACATTTTAAAGTTTTCTAACTTTAGTATTTTTTGTAACTCTTTATTAAAAATCGTAATTAGTGGCTTAACTCATCAGTAAATGAGAAAAAAGAAAAACGACTTGGTGTATATATATATATATATATATATATATATATATATATATATATATATATATATATATATATATAATATATATAAATTTTATGATTTATATTACAACTTGTTTTTGATAAATAGTTACTTGACTACATCATATATTTTCATAGTTATCAATGTAATCTTTTAAAAACAAGTTATGTTCATTAATCAATTCTAGAATTCTTAAATGGTTTCCATTATTAAAATCACCAAATTTATCCCTATTTTCTCGAAAAGATAAGCCTCTAGAAGTTAAGAACTTTACAACAAAAAGTATAATTTTTAATACAGTTAACTAAGAATATTTTTCTTTTTCAAATTGCGCTAATAATGTTGAATCTATATAATTTTCTATCGTCTGACGCTAGAAATATATCAACTTAGAATTTCTATCTTCAATGTCATTCTCGTGTTCTATTAATAATACGTGAATATATTTCCAATCATTGAAGTCATCTTTAGATAAGGCAGATTTTACCGTTCAAAAAAGACCACTGGCAAAACAAATAAATTCGGCCTTATGATCACGAATATAACAGCAATTCGAGATTAACTTCTTCTCCATTCGGAAATTTACATTTAAAAACATTAATAGAAAGATGCCTTTTTCTTATACTATCACCTACATTATAAACACAAGTTGAATTCTTAAAATTTTGGTCAATGTTTTGATAAGGGCCTCTTTTAATTAAATACTTCATCACCTTGTCAGCGATTATCCACAAAGCCAAATCGCATTTATAATTATCAGTAACTCCATATTTTATACCAATCGTTAGAGACTTGTTATCTCAATTTCTACTATCTAAGTGTTCAATTTTTCGACTAAATTCGACTAATTTTTCGCAGTCGATAGGCTAAAAGGAAGACAATTAAATCTGTAGACTTTTTTATCAATGGCAAATTTGAATTTTCTATAATTTTCTATAATTTTCAATAATTTTCTAAAACACATATTAAAATATATGAGCCTTTAATATCAATATAATATAATACTGTTATAGTATTTTATAGATTCACTATTTTTTTATGGTAGAGGGGGTTCTAGAAATTTCTTCAGCTGTTTCAAAAAATCTCCTTTTCCTTGTAGATCCACTAGTAATCTCAACTTTTAAATTAAGTTCATTAAGTGTAACTTTATAACTGTTATATTTCTGATCGGAAATGTTTGATTTGAGTGGAAGTATTTATTGTGCAGGCAACTTTATAAAATCCTCACCGTCAATGTTGGTTTTTTTTTTAGCGAATCATCATTATTGATTGTTTATCTATTGGGCTTAGACATCGGAGATTTCACTACGAATTTATTGTACTTTTCGAATCCATTACTGAAACATCAAAGCTACATGAGTTACTTTGACGTTGTCTAGTTCCTACTAGGCTGCTTGATCGAAATTGAACGTATTAGGGCATACATTATTCTTATTGATTACTATATAGGTTTTGGTTTTTTGAAGACTGACATTTCGAATAATCGCTTACTGAAAATCCTTGCTAAATTATATTTTAAAGGCTTAGCAATAACAGATATTTCTCTCGTTAAAAAAATTCTAAAAGACAGTAGATCGAAATGTAAAAGAGAAATTGCTAAAAAGAGAAAAATATATAGAAAAATAAAAGGTCAGGAATAGTATTAAAGGTTCAAGATATATTAGGAGGCGAACTTAGTTTCCGATCTTTTAAAAGGATATTTATGATGGAAAATGGATACACGTTAAATTAATCAAAATATTTTCCGTCATTTTCTACTACTTTTTCCCATCTTTCTGGCATTATAGTGATACCGTGGCAAATGAACGAAGACGGTTTCGAGGCCAGCCAATCATTCACAAATTCTCGTACTTCTTGAACATATCGCCGAGCGTTGTCATGCAAGAGATTGACTTTGATCAATTTCTGTTGTAAATCATTCGGTTGGCATTTATATACCCCGGCAGTGATGATTTCATTCGGTTTTAGCAGCTCGTAGTACAGCATACCCTGCTGGTCCCACCAAATGCACAGCAATAACTTTTGGCCGTGGATGTTCCGTTTTGGTGTCGATGTGGACGGTTGGCCTTCGTCCACACAAGACTTTTTGCGCTTAGGATTGTCGTAGTAGATCCAATTTTCATCGCCAAGCACAATACGCGACAGAAAATTCTTCTTTTCTTGTCTGGCAAGCAAAGACAGTGAGATATTGTATCGATTCATAATGGCACTTTCGGTCAAATCGTGTGGAATAAATTTTCCTTCTTTATAAATCTTTTCCATTGCCTGTAAACGTTTGACAACTGCTCTGTTACTGACTTCTAATTTATTAGCGAGTTCTTATTGCGTTTGAACTGACTTTTCGTCCAATAATGCTTGCAATTCACTATCTTCAAACTTTTTCGGTTATCCAGAACGTTATTTGTCATTAACATCAGTATCTCCAATTCTAAACCGCTGAAACCACTCTTTACATGTTGTTTCATTTTTTCAAATGAAAATAGTGTAAAAGGACATGTCGAAAAAACAATTTATCACGATTCATTTTTCAATGATCAGAAAATTAGAATATTTACACAAATGATGATGCCAATGAACTGCATTTGATTGACAAATGCCAAAACTAAAAAATAAGTATTAGATCCGACACAGCTGACTTTTCGTACTACTTATATCGTCACCTAAACGTGACAGTAAGAAACTAAGTTCGACACCTAATAATAATAGATACAACGACCTAGTAGTAGAAAGAATACTTGAATATCTGAAAAATAATGTTCAAAAATTAAAATTAAAATAGTAAAATTCGGATGTAGGAACATAGCAGTAGAGAATAAATATTGCATGAAAAAGAATAGAAAATATATGTTGTGGGGCTAAGGGTGGGGTTTAATTAAAAATTTACGGATGGAATGTAATGAAAACAAAGCGTGAAGGGTGATTTACCAGCTTATATTCAGGAAAATCGTAAACCAGTATCGAGGGAAGAGTGTATCCTGGAAATAGGTATATTCATTCAAAAGATAATAGAGGTTATAGAAAATACGCTAAAGGAAAGAAAATGAGATAGGTTGTGAAACATAGTGTTAAAAAAATATATAAATAAGAGAAAGAAATAATGGCAATATATAAGATATAGATGATATTTTGTCTAAGTATTTCACATATTTCAAACAATACAATGTTAAACATTAACTATATTTTAAAAAAAATCTGTTTATTTTCATTCATTAATCTCAACAGATTAATAATGAGAGATTAAAGTCTCCATTTTTAAAAGTTATTATAAACTAATTTTCATTTTGGCCAATCTTTAGAAAAGTTAAAATACAATTATTAAAGATTCATGTAAATGTTTACATTTGTAACTTTGAAGACGACGTTCTAGTCGAAACAGCTGTCAGTTTTTTTCAAAATAAATGAAAATTGTGAACATATCCAACTGTACTTATTAAGTGTTCCTTACACTATATAAATTTATATTTCATTATGTTTCATCAAGTGTGTAGCAAAGATTCTATTAATTTAATACAATTATTATTTATAAATTCAAATATATACTGCTATAATAACACGTATTTTAAATTAAGATCTCTTTTCTTATACGTATCTTTAAGCAGATGTTAATCTTGCAATTTCAGCAATCAGTAGATATATGATCCTACATTATTGCTCTGATAAGATATTTAAGGATTTCAGTATTTAACACCAAGTTTCCAAACGAATAGCTGATGAGAGTTATAAAAATATTTTCAAATCTATATATCGATAATTAGCAAGTCTGCTAGTTTGAAAATAAAAACTAAATAGTTAGATACTTCGAAAATTAAATAAATTTAAATTCAGTCCTGCAATTAGAATCATTATGATTCATAAAAAAAACATAAAAAGCAACTTTGAAAAAGAAATATTTTAACTATATTGTTTAAATTGAAAATTTACCATTGCTAAGAACATGAAAAAAGTATCAAATTTGCAGTTTATACATTAGTGTAAATAAATAGAAAACAGATTTTGGCTAAGAATTGTTTTGAACATCAAGTCTCTTAGACTGAACAACTTGCATATACTCGAAAAATTTTGTATTGGGAAAATGCTCGATTATTAAATAAAAATCTACTATTGGAATATATATACACGTATTTTTATATATTTATAGATTCTACGTAATATGTTTTGAATGTGTATTTATATTCTTGCTTATGAAAAATATTATATATGTGTTATCATTAAACATAAATAATATGTTTTTAATGTAATTTCTATTCTCGTTTATTTTTAATTCAGTTCATATAATTTTCAACATTGAAGCTATATGGATATATATTATTCACATTATCTTCGAACTTTCCTTTGTTCCACAAACGCGTACGGTAAATTCGTTGAAAAAATATAAGTATAAGTACGTGGAAGTATAGAATTCTTTTTTCAAAGAAGAATATTTTAAAAGCTGAAAGTTAGCTTTGCACTTATCTTAAGAGTGCTGCATTGCTGTATGCCTTTGAAGGAAGTCCAAATCGATCGTAGCGACTACTAGGGAAATTGATCGCGGTCTTTTGTAGAACTAAAGAGACATTTCAAGGAGTGCTTATTATAATTTTTGAGAAGTGGCGCCCAATATATATATACATACACAAGACACACACATATATATAGTAATCGTTGCGATTGAAGTTGCACAGGCTTGGGTTTCCAAGCGACAATGAGTCATATGCATTAGCATCCTGAAATAAGTTACAAGATGTTTGCAGTATCGTTTGTTACCCTTGTATAGAAGCTTAGCATTATGTGAGTATATATAATATAGTATATCTCTGCTGAAATTTCAAAGATATTGTCCAACTTTTCAAAATGATGAAGAGTCCGAACCTCCGAAAATTTCTGATGAGTAACTTATAGGTCGCACTTATCGCTGTACTTGTAATTATTCCGCCTACCTGCTTTTGCTCAAAATTTCTGTACTTTTGTATTTTAGGTTTCTGATTGTAAATATCATAGTGGCTTTGTGCATATTTTGAATTTTCATGGACTAACTTTAAAAAATACTAAAAATACTGGTTTTGCAAATTTCTTTTGCAATCTACTACATGTATCAAAAAAATTTTTAATAAAATTTGTAAATATTATAAAAATATGTTTTTAATTCTATGTATTTTTTGTGCAAGCAGCATTTCTTGATAAAAACTAAACGAAAGGCAATACCCGCATTCGGTATTGACTAATTGGAAGTATATGCAAATGATATAACAGCAAATTAATTTTTCTACAAATATAGCAAAGAGTATTTGTGCGAATTGATGGTGCTACCGACGTATAAATAGTATACATAATATAAATATATATAATATAATATGCGTAATAACTTTACAATATATATATATATATATATATATATATATATATATATATATATATATATATAATTTTGCCGATAATATTTAATATTATTTATTTATATATTATGAAGCGGTTTGCGAATGTAGTTCTTGTAGCGATACTCCACGATATGCGGACGGGAGCCTCAAAATTATATTTCAAAAACTTATGCGTTTCAAATTAATATTTTCAAATCGTTTCTGACGAAGGTTTTCTCCTCAAGAGGTTTTTCCTGCGTCGCGAGCGTAAGCTCGAGCAAATGCGGAAAAAATGTATAGGATTACTTCTTTGTAAAGACTTCTGCGATTGTTGAGTTGACTATAAAAAGGGTCCTTTGTCCGTGGTGTTTATAAATGTGCGACGTGCGAGCGGCGCAAGTTCGAGTGCGTGGCGATGGACCCATGCGCAACATATGTTTTATCTTAACGCAGAGCGTGAGGCGCAGCGCATCGAATTTTATTACTCTTTCAAACATAAATATATAATGTAGATATCAATATAAATGCAACGGGAAATCCTCGAAACACGGATGAAAGGACCCGGAGAAAGGGTGCCGTTTTTGGCAGCGTAACGGCGAGGCACACGATCATGAAAACTCAACAAGGGAGTCTGTTTTTTGCTTTGAAGCAGCACTCTTCGGGTTGTATTTTAACAGAAAAGAAATTCTTAATTTTACTAAATTGCTTATTAAACTTAGTTTTACCATAGATTATTATTAGTTTATATTTCTTTTATTATAGTTTAGTTTTTATTTATTATTAGTTTATTTTTATTCATTATTATCCTTTTTTATTAGTTTACTTATTAATTTTAGAATTTCAATCTTTACTTGTAATTATAATATAAATGAATATAAATGAAATTTTGCATTAGCGTGAAAAATCTTTAGAAAGAAAAAAAGGAAAACTTTCAAAATTTCGCAGAACAAATAGATATTAGATATAGTAGCAAATTTTCTTGGGACAAGTGGAAAATCCTAAAGAACCAATAGATAAACACAGCACTTTCTATCCATTCCGATTCCCAATAGGACATAAAATAAGTTGAAGAAGTTCTAAATAAGATATGTCCGCCATGGTGTATAATGAACCCGGAGTGGTTATCTTATTTCACAAAAAATCAATTCTTAGAATCAACGTTTGATTTCACGGAATTTTATATTGCGGTTGAAAGTAAATCTACTCACTCTTCATGCGCCGTTGATCGCATCTTACTAGATTATATTACTAGATATTTTTAATCAAATGTAAATTGCAGGTGACTATCCAACTGACTGAAAAAGCTCGTTTGTGCACTTTATAAAAAAGACAGAAGGACAAACATTCCGACCTATTAGCTTAATCTCCTGTATATGTAGCATTTTCGAAACTATGTTAAAAGATAAATGTTTATGGTGGCTGAAATACTCAGGCATCCTTTGCATCAGTCAGTCCGGTTTTCAAAAAGGGTAATCTATCGTGGATAACCTAACCAATTTAATTCTAAATATAAACGACGCATTCTACAACAAAAAAAAAAGAATTTGCTGACGAGAATGTAAATATATCAACATAATATTACAAAATTTAGCCAATATAGAATGCCCCAAAAAATTTATTCAGTTTATAAAATTTATTACGACGGAAAGTTTAATTTATACTGGCATGAACGAAATTCATCTCAGACTTGCTTACAGAGGCTTTCTCAAGGAGGAGTTCTCAGTCTCTTGCTTGACTGTTTTTATATTCGAGAAATTTGCGAGAACGCAGTTCGCAGATGATACCGCGCTGTATTGTAAACGTACTTCAATATCTTCATCGAAAAATCCCTAGGAAAAATCTATATGTAGTGTGGGGTATATGTGTGCGTGGGTATGGTAGAGAGAGAGAGAGAGAGAGAGAGAGAGAGAGAGAGAGAGCGAGTGCACGTATGTTGACGATGTTGAGAGTAAGAATATGCGAGGGAAGTCCCAGCGAAGCCGCACGAGTATGTTCATGCGCGCGACAACTTCGGACAGGACTAAGTAAGCAGTACATGCGTCTAACGGGACCTAGGAAATACGAGGTGATGAGGTAAGGAAGTGTACGAAGGAGAGTTAGTTGTTTGGAGCCTCTGCATCGTGCACATGTATGCTTCCGAGTTGTATCGTTGAGCCTTATCGTTAATAAATAATGTACTTAGTTTGATCCCAATCGTTGTTTGCTTTTACTATAGTTGTTTGTGCTATCACAATCACCAACCCGCAACACCAATCCCACAGTAGCATATCAACGACCTTAGAAAACTTAAGTCCTCAGCTCTGTCGGAAAAAATCTGTTTTGATACACTTTAACAAAAAGCGGATTCTTCAGCAGTACCGAAATCATTATAAAAAACATACCAGTCAAATCCTGTAACACAGTGAAAATTGTAGGCTTAATCCTAGATTATAAACTTACTTTTGACGAACATATTCACTACATCAAATGCCTACGATGGCTCGACCGCTAGAGCGAAGGAATAGTAACTTGGTGATCCGAGTTTAAATCCCGATCTCGGCCGACTGACACAAGCACCGCTGTAATAAATTTCAGGTGCTTTGTTTACAAACATATCGTAGACCTTCGTCGCTGATTAGCACCTATATTTGGAAGCATAAATAGAGCGACTCTAAATAACATAAAAAAAATAAAATAAAAAAAATATTCATTACATTAAAATAAATGTCTAAAAAGCTTAAATTTAATAACATTTTTACGAGGAACATGATGGGAATTGTCTCCGGAGACACTACTTTTAGTTTTTAAAGTTTTGTACGATCGGTTCTGGATTATGGTTGTTTTTTATACTTTCTATCTCAAATAAATAAAATGAGCAATCTTGAAAAAGTACAGTACGCTGCGACACGACTATCACTAAGCGATAGAGCAAGCACGCCTGCTAACATCCTACAAGCTGTAGCAAAATTCTCGCGCTGCTATCACAGATCTAAATATTTATGTAATAATATATTTATAAAATATTATTGAACACGCAACTTCTAGTATATGGCACAATAAGTTGCATCTTTGGCATACTTTTGAAAAACTGCAAGTTCTATAACAAATTTTCAAAGTATATACTCAAAACAGGTATACGTGATGTTACTAGAACAAAAATGAAATTATAATTCCTACTATACTACATTCGTGTATCTTTATGACATTTTAAAGACTCTTATTACTGTTAATGTTACTTTCGCAGAGTCAAGGAATCTGGATGTGGCAACGACAGGCATCCAAACTTTTTAAAAATGTTAAAAAATTGATAAAAACCAGGTTTTATGAAAGAATTTTGAGTTTAAAAAAAATTGTTCAAACAAAAGTTGTAGATCCTATTGAAACAAATTTTTTATGTTCTATCCGTTTTTGCTCTAAAGCTAAATTAATAAACATAATTATGGAGAAAAACACAATTAATTATGAACATTTCGGTCTGCTATCAACCTAAGTCATAGTCGATACGTCAGGGACCTACCTCGCCACTCAGATCATAAGTACTTTTTAAAATTTTAATTTTGCTCATAAAATGATAGTTCTATAATAAGCAAAAATATATGGAATCTAATAAATTTATTTTAGGTAGATCTCCAAATTTAGTTTAAAATAATTTTTAACAAACTCTCTATTGTTTCATATACTATCATTTATTTATGATTATATAGAAAGATTTTAATGCTTTCCATTACTTCAGTATTAATCAGCTAATTTGATGTATAATATTAATGTTCCAAAACTCCAAAAATTATTTGTAAGAACCTTTTCCTAATTGTTATAAATTTTTCATTACAAATAAATCAAAAATACTAAAATGCAATAATGGTGAAGGAAATTTGTTATATGGAAATATGATAGTAATATATCTATATACATATAGTTGATTTCATTAATTTTTCCAGAATTTTTTTCCAGAAGAATTTTTAAATTATTATAATAATATACACGACTCTTTAATTTATAATAATTAGATATTCGTATACTGGTATAATGCATGCGCTAAAACCATTTAAAAGCGCTTGCAAAATTACATAAATTATCTACGCTCGTATCACATTATGTCAGAGAATCATATAACAGATAAATATGACAAAAATTATTCCAATTACAATAACATTTTGAAAAAATCTATTAGGTGATTCGATGACAGTGCACCACGCGAGATATCCATCGTGTTCCAGGTTCCCCGAAAGCGCGTGCTACAACTGAAGTTTTACCCATCAGTTGTCATTTATCCTCGTAAAATTCTTTTTCCATTTTATTCTGCAATATATGTAAGTTCATTTATAATAATTTTAACGATTGTAACAATCTGGAATGTATGTTCGCTGAAGCAATGAAAAGTACGTTCCCTATAACAGAAACGTGAGTAAAATGTACTCGAAAACGTATTTTTTAACTGCAGTTGAAAATTTACAGCTTCAATTCCAGATTGTTGCAAATAAACTTATATGTATTGTAGAACAAGGTGGAAAAAAATTTTGCGAGGATAAATGGGAACTGATGGGTAACACTGCGCCTTCGGGTAACCTGGAACACGATGGATATCTCGCGTGGTGCACTATCGTCGAATCACCTAATAAATTTTCCAAAATCTGAATAATTTTTGAATAATTTTTGTCACATTTATCTGTTATATTATTCTTTGATAGAGTGTGATGCGAGTGTAAAATTTTTTTGTAAGTTTGAAACCACTTTTAAATACAGCACCTTCAAAGCCACTCTAACATATAATAGGAAAATGTATTTCTAATAAATTAAAGAGTCTATATATATTATTTTTCTAACTTAAATATATTTTTGATAATAAAATTAGAAAAATGAATGTTATAGAAAAAGTTCTCCGAATTTTATGGTGAAAAGCATTAAAAACTTTGTATATAATAACATATAAATGACGATATATAAAACAGTATATAGTTTGTTAAATGTTGTTGTAAACAAAATTTGGAGACCTGCCTACAATAAATTTCTTACATTCCATATGTTTTTGCTTTAAAACTAGAATTTTATGAGCAAAATTAAAAATGAAAAAATACTTGTATCATGTATCATCTGAGCAGCAGAGTAGATCCCTGATGTATAGACTGTAACTTGGGATGATTATAGTAGCTGAAAACGCTTATCATTAATTGCGTTTATCTTGATAATTATTAGCTTTACAGCAAAAATGGATAAAACAAAAAAAATTCATCTGAATATGATCTACAACTTTTGTTTGAACAAGTTTTTTCTAAACTCAAAATTATTCCTTCAAACTTGGTTTTTATCATTCTTACAAAGTTTGGGTGCCTGGTGTTGCCACATCCAGATTAGGTACCGCAACGGACAATCGCTCCACTCTTCAGTACATTCAAAAAAACCATTTAAATTAATTTTCAGCTGAGGATAAATTGGTCACTAAAATATATCGCTGGCTCCCGGACTATTGGTATTACTTGCAACGAAATAGTCGAAAACTTCGCGAAATTTGTAGCATCACAAGCCTCTTCTATCTCTAGTAAAATACCATTTTCAGACCTGAAAGATACACTAAAAAAGCAAGTAAAGGATAAAACTGTTACTGAAATTAAGCGTCAAGGAGAATACAAGGGTATAAAATACTTTAAATATATTTTTAACAGTAGCATAAAACCTTGGTATTACAACAAAAACATTTCTCGAGAAATAATAAGCATAATTAATAAATGTCGTTCAGACCACTATAATCTAGCCTATTCACTTGCAAAAATAAATGTTGTACAAAGCGCTGCATGTCAATACGGAAATTAAATACAAGGCTTAAATCACCTATTGTTGCAATGTGAATTGTACGAAAACTCACGATCTTCATTTCTTTGTAAGCTAGCTAATATTAATCTGGTCCCCCCTCTTTGTAGTCAAATCTTATTAGCGAACTCTACTACAGCTATCTTTAACGCTCTAAGCTGCTTTTTGAAAGAATATAATCTTCGATTATAGATAATAACGATAACAGCGTATTAATGTAAATCAATCTAAAATATACCACTCTTTGTAATGATTGTTATAGCAATATAATCTCATATAGAGGTTCGATTTGCTTAATAAAAAAAAAACTTTGGGCAGCTAAGCGTATACATTTTTAATCCATTCGATCGCTTTTTGTATTTACACTTTTATTTATTTTTTATGCCCGGATTAATATATTTTTCTGACTGTTGAAAAAGTAAAACAGAAATTAGATTTTTAATTTCTTCCCTTTTTTAATCTCAATTTTCAATAATAACATTTGAATATTTCTTATAGCGATTGAAGTGATAGTTTCGATTTAGAATCGACAGCCGTGTAGAAACAAAACGATATTATAACTTTTTTCTGGTATATTTTTTTGGTAACTTAAATACAAAAATAATAAAACATTCTTATAAACGCATTACAGAAACTAAAAAAGGATATTTTTAATCACTTTTTTGTACAAGGAAACAATAGTTTTTGCAAAATTTAACATACTACTAATATATACTAGTTACTATAACAAAAAAAAATTTCAAATAAAAATATGATAAAATGATTAAAAAAAAAACAGTTTTCGCCGAAAAGTTCTTTTAAATCGTCAATTTGCAGCACACAGTGAAGTGATTCAACTTTGAATCTGTACATAAAAAATTTACATAATACACACACACATACAAACACGCGTGTGCGCACACATAAAAAATTGTTCCGGACGTGAAACAAGAAAAAATTCTATTAAAATTTTAACAATTAGTCAGAAATTCTATGACAATAAAGTTGCCCTTCCAAATTAAAACAAACATCCTCATATTTTTTTCTTAAGACTCTGAGCGCCAGTCTCACAGCGTGTGTTAGCTGTGTTCGGCTCCTTTATAAGTTTACCGCCCGTTTTGAGGAAAAATTTTAGGTTAGAGCGTCAATTTTGATCTAAACATTTCTCATAATTTATAAAATATTTACTAATAGATCGTTAAAATTAGTTTATTTCGTAGGCATTTCAGATTATAACTATTCGGAATAACCATTTTGTGCACTTCAGGTAAGTTTTGAAGCATAAGCCATGGCAGGCTTGAATCACATACTTTTAGACTTTCTATGCTAAGACATTGTAGACAAAACAACATAAATTTTTATAATCCGGTAGTCAAATTCATAAATCATAATTGATGAATACATTACTACAAGTTTTTCTTTTCTTGGTGGTTGCACAAACTCCATCCGATACATACAACTATATTCTTCTGTATCCGCCACATCAACAAAATTTTTTTAAATGTTCTAAGTAAATATAAATAGTTCAACGACAATATATGACTGACGTAGTTATATTTATTTCGAAGAAGCTGACATCATTCAATAAGTCACTCACAATTTATAGGAAAAAATTTTAATTTTGAAATGCATTTCTTTTTTTACTTATATTATAAGACTTAAAGCACGTTTGAATAAAAAAAAAAGCATATGCGTGACTGACAATCAAATTATAAATCTGGTTTCACAATTCTAGAAATTTCATCCATCAAGTATATAAAGTCGGACTCAAAATTTACCAAATGATTCAAGTTTCAAAACTAAAAAAGAATTTTAATATATTTTATGCTATATGCATTTAATATAATGGGTAGACCTCCGAAAAGCGTCCACACCCGATTTTGCTAAAAATTTGTATACTAATGTTTTTAAGGATGTTGACTACGAATATCGTAGCGGTTTTTGGCGAAAATAGAATGATCTCGTCGAAAATCATAAAAATTATGAGTTTTTTTTGGAAAATATTTCAATGTTAAGTATTTGGAGAAGGGGACGTAGAGACAACCACACCACCGCCGATACTTCAGAGAACTCCGAGATGGAATTCTTTCATTTTTTCCAAAAATATTGCTCGTAATCTTATCACAGATATGAAACTAAATAGTAAATCCATGCTTTCTTCTAAAAAAACTAAATTAAAAATTAGAAAAGGATTCGTTTACAGAATTAATCAACGAGTCAAAGGTACTAAATTTATTTAAAACGAATGAAACTTAATTATTGTTTCAAGTAATACATTAAACCTATCGAATTTTTTTACTACAAAGAAATGCGTAGGCCCAACGGAATAGCGCCTGGCATGCAAAATGAAAATATACAACATTATCTAATATCGCATTTATTAGATTATCTCGGATATTCCGATTGCAAAATTTTGATGAGCTTGTTACATATAAACTCTACTCTTTTCCTTATAATCAACCATTATGTATGTTTCCGCGATATTTGAAACTGTTATTAATTTTCGTTTGATTTAAAAAAATTTAGTACTTTAAATTGTAACTTATGTTTGTAAAAAAATTATTTTCTACTTTTTAGTTGATTTTTTAGAAAATAATTGTTTGTAAATAAATAAATAGCAGAATGGATTTATTGGGATTGATGATATTTGGAATAAAAAAACAAAGAATATGTTATGAATCTATGGATTTTTGGTTATAAAAATGCGTATAGGAATTTTTTAAATTCTTTGCAATTTATGATTACATTCATTTTTTTAGAATGGCATACTTTTAAAGACAAACATCTAATTGTTACGGCTGCGTACTTATATACAGAATTTTCCGATTTTTAAAGCCACGGTCAAAATGCTAAATCGATCCATGCATTATTGTAAAAGTAATTCCGGGAAGAACTCCTCTTCATTTCTCCAAAATTTAACCATGCGTATTCCTCATTCGATTTAAGAAAACAAAAAGAAAAAGAAAGTCAACTTGACATGAATTTTACACAGGGAGCCTGCCTTAAAATTATACTTAACGAATAACATCACTGGCGGGGAATTGTTTTCAAAAAATCGATTTTTCTCTTAAACAAGACAAGAATTCTGAAAATAATATAGATCTGATTAGATTAATAACAAAAAGAAAACTATATATATATATATATACATAGAGACTCGAGATTATGTCACACCTTTCTTCTATTCTTCTTTCAATAAAACACCGCCGCAGCTGTGAGGGATTATAATATAATATCGACGTTAATTCCGAGGCACGAACTTCCTGCGTAGCTCCTTTAGAATTTCCATCTGCCTCCGGACCTATTATGGTATGCTAATTCCTGATAAATGCGTATTATGCGCGTCCGTGCTTAAAAACACGCGTCCCATCACGCATATTTTAAGGTAATGTGCGTGTGTGTATATATATATATATATATATATATATATATATATATATATATATATAAGATAGTATCTACATAACGGAGGGGAGATCTCCCGCTCCCCTTCCCTTGCGATGCGCCAACGTCTGCATGCCGATTTGTCCTGATCACGAGGCGCGTTATTGCGGGAGATTCCCATGCCATACAGTTACTTTCCAAATCAAGCTTAAGAATCTGTATAGACAATAATAAAATCTTTTGATGTAGCATGCAGCTTTTATAGTATGCGGTATTTCGAAAGTATAATAACATTTTTTAAAGTTACTCTCCATATATACCTTGACCTTTAAATAATCCGAAAAGCAATGTAAAATAAGTTCCCAGAAATATTACAATATTAAATATTAAGTTTTTGACCGACGCGCATTGGTCGAGTGGTGAGAGCGCATTTCGGGAGGAATTTAAAATATTCAACGGTATTAAGCTTGTTAGACAAACTAATAAAATATAAATGTAAATACAAATAGCACATGTATAATATAATTTTATAACATTGTTATACGATTAACGCAATCAAATGCCATTGATCACCCTATTTCGTTTACTCCCAAAAAAATTTTTTTATCTTTATTTGTCTGATATAAATAATCCAACGGTAGTTGTTTTCTGTTAATTTTTCTGGAAAAGTGCAACAAAGTACGCAATTTACCGAATGTATTACAATTATAAATATATATGACAATATAAATCAAAATCAATAAAATTAATGTAACGAGGGTTGTTCATATATACCATCATTGTACATGTATATTTATAATGTTGACTATTTTCTTTATGTTTTTGCTGACACGTATTGTAAATAATTTTTCTTAAATAAAGCATATTTTAAAAATTGTGCATCTCGTTTAGCAGCAGCAGTCATCTGGGATCTGCGATGGGCACGGCTTGGATTGGTGGTGACATAGATGTTGCATGTAAGGAGAGGCTGAGGAAAGGTGCGAGAGAGAAGTCCCATTACGGTATTTCTCTCTCTCTCTCTCTCTCTCTCGCACAATTATTGTGATCGGTTGAAAGATTGCACGTGTGCTTGGCTCGCTTTGTTTGCTTATTGTATATTCTTCACTTTTTTCCGTTTTGTGGGCGGTTTTAACAAGAAACTTCCAACCAATCGCTGTAATTGTACGAGAGTGAGACAAAATCTCCATAACTCGGACCTCTCTCTAGCACCTTTCTTCAGCGTGTCAACACGGGATGCAATCTCCATGTATATATGCTCTAAGCTGTTTTCTAATAACTTGTTCATCGCTTAGGTATTTTTTCACGCACAACAGTACAAGCGGAAGGCGTAAGAGTGACCAATTCGGTATCACAGGTAAAACCCTGGGCAAATGGGGGGTGGATCTGATAGGTTAAGAATTAGGTTAAGTTAGTTGGTAAGGCGAGGTTCAAGCGCCGAAACGCACCGAAAAAAGGGTGTAAGCGAACACATATATGTATGCATGAAATAAATAAAAAAAAATTTTTATTTATATTATAAATTTCAACTGTGCAAAGGACAATATTAAACTTTCGAATGCCATATATAGTAAGTACAGTAAAACTGAGAACATTAAAATATATTTCAAATTATAATTTTGCATTCTCTTATCGAAAACCGGCGATAATTGATTTATGTGATTTATATAAATAGTAAAATCTTATAAATCCTGTAAAACTATAATATGAAATCCAGAATCATTTTAATATAAAAAAATAGTACTTCAGCGTATACAAACTGTTTAGAAAAAATTAAATTAAAGCTTATTAATGTGCTTAGACTTACTAAGTTTGAATTAGTTAATTTGCTTGTCATATAACACGTAATTATAATATTATGTGTAAAAACAGAGGTAAAAAGCAAGTTGACCCCCTGCTTGATACCAGTTGATACATCCTTGACTTCCATTTAATACAGTAATCATATACGACGAATGAGTCACATACTTGATAAACTAAAATTATTTTATAACAATTAACAGATACTGAAAACTACTTGGCATAATAATCTGACAAACATTATAAAAAATATAATCTGAATATTCGAGATATATACACGCGCGCGCGCGCGCGCACACACACACACACGCACGCACGCACAACACAAACATATCTAAACATTATTGGGTCTTGAATTTGATATAAATAAAATAGATTTTTTATAATATAAATATCTACGAGAAGCAGCAATGAAAAATCCATTACTAAATTTTATGAGTTTAATTAACATGTGCAAATAACAAAATTCAAGTTGACCTAGCTATGTTCGGACCCAGCTTGATACGCTACCAATCACGGCAATTCTCCGTATAAGTATAATAGTGGTGTTACATAAGTACCTGAATAAGAATGACATTTATCCGTTCATGCGTCTCTATATGTATCGTTCGCGCGCTGAATCTTCGTCGAAAATAGAACGAAGGCAATTTTTGCGCCAAAGAACTTGAAATTATATTTGGGCCAAGAGCTCGTGCGACGCGCGCGCGAACAACGAGAAGGAAGAAAACAGCATTCGGGAACGAATTGTGGGGAGGGGGCTGTAATTTAGTTCCCCGCTCGCTCAACAATCCTCCAATATATGGGGTAGCTGTGCGCTTTGTCTTTTGAAAATAAAAAATTGCTTAAAATTTTGCATGTGATATGGATAGAGGCAGAATACTCTTGATATTATTTTCTGTGAAGGTCTATATTTATTATGATGCCAGTTAAAAATGTCGAACAAGTGTATTCCATCAAGGCTTTACAACATGCGATTAACACAGTCTGCAAAAAAATAGCATGGTTGTCGAGATTATTCAATAAATGTCATGAGTTTTTTTTTTCTATTTTTCACCCGAGTTGAAATTAAATTTTCTTCGATTTTTTTCCTCTAGGAAATTCGCAAATATATTTTGTATTATGAATCGGAGATAGCCTCGAGATTTTTATTAGCTCTCGTGAGCGTTCGAGGCAGTTTATTTTATTTGGTTCGAAATGTAATAACTCAGACGATTTCAAATTAAATATGCATAAGTACACCGTCCGATAAGAAAATGTGATAATCAATTATGTTTAATATTAAACATTGTATAGAAATTCTTTCACGATTTGTTTATTTCTTTTAAATTGTTATTGGAGTTCCATAGTAATTGATTTACAATAAAATCTTATGTTCTCGGTCTTATATTCGATTTTCTTGTGATCCTGAAAAAACAACAACAATATCTTCTTTTATTTTAGAACATACAAAAATTACGTACAATGGTATTAAGAAATAAATTCTGTGTATAGTTTCGATTAGAGATTAATGTATAAAGAATACTTTTTTTTTAAAGTTCAGATTTTTTATATTGCTTGTTCATAATTAGAATAAAAAAAGCAAAATTATAAATAAATGTATACGTGCACGTAATTTGAAAATATTTTTGAAATGAATTGATCTAAAATTGCGGTTTAAAAATACTTTATGAATAAATTAAAAATGAATAAAATTTAACGAAAATATGTAAATTTCAATTATAAACATTTTAGGTATTATATAGTTTGAATTTTATCCTAATAAAATTCAAACTATACTAAAAACTCAACCTTTTATTTGCTTTTCAGTTATAATTTATTGAATTCTATTTCATGTACATATTTTATCTCCTAACTAAATACTGTTCTCCGTAAATACAAATGTTAAGTTTCTATAACATATTGTAAACTGTACATTTCATCATCCATTATTAATTATAAAATTTTAATGATTCTTGCTAGACATGAAAGCATTTTATAAATGTTTTGAAGTTGTGTTTTACAAATATATAACTATAATATGGATAATACCAATAATACTTTTAAGATTTAAAAGTTTCAATATTAATGCATAGTTGTAAATAATTTAAAAAATAATTAACTCATAATATATATATAAATATGTATATTATTTACGTTTAAAAAAAACGGGAAAAGCGACTATATAATTTTATTGACTTCGAAATTGCGTATGAATCATTTGAATCTGATATATCAGAAACAGTATTCAAAATTAAAAATATTTATCAATACTTTAATAGAGAAAGACTTAAATAATTTAGAAATTATAGATCCTTAACGAGCATAGATATCTGCAGATAAGAAATACGCACATAAATTTTAAAATACTATTGGAATGATATTGTTTCAATAATAAGGTATTTTATAACACATATTATTAAGCGATTTTTTTGATCTGATAAAAATCTTAATTGTTTCTTGAATACAATATTTCAACGTTTGTATTAACATTAATCTGGCATCTTTTAAATTTGTCTCGTTATAAGGTTTTATAATTTTTCTATTAGACTCTCTGGGAGAGAAAAAGAGAATCATTACATGAGTTAAGAAACTTTTTTGTAGAGCTCTGGAGAATTATTTTAAAAATGTTGATTTTTTTATTTTTACATAAAAACAATACTGTAAGTACTTATATCCAAACTATATATATAATTATGCAAATTTTTATTTTCGAAGTACTCACCGTAGCATATTTCCAGAATAACTGTTATTAATACTATGTTATATTAGTTAAATAAGTAGGGTCAGGAGTGTATTGTATGTTACATCATTAATTTATTAAATACTTGTAACAAGAAAGACATTTATTCATTTCCAGGCTTAATTACCTTTATACGCAATACGCAATTACAATAATAAATTAATTACAAAATTACTGAAGAGGTATCATTTTACATGAAAATAAACTTTAAATTATATATTATATTTTTAAATCTATTATAAACGCTGTGTGCGCATGCAGTCACTGTACTTAAAGCATAAGTATGGAATAGAAAGGGTGTGCATAACATAATTTTTTGACAGCCCCTGCCCTCTCTCTTCCTCAAAAATCGTACAACGGATAGATATTTATTCATACACATAATTAGTTTTTCAACTACAATGCAGTTAAAGTGATTTCGCCATTATCGTTATTACAAGTTCGAATCGCTTTTGACATTTTTTAAAATTCTACAGATCATTCTTAAAATTTCTAAAATCATTATCAGTTTTTATAAAAATCTTATAGTTCATCGATGGTTGGTTTCAACAAAGTTTCGAAAAATCATACACAATTTTGCCGCTCGTGCCTCATAACAATCAAATAACAACTCTTTACACGCGCCCAAAATCACATTAAAGTGTGCTTACAATCATTAGATCGCAATTCTTGTATAGGTAAGATCAGAAATAGACTTTTCAAAATGAAAAAAGGAACCAAGTTAACTGTTGCATGATGGAATTTAAGTTATACTTTACATATGTAAATTTACTTTATGCAAATTTTTTCTTTCTTATTTCTCACCTCTGACAATGTCTGTCTGGAACATTATTTCAACGATTCCGTACAAGGAAGTCTGTATAGAGCGCGGCATCGTCGATAAAATAAACAATATATTAAGTATATTAACAAATTAAAAATATTGGAAAATGTAATAAAATAAGAAAAACAACAACTCACTACAATATTTACTTAATATATACTAAAAATGGAATGGATAATTGTAAAAGAACACAGGATAAGAGTTGACTACTTCGTACACTGACTTTCCAGTTCATAATTATTTGGTATAAAAATAAATAGTAACAAAATTATGTACTATCATATAACCTCGACTAATTGCTATGAACACAAAAGTTACTACTCGCTAATAACGTATGATATGGATCAAATTAAAAAAAAAAAGTCTCAGGTCACCGAGTTACAAGGAAATCGCAACATAATTATTATAACAAAACTACAGCTAATTTTAAAATATATTATATCGTAATTATATTACTTCGATATTTAATAGGAAAATTTTCTTTGAACCTTAAACGAATTAGAAATGTCTTTATTTTTTATATTATTATGTTAGACACGAACATAACGTAAATCAAAATATTTTCTGGAAATAGTTATACTATAGGCAGCATTATAATTTAAAAAGTAATAGTTTAATTACTTAATATTAAATAGTAACAAAAAAATGTGTTGCATAAAGAACTTTGGTTTGTCTAATGAATAAATAGAATTATATATATTTAGCTATTCTAATAAAAGTTCTTTTCTGATATCTACTCAATGTATTAAAGGATCAGAAAATATGTGATTATAAATCAAAACAGTTCTATTGTGCAGGCATTATTCATAAATTCATAAGCACTATTGGAGATGTAAATTTTTTCAAAATAATAATACGACAACTTTATATGTAAAAGAATAAGCAAGACGCGAGAGGCATTTGTTAAATTATACTTTACGAAATCAACGTAACCTGAACGAAGTACCGGACTAAGTACTTCCTCTGTGAACTTGGCCTCCTAATAAAATATACAGTCTGCAGTTCTTTTTTTCCTAATTCAATGAAAACAAAAATCCGTGCAGGCTATAATGACGTACTTAATTATTATTATTATTATTATTATTATTATTATTATTATTATTTTTTATATACATGTCCAATTTTGCTTTAATAATATATAAGGTATATATATTTTTGGCGCTAAAATTCTTAAATTCGCAATTTCAATTAAGCAATTTGGCGTTGTTATCTAAAATACCCGATTATAAATATTATCTTTTGTGAAAAAAGCCTTAGAAAAATGCGATATAAAAGTTACTCGAAAATACAATTTTTCAGTAAAAATAGTGCAAAATTTCGGGCGTAAACTAACAAATTTGGAAAGATTATTTTTTCTGTTTGAAAATGTATAAATATTTATAATTTTAACTATTTATCGGCATCAATATTTTCAATATTTTTGTTCCATCGTATAAAAGTTCTGTTTTGCAAAATGTTATTAAAACTTATCGTTATTAAATCTTCGTATTGTAACAATTATATATGTACAATTTGCAAGAAATCTACAAATCACATATTACCTTGCATTTATAAATATTTGGTGGCTTTAATAATTATTAGATTGACTAATAAAATTAACGATATCCATTTTTTTATTATTTAACATTAGTCTTCTGTAGTATCTATGCATGACATTTGAATCTGGAAAGCATACTAATAATTCTACCGCTATCGAAGACTTTCCATTTATAATTATCAAAGATGTTGGATAAATATCATTTTCATTATTTGATACACAATTTGATAGCTCTAAACCAACTTCATTGACCGTTTCCATCTTGCTTCTTTTCTAAATTCTTAGTATTACTATATAATTGATAAAGTTTTATAAATTATACGTACACGAGAAGCTTTCGTATTAATTATTTATTTTAATTTTTATTCTTACCTAACGGTTTATCCGCAGCGATGTAAAAAGAAGGAGAAAAAATTTCCATGTGAAAACTGACGCCAAATTGCGAGAAAAAATTGCTGAACGGAAATTAACTTGCCTCCGCACTAATGCATATCAGCAAATATCAGCTTCGCTCACCGCTTCGCCTGATGTGTTAGACATATGTTGTATGTATATATATATATAACAAAACATAACCATTAAAATATTAACCATATATTTCGCACTGACCAGTGACGTTCCGTTGTATCATTCATTCTTACCAGTTCTTATCGTGATTCTTAAAAGGAAATTGAAATAATGCTACTAAAAACCAATTCTTTTGCGATCGTATGAAATAATTTAAATCAATTTTTTTTATTTATAATGTATTATTCAAGGTTCTTAAAAGTTAAGTTAATAATTAATCCAAGTTAATTTTTTAAAGCAATATTAAAATTAAAATCCGCAGAATAGATATTTAGTTTTATATTTAAAATAATACAAAATTAACTTTATTTTTATTTTTAGAATTAGAAAATGTAAGAAGACTCAACAGTAGATAAGAACAATTATCAATGATAGAATAGTTAACATAATTAGTCAATAAAATCATTGCTATTACTTTCAACAACTGAAAAAAATCCTGCATAAAAATTCTGTATATTTGGATTCTTAAAATATGAGATAAAGTTGTTCAATGTGTTTTTCTTAAAATTCTCTCAGTACCAGAGTAAGTATGTACATACTACAATTCAATTTGATAAATTTATAAAACTTTAGATATATTTATATAGAGTGTTATTTCTGATATACTTAGACCAGACAAAACAATACGTTTAAATTGAAATAATAAAGCTAATGAAAGAATAATTTTTAAGATACACATTTTCTAAAGTCGAATAATTCAGAAGTTGATTATTTAGTAGAAATTCATGAATAATAAAGATATTTTCTATTTTTCAATTTTTATGATATTGGAAAATAATAACAATAAAAAGAAAAAAGAATGCATCACTATAAAATAACACCTACACATGATTTGTAGAACTATTAGAAAATAGATATAGTAAGATCTTACTATGGTTGTGCTTGAATGACATCAAAGATTGATTTAATGAGAATTATGTATTTGTATATGAAGATCTTATAATACAAAATTAAAATAAAATTATAAATTAATATAAAATTGTTATATTTTAAATTTGAAAGTAGTTATTAAATATCTATCGATATAGACATTAATCTTATTAGATTGTTTATAATAATCAAATTACATTCATAAAATCCCCTTTTAATTTAATAATAGAATCTATTAATTTTTATTTTGTAAACATGGCAAAAAATTGTACTTCAGCACAATTTTCTTCAAGATATAATTTTGTATTGACTTTTAAAGCAAAGAAATTCGAATGCTTAAAATTTGGTATAAAAAATAAATCTATTATTAATATATTTATTACTTATTTATCAAAATTTTTAAGTACATACTTATACATAAAGAATATGATATACAAAAATATAGCTCATATAGTTCTATTATATTTATAACATTTTTGAGTATTAGTTGTTATATTTTATAAACGATTACCTTCAAAAATTATTCTTTAAATCTGTTTGATTTGTTTCATATTGTTCAATCAAATCCAATTCAATTCAATGCAAATTTATGATCATATTACTACCTGTGTAGTCACAGTACAATAGAAATAGCTGCTAGTATGAATATTTGTTATTATCAAAATTACATATTATATAATAGTAGTATATACTTATTATCATACTAAAAATATTAGAAAAAGAATTTGCATTACATTACAACTTTATTTCAAATTCTAAAATTTAAATCAAATGAATTTTTTTTCTGTAAATTATTTTATAATATATTAATTGTTTTTCTTTAATTCAGAGCCTTGCATCTTATCGTATCTACAATAAAAGTAGATTTATTACATATAAAACTAAATATATTAAAAAACAAAATTCAACAAAATTAAATACTGTTTATGATTAATTTATTCATACAATATCTATTTGAATTATCATATAAATTATAAATACAATTGAACTTACTTTTTAGAAGGTCCAAAATAAAATTTTATTAGTAAATAAAATTTTTATAATTAAGATCATAAAGCTTTCCAATTATTATTTGTAATACTGCAATATAACATGAAGGTAACCCTATCCGACCCTATCTTATAACTATTACTGGTCTTTTATAACTTAAAACCTGTTTATAACATACTACTTATAACCATAACAACAACGACACAAAGCATGTGTAAATTACGTATAAATACAGCATAATACAAGTGATATACAAGCTCTCATACAAGCAGATACAAGTCTGAAAACATGATGGAAGAATAGTGCCCCTGTGCCCCCCTCCTCTAATAAAAATGTTTCTTTCGAAAGCCACCACATAGACAATGGCGTTAGGATAGCTTTGTTGACACGGGCTCGTACACGGACTACGTACGGTACGGGCGCACAAGATCCCGGCGGATCCTGTGTGGTAGCTGGTCTGATGGTGGTAGCAAATACATGCAAATACAAAGTCCCTTCATTATAGCAATGAGCTTCTATGAGCAGCTCATAACTACTGCAATCTGCTACAATCGCTACTCTACTGATATACTGATTCTGAAAATCACGTCTTGCATGAAATTGATTTTAAAAAATTTATCAACAAATTAATTATTTTTTGATAAATAGAAACCAAAACAAGCGGGGTTTCTATTTATCTTGTAACTTCAGACAATTTTTAGCTGAAGTAATATAACTGATAACAAAGGTTAGGGAGATAATATCTGAATGGAATCTATCGAGTCCATATATATGCCATAATATTAATATAAAGTGTTCTTAAATTAAGTTTTAATTTGTTTGTAGGTATTTTTTGACCCCTCGATTCCTTAATTTCAAAATAAAATAAAAAATTTATAATAGATGAATTATTCATTAAAAGGCTTTTATTTTTGTATTTAGATTTGGTTATTGATTTTATTAATAAGTATAATGCTTAATAAAAACAAATTTTGATTATAATGCAGATGAACTTTTAAGAGAAATATGGACAAAAATTTTTAAATGCTCACGTTGCGCGTGCGCCACATGAGCGACGATGACGAGTGCGTCATCGAAGTAGCGCAAGCGGCGCGTTAAATAAGTATATGCATGATGAATAGATGAATATTATACCTGATTATAAACATCATACACTGATAAACCAATAATACCATGAGTTCCCCTTACCAGATAGCATACGAAACGTTTCTTCTGAAATAAATCTGCAACAAAATATGTGCGCGGGCCGCGCAGCCTGCCGTGGTCTCCAACGGACGTCCTATTATTCAGCTGACACAGCTCACTTGATGACAATTTGTATAATCGTACCCGCTACTCATCGAAGATAAAGAATATTTCTATACTTGCTTTTATCAGATTTTTTATGCATGTCTTATCCTGACTTATCACACGGTTGGCTCCGGGTGGCTCCTGCCGTCCGGTCTACCCTCCAATTTTGGATACTCAGATTGTAATTGTACAAAATTATTTTTTATTGACGTAATTATAAAAAAATATTTAATTTATAATTATCGATATTCCTTTGATTTATTTTAATTTTTTTAATGATATCATCAATTATCTTTTGTGTTCGAACTTTGTAGTTCGTTTAAAGTATATTCACCACACTTCTTTTTTAATTTCCACTAATGATTGAAAATTTTTATATAAGCAACGTTATGTCAATACTTTTTCATGGACGATTTAAGCTGCTTAAAATTTTTCCCGTACTCGGCGGCTTCAGGGCGCAAAGTACGAAGGGAACAAAATTGAATAAACTTTTAATTTTTAATTCTATTTTTAATGCTATTAAAAAGATTTTTAATTTAATTGTAACAATGCATCGTGAATAAACTTATAATTTGAAGTTGATTTTTTTTCATAGGTGGACGATTCACAGGTGTCAAATATGCCGTCATTAGTAATTTTTGAAATTGCAGTTATGCTATAAGCAGATAAGTTTGTAAGCCTAGTAGTCTTCCGCAACTGGCCCCTTCCGAAATTTTAAGCTCCAAGCTGCATCTCAATAATTGACAAAGTTACGAATTTTGCAAAGAAATGAAATATACAAAAAACTTTAAAGTTCGCAATGTTTTAGAAAACTAATTATCTCATCATATGGTATAAAGGCTTATTCTCTTCACGTATTAATACTGTTTTTTGACTCTATATTAAGCTATAGCTTCCTTTTTTCTTTTATTTTATAAAAGCAATGAACAAAATATAGGAATTAAAACGTCTTTTTGTTCATTACAAATTTAATATATTAGACAGATTGATTTAGTTATAAATTTTGTTTATAAATGCAATTTTCATGCTGTTATTAATGTTTATTAATGCAAAAAATCGCAGGGACTGGCCTCATATAATAAATAATACTTTGAATAGAATTTTCTTTATTTGAGGATTGTACTTAATAAAAAAAATTCAACAATTTAAAAGTATATTTTTATTATCATGATTTGATTTTTTATTATATAGGTATGTTATGAAAATATGAATAACTAATCCTAATAAATTAATCATACTGTTTTCAGTTGTCATAACTGTACAATTTAACAGTCTTTTGGAGATTTATTCAATTTATCGGCGTCTCATTTCATTCAAACATTGCAAGTACAAAATTTTCTTTGTTGCAAATTAGCAGTTAGTTGATGGAATACTTAAATTACGTAATTTACATACTGAACTATTTGGCATTGAAATTAACTAATTTGATAGTCTAGATATTATTGCAAAACATGACAATAGTAAAATATTGTAAACAAATTTTTTTTAAAACTAGTTTTTCTAAAAATATTTTATTTAAACAAGTTTGTACAAAATGTAATGATTTTATGTATATTTGCATCATATAAATCAAGGTACGTATTCTATTATGATAATTAATGTTAAATTAAAACACAAAATAGAATAAGTAAAAGAGTATTGCCATGTATCTGTAAAAACTTTTGCATTTAACAGCTTAATGCTCTTTGTTTTATTCAATTCCATACTTTTGAACTTACGAGCCATTAAATGTATTTTCAATCTGTTCTAAATTTAAAGTTCACGCTATGCAACAGAAATACCAGCTGTTTGAAGATAATTTCTAAGATGATTTGCATTAGGTTCTGGAATTTGTCCAAGTAATGCAGGTAACTGACCTGGTTTCATTCTTCCAAGCCCTTGCGCAAGATGCAAACGCACGTCTGTTATAGCTGTAATAATAAATTAAAAATAATTATTAAATTGTGAAGAAATAAAATAATATTAATATTTTTTAAATGATTTGATTCTTTAATTTAACTAATATATTACTTTTAATAACATTTATTTTATTTTATTATAACAAAACAAAAAAAAAATCTCAATAACATATATTTATGTAACTTTACTGAGTCTGCAGTAACAGTTTTTCATTATAAATATTCTTTGCTCTGTCCTAATTATTTTTATAGAAAAATATATTTGAAATTACTCATAAATATAAATTAACATACACGAAAAAGGATCTCGTTTTGGATTTCTTGCAAAAATTAGTTGACTATAAGCAGCCTGATAGCCTTGATCTTCGAGATCCAAAACATTTTCATCTTCGGCAAACAATGTTTCATCTTGTGGTAGTTCAAAGAATTCTATTAAGGCAGCTAAAAGTTGAGGATAATACATATTGTATGGACTTTCCACCATAGCAGGACAATCAATTAAAAGATTGGAAATCCCAATTGCAGTAATTTTTCTTTCAACTTCACCAGATACTTTTTGCAAATCTGTAACTATTACCCTTTCTACTACCATACCAAACATTCTAAAAATAATTTATGTATATTTATTTTTCAATATATTATTTATATTCTAAAAAACTGTTAAATACCATATAAAATAACAAACCAATAAATAAGTAATAAAATATTTAAATGAAATTGAATTAATTTTCATAAAAATTATTTTAAATATTTAAAACTAGTTATTTTTAATAAATTTTTCAAAACATTAATTAAATAACTTACTGAGGTTGTATGGAGTCTATAATTGTAATTAAATTATTTGATCCATACCGAATAGCATAGAAAGAAAAAAATATAATTAAACCTTTCACAAATTTAGTAGTTTTACTAGATGAAAGTCTTTGAAATAATAATATAAAGACCTGCTTTATATAGGCTTCTAAAGTGTTTCTGAAAATATTTAAAGTATATACTTTGAGTCAATATTAATATATTTTCTTTAACACTATTTCATAATTAAATCAAAATAACTTACGGTGGAAAGTATTCAAGAATCGATTGCATTAATAAGAAACCCTCATGATCATTTGCTTTAGAGGCAATTAATTTCTGAAATACACCAAGTAAACCACTTATTTTATCTTGGGCTATGATTTGGTGTGCTCCATGTGCAACAAATGCTCGTAATAATCTATTTAAAGGAGGAATGTTTCCTTGTCTTTCAAACAAAACAGGAGCTAATAAACATGGGAATAATGCCATATATGATTCGGGTACATCAGGCCCAGTTTGCAATTCTAAGAGTAAAGCCAAAATTTGGAAAACATATGGAATAAACTCTGTAAAATATTTCATTTGTACTCAGGTTAGTAATTAATAATACTGTTGAAGCTAGATATTTTTATTAATGTAAATTACCTTGAATATCCTGTTGTAGAATTCCTTGGAAAGTAGGAAAGAGGGCTTGTTCAAATGATGCCACTGCATCTGGATTTGATTTGCATACAATTCTAAAATTTTGTTTAAAATTATGATTCGAAAATACTTTTTATATATTAACTATAATATGGTTAGATGTTTACTAACTTAATAGATATACTTAATGTTTCAAAAAGATAATGATTAAAATTAGGACGACTAGGATTTCTGGCAACGAGTGTAAGTTTTTCAGTTAATTTAGGTAACAAATCAGCCAAAAAGGGAACAACAGCTTCTTGCAATGTAACAAAGCTTCTCATTATAGCTTTCATGATGTATTCATTTTCACTAGCTCCTGGAGAATCAAGAACAGCAAACAAATTTTTCAACAAATCTGCAGCAAGTGGTGCAATTTCTTCTGCTTTTACTCTAAATTTATAAAATACCGTTAATTGTACTGAATCGTAAATATTCTAAATAACTAAAAAAATTTAATACTAACAGAGGTATGTCGTTTAAAACTTTTATGGCAAGAATTTTTTCAATTGCACATGCAGCATAGCTAAGTACTACTGGACTTGCAGCACATAAATGTCTAATCATTTGTGGTAAACTTCCAACGACTTGTTCCCGAGGTAAAATAGACCTAAATATCATTATAAATTTAATTGCATCAGCTTTTAAAACTGGAAACTCGTTTACTGAAATCAAAGTACATAAATATTAATATTACGTTTATCATTTTTAAATTAATGCCTTATAAAATTTATTTAGTAATCTTAAGAAAACTTAGTAATTACCATTCGGTTTCATAAGTTCTGGTTCAATATGTTGTGTAGCAAACTGAGGAAGTGGTACAAGATCACTAGTTTGTGTTACGCCATGCTGCTGAGTTTGCCCTTTACTAGCACTACTTGTAATAAGATATATTGCTGCATCTTTACTACGCCAATTTTCTGTAGGTTTGGCAGCATAATTTTGCAACATAGCCTGTAATAAAATGTGTGAAACTAAAACTATATATATAACCAAAAATATTTAATTTAATGTTTACTAACTTCTATATAAGCTCCAAATATTTCCATTACTTTAGCCTCAAAATATTTTGAAAGTACTTTTGCAAGATCACAGGCAGCTCTTCTTCGAGTATCAATATCGCTACCTTCAATATCTCTTCTAATATATTCTTCAGGATTGTCTTCAAATAATTCATTATCAGATTCTGTAAAAAATTAATTTAAAACAATGTAAACTTCTACAATAATTAAAATGTTGTTAACCAATTACTCAAGAGAATAATATAATATATATAATAAACATTTGTTTTGTTGAAGTTATAATCATGTTACATTAATTTTCTTTACAATGTTGATCAAAAGATATAAAGTAATACAAATCTATAAGATAGGAGAAGAATATATTAAATTATGTAAATTATTAAATTTCTAGTTTATATAATATTACTTTTTTAATTTCTTTAAGAATAGTTTTACCTCGAAATTCCATATTCGGTATAATAACTTTTTCACAAATACTGCTAAGAGTATTTGGATCTTCAAAAAGATGCCTATATGAAGTTCGAGCTGCAACTATTGCCAAAAACTGCAATGCATTAGACACCAACTAAAAAGAATCAAATTTAAAACTAAATGATTAATGCATTTATTTTAATTAATTTTTTTAAATAAATGAATTATGCGATTTTTATTCTCTATAAAATTTATTTTTTAATATCATAATCTTAAGAAAGTTGTGGAATTTTTTAGTTCAAATTATTCTGCTCAAGACTTAAAGGTTTAGATTACTTTGTGTTTTTATTCCATATCGTATTTTCATTTTTATTAACAAATGTATTTGAACAAGCCATACAATCTATAAGCATATATAATAGCATTAAAGAATTTATATACATGAAAAAAGAATTTATTATACCAACTATTAAAAAAGATTTAAATTTAGAAAAACATTATATAACTCAAATTGGTTTAATTATTGATTATATAAAATTATTATAATATTGATGATAAATAACTAAATTTAATTGTGTATCCTATCAAGATAAAATTTAGTTACTAATTATTAATATTAACTTGATCAATAGAATTATAATATACAAACAAAATCATACATGTTTAGCCGTGAACATACAGCTTTTTTTAATTTTTACGTAGATAAGTATATATAATTATAGATAAAACTTACTGCATCAAATTTTGGTTGTTGACCTGTTGATGTAAGTAAATTCCAAATTGCTGTTACAAATTCTGGTAAAAATTGTCGAAATTCTTCATCATATTTTAAAGCATATAAACGTACATTGTCGCAAACTTGAGACTTTAATTGCTCTATTACTCCAGCATCTTCTTCATCCTATATTAGAAAAAAATAATAATATAGTTAAAAATAAAAAATTTTCCTTTCATTTTGGACATAATCCATACCTCTGTTTGTAATGATGGCACATTAGTAGTGAGCAATGTATGGAAATTACTCATCCATGCAGCCATGTTATCTTCAAAAAATTCTGGTAAATCCTACATCAATAAAAAAATTGTAATATATTTAAAAAAAAAAAAAAATTCTTTATTTACCTGGTAGTTTAATGAATAAAAAACTTTACATAAAATAACTAAAGAATTGTAAATAACTTTTAGTGCTTCCACATTATTAGCATGTACTTGAGTAAGATTCATTGTTGCCTGAAATATATTTATATATTATAATACATATGTATATTTAATATAAAATTTCTTTCATAAATTTGATTTTCATTAAAATACATATACCAAAAAAAGATCAGTCAACGGCTTTGCAAACTTATCCAAGACATACTTTATCTCAGTCCATAGGACTTGACTCTTAAACTCATATCGATATCTCTTAAATAAAGAATGTGCTGTATGTAGCACTCCATTAATAACATGAAAATCTCCTGTATTAAACTTTTCTACCATCTGATCGATTAACTCTGGCCAACGATCAGGAAAATCATACTTGCCAATAACGGATACTGCATCAGATAATTGTTTTTGAATACTATCAGGACAATGAAGCATTAAATTAATTATAAGTTTTTTAATAGCTTCCCGATCATGAGCATGTATCTTATCTATTGAATCTTCTTCCTATAAATAAATTTAAAATTTAAAATTAATATGAAAGATTTTTATTTATTTTTATTATAACTCATACATGTTAAAATATTTATATATGGTACTTACTATTTTCCAATTTCTTTTCACATAGTTTTTAAAAGCAACAGCTCCAGCTACTCTAATAGCTATATCAACAACTTCTTTATCTACTAAATGAAGTAATAGTAAAGGGTAATTTTGATTCCGTTCAATTGACTCTAAAAACTTTTCCGCTAGAAAAATTAAACAAAATATTAATAATACTTCATAAAAACATCTATTCTAAGATAATAATGTAATGATTATAACTAATTTTAATATAACTTTTATTAGGCTTAAGTATAAATTTATTACTATTTAAATCAATAAATGACGACAAAAATCTTAATTAAAATTTTTAGCATTGATAATATAAATAAAAGAAAATAATGAATTCACATCAAATGAAAGTTCTGTTATCATTAAACATAAAAATGTATTCATCAATAAGTACATAATCATAAAATTAAGTTATTAAAATAGTAACAAACATTATAAGGACATTGATCATGTACTCAAAAGAATAGATTAGTAAAGAAAATAAAAATTTTAAACTTTTATTTTAACACATTTAAATATTGATAAATAATTGATTATTAGATAAATAACTGTAATAACTGTAAAACTGACATTTATTTATATAAAAGAAAATCTACATTATTATTAAATAAATATTTTGTTTCTTTTTTAATAAAACCACATTTATCATAAATACCAAATAATCAATCAAATGAGTATTATTTTCAAATGAAGCAGATTATTTGTAAAACTCCTTACCAGGGCGCCTAATACTAACATCGGGACTAAGAGTATGCTTCAAATATTCGCTCAATGTGAGCAAATTGTCATCTGTGATCTCCATTATTTAAATTTATGTATCGAGATACTGTCTACAATTAAAATAACTTCAAATTTTACTAAACCGGCTTTCCACACCAAAATTGAATCTCTTAACCTCCTACAAAAATATAACTTTTCCAGTTCTTATATTTCGCACCATTTCGCTCAAATTATATAGATATTAGAACAGGACACGGAAAGGAATAAGGTATTCCCTGGTATTCCATAAACCACCCATCTGCCTGCACCCATGAGTACTCGCCTTATTTGTACCTCTATATATACCCAGATAGCTCTAGCTTTTGTACCATTTGTACCACTTGTGGCAATATATCGACCGCCTTTCGACCCCACACAGTGATGGCGCTCAGATACAAATAAGCGGGAAAAAGAATTTCCGGTTGAACATATATATATATATATATATATATATATATATATATATATATATATATATATATATATATATATATATATATATAATAAAATTAAAGTGAAGTTTATTTTTGAAAATAAAAACAACGTTATAAATAAATAATTTAAAGCTATATAATGATAATATTAATGATAATAATGATAATAATATAATTTTATATTTATGTCTTATTTAATTTAAATTTCAGTTTCTTTTCTTTTCCAGTTTTTTAATTTCATTTTCTAACTTGAGGCAAGTTTCTTCTAATCCAATTTCAGGACGTTTCATTGAGTATTCAAATCTATGTGTCGAATTATTATATACTACAGTATTTAATAAATAAAATAAATTAAAACATTAAATAAACTTACAACATGTTTATAGCGCTCTCTATTCTTGATATATTAGTTGATCTTTTTGCGTTCATTAGACATTCTGTTATTTTTCCTTCAAACTGCAAAATTTGTAACTGCTCTTTATACTCTATGAATTTTTTTTCTATTTTTTCCGCTTCTTTATCGAGAAAGATAATAGAATTCTTTAGCACATCTGCGTTCTATATAATGATTAATTATGCTTTTTAATAATAGTTTCAAGCCAATTTTATTTAACTTCAACGTGGGTTTACAAGAAAAATTGATACATTTTATATAATTAAGTATTTTAATACACTTTATCACCAAATTTAAAAAAATGTATAGGATTTTTTGCTAACGATCAACCTATTCTTAGTAAATTTACTTAATAATTACATTAATTTGATTGTGGTTTTTGTGCAAAAATATTTATCGAAAGTCTAATTAATTAATATAATACAATGTCTTAAATTCTTTTTTATTTTATAATAAATATGATACATATATTTTTATTAATTTATATTTCTTTTCAATTTGAAAGATTTTAACATTTTGTCGAGCATTTTGTTTTTGGTAAGTGAAGAGGATATCGACGAACTCGCGACGATTCATAGAAAATGGCGATATAGCCTTGAATTTTATTTTTCAACTTTCTGGTCAAATTTTCGTTTTACACAACTTGTAACGGTAGACTTATAACAGTTACGCTTCAAATTATGTTTAATCAAGAACATTTTTTTTCTTATTAGACCGCCCATTTTTACTCCGACAATACCCAATAACAAATTATAAATGAAAACTTCTGATATTTAAAAAAAAAATTCTTAAAATTATATATAATTGAGTAAAATAGAATACAAGTCATATAAGAGCGATAAAAAATAAAAGTTAATGGTGCAAGCTATATTAATAATATATAAAAATTAAGCTATATTAATAATACTGTACCGATGAAATACTTACGTAATTTTCAAAAGCTTCGGAAAAGAGAGTATTTGTTTTTTCCAGTTTCTGTAAAATTGACGATCTAAAATTCCATAAAACTTAAGACTAATACAATTGTTTAAAAACATAAAATTAAATTTTTATTTAAATTAAATCACTAACAATTTTTCCTTTAACCGTCTTCTGTTGTTTTCCTGACATTCTATAAGTTTTTCGTAAAATTCTTCCGAACGTTCACTCTTTTTCTTCTTTTGGCCTTCGAATCGTTGACAAGAATTGCATAAATTTTCCAAATCCAATTTTAATAAATTATTTTTAGAGCGAAGGTCATAATAAACGGTAGAGTGCTTTAAATCCATATTTATTAAATTTTCCAATTTCTCCTTTGTGATCAGCAATAGTTTTGTAACAATTATATGTACTTATAAAGTATCACGAATTGAAAGAATTAATTTTTACAACAGTTACTCACTTTTTGTGTTAAAACGCTTACATTCGAATCATCGCTATGAATCGATTCATTATCATCAATAGGATTTTCCTCATTGTGCATTTTACATATACTATTAATTATTTCTAAAAAATTTATTTTAAATTAAAGTATTTTGATTTATTATTTATTCCTCATAAATTTATCATAACACTTACCCTTTTTCCTGCAAGACTTAGAATATATATTTATACTAGTGGCAATAAATATACATACAGATACGTGTGTGTGACACGTGTGAGTGTGACATCTGTCGAGGGAACGTACATTGACTACTATTATAATATAATAACGGAACAAAAATTGGCTGTACTTAATAAATTCCACAAACCGGATTTGCTGAAAATTGAGGGAATGGTATACATTACTTATGTTTTGTTGGTTCTTATTATGTATATCGTAAATAGAGTTCTTGACACAAATTGAATTTCCATGAAACCCAAATAAAATCAGGTAAAGACCGTAAAGATCATGGTTTAGTTTGAACACTTTTGAGCATTTGCACAAAATTATTTGAAATAAAAGTTTTAGATATTCCTAAATTATTTCTTTTTGTCTTATAAATTTTTGCTCTTCGATAAAAATGCAACGATGAAATCCTTCTGAGCTGGTTCCTATTGAAATTCTTAAAATTCGTCTAAAATATACATCTACGGTATACTCAATCACATTGTATTGCATATTTAGATATTGAAACAATTTGTTCATCCCGGAATACCCTCAAGCATCGTCGGTTTGTGACTGTTTGTATAATCATGTTGGAACTGTTCTGGCCAGGTTCCGACTACTACTTAATTGCAAAAACATTTATAATATAATTTCTATACTAAAGAAACGGACGAGAAAAAGAAGCCATAATAACCATCGCAAGGGGTGATTAAATCCGCGTATATATGTAATGTCAGAGATAACGTATTTAACCAGAGGCGAAAAATCAATCTGTGGTTGAACATGTGTTGCGCGGGTCCATACGGGAGTCCCTTGAACACTATACTTACACTTTTTCTTATGTATTTTTTTTTGCATATTTTGTATTTATTGAAAAGTTAAATAAATATGAAATATATTGTAAAATTACATTATTTAGTTAATAATTTTATTTAAATAAATATGTACTTAAAAGAGTAAGCTGTTAAATTCTAAAGTAAGACGTAATTTTTATATTTTTATGTATCATATCAAGAAGCTAGACATCGTTTTTTACCTACTAAACACAATATTGCCCTTAGAAGTCGTTCAAAAACACCTGGACATCGTATTTTACCGTCCCATCACGAATCTCCCCATAGATTTCGTTCCGTTATATCTGGACATCGTCTTCTACCGTCCGAACACGCAACTCCCCGCAGCAGACCTCCCGAGACACTTGGATATCGTATTCTACCACCCCAACACGAATCTCCCTATAGAAGTATACGATACTTATTATACGATACGATGAGTATTCATCTCTGCTATCACCCAAACACGAAACTCATAATAGTAATTGTCTTGAGGCACCGGGATATCGCATTCCAACGCTCGTACACGAAAATACAATATTTTCCTGTAGAAGCCATATTTAAAATATATATTTATATATCGTATATTTCCGTATTTTAAACTAAAACCGTTAATACTTTAGTAGCGGTGCCAACTGAAATTAAAGCAAAATAATAGCTGCGAATAGCATATTTTTTAAGCGGACATACACGCGCGCGCGCGCGCGTGTCAAAAAGAAATGAAATCTCTAAAAAAGAACTTTAACAAAAGTAAAAGAATTAGGCGAGTTTGATGTGTTCAAAGCATATTAAGAAATTTATAAAAATTTACAATTTATAAATATTATATGTATTTTATAAAAACTTTATATAAGATATTTTTCTAAATTCATCACTATATTAAGGCAAATACAAACATAATAATATATATGTATATATATTCTCTCTAAAAAAACAAAACTTTTAACAAAAGTATAAAAATCGATAAAAATAGTTAGGCGAGTTTGATATGTTTTTCGCATATTATAAACTTCAAAACCTATAAATATAATCATACGTTTTATAAAACATTTAAAAAAAAATTTTTTTTAAACGTTCCGAAAATTATTTATCCGAAATATATTTAAAAATATATATTAAATAATGAAATTAAAAAACAAATCAATGAAACAGTGAAAGAAATAATAATAATATTGTAAATACTAAAAGATAGGGGCTTCTAAAAACAAATATCAAAAAAATGTTCACTTAAAAATATCGATCATTCAAGATAATTATTTTTTATTAGTCTACACGTCGACAAAATGATGTGAAAATAAATTCGGCTTTTCGGAAATGATCTCATTACTTTATTAAACTGAATTCCCGTTAAAACTATTTAGTTATTATTTTTTTGAGTTGTAGATATATTTGTGTAAACTATACATGCTATTATTTATAGGGATGCATACAAAATGGACGTAGTTATTTGTCTTAATGGTCCATTGTTTTAAAACGTTAGTGCATTATATAATTTATTTTTTGTTAATCTATTTTGAAAGATTTTAGAAAAATATTTTGTATAAATATTATTTTGTTATATGAACATCTTTTTTTACTATGAAAAGATTTACAATATAATTACATTTTTTATTATGTATGTATTTTTGTCTTAATATATTCCTGAATTTAGAAAAATATTTTATATAAGGTTTTTATAAAATACATATATGTTTTATAGGTTGTAAATTTTTTAATATGCTAGGAACATATATTACTATTTTTTCCTTTATCACAATCGATAAGACATCTGACTATATCAGTAAACTGATTTTTAATCTAATTACAGAATATTTTTTGTGTTAATATATTTGAAACTTTCGGAAAGTATTTTATACAAATTTTTTATAAAATATATGAGACTTAATAAATATTTTTTATTGGTCTTACAGTCCAATCAATTCAATCTAAAAATAAAATAAAATTAAAAATAAAAATAAAAAATAAAAATAAAAATAAATAAAAAATAAAATAAAAATTAAAAATAAAAATTAAATTAAAAATTAAATTAAAATTATAATGACAGTCAGACTGTCCTTGTTTACATTCACCCCCGTAGACTAATCTGAAAATAAAATATTAGCTGAAAAAATTCTTTGTTAGTAAAGTGCAGTCAGGGACTGATGCTCTTACAGTCCCTGATGAGGAGCCGTAGCGAGCTCGAAACGTTGGACAAGTCTTCAATTAGGTAATGACTAATTATTAGGTAATAGACTGTCATTATAATTTTAATTTAATTTTTAATTTAACTTTTATTTTATTTTTTATTTATTTTTATTTTTATTTTTTATTTTTATTTTTAATTTTATTTTATTGTTAGATTGAATTGATTGGACTGTAAGACCAATAAAAAATATTTATTAAGTTGTATATGGGCAGTCGACAAAATTCAATTGTTTTAAAATATATGAGAACATGTACTTAAAATTCTTACTATTCTAAGAACATTTTACATATTCTTCACTATATAAAAATTGATTTCAATACTTTCTTTTGTTTAAATACATCCGCAAGATGGCTAAATACGATATATTATTTATAATTTGTTATATAATATGTGTATTTATCCTAGTTTTGTTGAAAATGTACATTCGCCTATTTTGTAAATATTTGTTGGAAAAAATAGTATAGTATTTTGTAACTAGCACATTAAAAAACAATTATATATAATTTTTTAAGAACATCAGGTGAGTAGAGTAATTGGACTCTTATTTTAAAAATTAATAAGACTATATGGTTGGTATGTTATAATTTATTTTTCAACTGTTAATTTTATTTTCTATATACGAGCGTTTGAATAGATCTGGTCTAAACCGTAAAACAAATATTTAAATATAAATATATAAACACACAAAATCAGCATATAATTATTTAACTATATTTCAATTCATTTGCAAGTATTAATAATTTAACTATATGTAAATATATATTATGTAATACATAATTTAATATTATGTAAATATATATTATGACATACATATATAATATTAAGTATTATATTTTCTATTTTAATTTAAAGCAAAAAAGATGAATTCTTTTAAAAAATTTTGTTTTAATTTATAATTTAATTAAAATTAGTTCGCAATAATATACCTTTAAACTAAATATTCAAGATATGATTTACTTTAGTTGCAATTTTGTTTTTCAAAAGGTTACACATGCATATTTATCACGTACAGTATGTATACCATCCCTATATCCTTATATTATTGTTATGTGATTATTATTTTGAAAAAGTTTATCAAATACAGTTATTTATTTTGAAACAAAAAATTCATTAATTTATTTTTCTTATGGCTTATTTGTAAATTAGTTTGAAAGATAAAACTTGAAAATCAGTCTGGTGAGACAAAGAGCCAAATGATATTGTCATGTCAGGTATAATGTTACCATTATATCGCAACGTATTTATATTAACGTAAGGACAAAGGTCGTAAACTTTTACAGCGTTGTATATGTTTACAAGTAGAATAAAGCGAGAAGGAAAGAGAATTTTCTCTTATGATTAAACCACAACTATAGAAGTTACATAAAGGCTGAAGACAAGATCACAGTTTAAACTTTTAACCAATCAGTTGCAGAGGGAGTTGGAACTTCGAGTCCTTCAAAATCGGATTATTTTATTTCATATGTAGTTAATTCAATAAGTTAATTTATAAAGAAATGGTGCAGTCTTAGAAGTATAACTGTGAAATATAATATTGATAATTGATTTTATAAAAAGTATTGACTAATCATTCATTTCCAAGAAAGCACGCAGTTCGTGAAAATAAAGTTTTAGAAGAAAAGAACAAAAAAGCAGTAAAATCTAAGTTATTTAGTATTTTTAATAATATTTTGTTAATATTATATATTGTTAAGTTTATAATTCTTGTAGATCTGTGTGGTTTAAATTTAACTAATATAATTTAACAGGAGATTTTGAACGATAATGAAATTTTCAAATTTCAAAATAAAATTAAATATAACGAGTTTTATCCACAATAATATACGCCATTTGTAAATTCATACTTTTAAATAATGATATTAAATTCACAATTGTAAAAGTCTAATAAGAAATTTTTTTTTTAGTAATTATTATTGTTGTTTATTTAATTAATTACATTTGTATAATTTACAATAAATACAGAAATTTTTGTATACGATTTATTTCGAATGAAAGATTTTATGAATTTTTGGAAAATTAAAAAGCAAATAAATACTTTTATATCATCCGAATGATACGAATGTGAGATTAATATTAATTACAAATAGACAAGAACATTTTTATAACAATTATATTGTACGAATAATTTAATTATTATTATTTTTCTGTAAAAATACGAGTTCATTAGATAATTTTTAAGTTAATAAAATCTTTGTTTTTAATATTTTATATATTGAAAAAAAATTATAAAATCATTTTTATATGTAAAATCGAAAATGTATTTTTTTAACAAATCAAATACTTTTAATTACAGTTACGATGACAAAAAGCAAGAATAAGCCAAATGCTTTCTTATTTTTTATGTTAGAATGGAAAAAGACTCAAGAAAAAAAAGGTCGTACTTTTCCAAATGGGTTAAAAGATGTTCAACACGATCCAAAATGTAATGAGACATGGAGAGTAAGTATATCATAGACATCACAACTAAGTAATCCAAATTGTATTAATAATATATTCAATAAAAATATAGACTTTATCTGAATTCGAAAAAGCTCGTTACAAGGAAATGGGAAAGCAAAACAAAATACAGCAATCAATAAAAAAGAGAACAGGGCTTGGTGAAGATCTAAATGATCTTCAAAGAGCTGAAATGAAGCAACAAGAATTTAAAGATAATATGTTAGAGTATATATCATCATTGATACATAGAGCAAAGGAGCATAACAGTGAGAACATTTTTGAGAAATATGGTATTTAAAAAAAAGTAAAAGGATTAAAATAAATTATTTTATGAATGCTTTGCAGATCTACAGAAACTACAGTTTTATGTGGTTCATGTTAATTTTTTTTATTCTCGTATACCTGATCAAAAAAATCGTTATGATCTCAATGAAGTTTTGTATTATCCAGCAGAAATTGCTATTGTAGAATTTTCTTTAGAAGCAGGTGTAACAAGAAAATATCATGTAATTATAAATAAAAAAATTGCAATAGGCTTTGCTAATTCTGCCAAAGAACACAGCATGAACACTCATCATATTCCCCTTGAAGCACCATTTGGTAAAAGTAATTATCAAGAAATTTTTAAAGAGATTTGCGCATTTCTTGAACCAGGAAAAAAAAATGGAATACTCCCACCAATCTATACTATGTATTCAAAGGAAGAAGTTTACTATCCCACAAAATCTGCATTAACTAGTTTAGCGATTGCCGATGGTAAGTTTATATAAAGTAAAGTATTTTCTATATATATTTGTAATTTATGGTAAGAAATAAAAGTGAAGATATTATAATTTATTAAAAAATTAATTTTCACAGATAAACCAGATGATTATTTATTGTTATATTCATTTGAGGAACTTTTTGCAAGTATACATAATGCTTCAGTTGAACAATCTGGCCTTACTAAAATTGAAGCTATTGTTGCCACAATTGAACTGAAAAAAGACCCTTTTTCATACAAATTAGGCCTTGAATGTGAAGTTAATATTTATTTTTTAAATTGAGTTGAACATTTTAATAAATTATATTCTAATGCAAATATTTTATCCATAGTATCACAATAATCTTAAAGCTGGTGCAGTTCATTGCAGCTTATCTTTAATAAAACGATGGATTTATGTGCTTTTTAGTTTTTGTTGTGATCCTTTAGAAATTACAATGATACCTGGAGTTCATATGCCCAAAGACCAGACTCAATCTATTTTAAATACTAGTTCATTAAACTCAACATTTAGTAGCTTAACTTTAAATGAAAGTAAAAGAGCTAGTTCTTTGTCTATGACAGGGGTAATTTTATTTATTTTTAATTTTTATAAATGGACATATAAATTCATACAATATATATGAATAAATAAGCTCTTCAAAATTTATTCTAGGTCAGTAACGAATATAGACAACGTGTTTCTGAAAGAACTATTAAAGATGAACAGCGTCGTAAAAATGAAGCCAATAATAAACCTCTTGAAATTATTGATCATAGTCAAAGAAATATGTTATATAAGAAGGTAATAACTAGAAATTATTTATATCTTTATAAATAAAAGAACATTGTTTTATATTACGTTAAATTAAATATTAAAAATTATTAGTAAACTTTAAGTTTTAAAATAAAGAAATTTGAAATAAATATAAATTTTTTACATATTTCAGGAGCAAGAACCTATAGAACGACCGCTACGTGCACCTTACAGTAAAAGTGAGATATTTTAACTTTTTTAATAGATAAGAAAAACATCAATATTAGTAAATTAAACAAATTTTTTAATATTTTCTCAATAGCTAGTTTACACTTCAATATTATGGATTCGTTTGAGAATAAAATTTTATATGATTTATTTAATCATTTATCAAATATTGAAATTGTGAATTGTAAATATTAAAAATCAAATCCGTAATGTTTAATTGATAATTGATGATGTAAATCTGAAAAAACAAACTATCTTAGGCATTTTCAGGAGAATAGAATATGATACAATATTTATTAAATTTTAACAATCCAAATAGAAAATAAATATATTAATAGTTAATATAGTGATCTCTTTACATCAAAATATGTCTTACACACTGAAGACTAGTATACTACTCATTTATAATATATGTTTATGGAGCACAATAATTTGTATTATTGTGTATTGAATATTTTATAGTTCAATTTGTAAACATCGTGATATTCAATAAAAATATGCATAGGAAATCTATTATTTAAGTTAAAAACTTCAGTAAATATTATTATTTAATAAGTTATATCATTGAAAAATAAAATTCATAATAGATATTCCAAAGAGAAAATTATTTTCATTCAATAAAATTAAAAACAGAAAAATTGTTTTATTTTGGTCAAACTATAATAAATAATTAAAATAAATTAAAAATAGAATAGCTAGATTTCCGAAAAGCAACCACCCTTAATTTTGTTGAAAATATACATTTATGTTTTTTAAAAATTATACATTTATGATTTTTGGCGTGCTAGGTACAAATATCCTAATGGCTTTGGAAGAAAATTGAATCGTCATAGAAAATTGACTAAAAAAAAAACTATGATTTTTTGAATTTATCTTAGAAAATACAAAAAAATTCAAAAAAAATTTTTAAAAAATTGTAGATCTCATCAAAATATATATTTTTTGTTCTATACATTTTGTCAATACAAGTGACATTAATAATCAGACACCTAAAATATAACTATTCAAATGTTCATCAAAACGGAGTGGGTGCATTTCAGAAACATCCAAAATTAATAATAGTAATAATTATCTATGGATATCTTAACATAGTTTCCAGGACTTTAAAATTGCTTTAAATTAAATATATATTTTTAAAATGTAATAATCTTTTATCAGGTTCTGTTCTCTGAATACTCAGTTATTTATGAAAACTTCATGTGACTACGAATCCATCATTTTATCAACTTAGTTATGAAAGGCGTTGTTATTGAAGTTATTCAAAATATTCAAAATAATTTTTTTGTGTTTGCATCATCAATCACACAATATATTAAATATCTAAGATACATGTTAGTTAAACATTTGATTAATGTTTACAGGTGCTGTTTCATACTTCGAAACAACAGATACAGAGAGTATAGATTTAAGTGAAGACAGTTTTCCTTCAATTGGTAAGTATTAAGAATATTTACATAATTAAATTAATTAAGGGTAAATTCACATTAAATATATTTTTTAAATTGTAAAATTTATTCACAGGGAGAGGTTCAGCTATCAAAAGGAGAGGAAAATAAAAGCCTTAACCACTGCAGACTACAGTCAGTAAGTTCATTTAAAATTTAATGTATAGTTAAGAATTTCATTTAATTGTTATAAATTTATTTAATTTTTAACAGGTTATATTAATTATACAATGCAGCAGTAAATTAATAAACTGATAAACGTTTTTAAAAATATTTTAGTTAAAATACTAAATTCCAATTAACTTTAATTTTGTGTTTGTTTTAAAAGAATCTTCGTAAGAAGATTAGTATTTTAATTATTTATATGATAAGATTTTAAAACAATGACGTCATTGTTTTATTACTATGAACTGAAACAAAGATAAATAAAAGATGTTACTTGTGAACGTTTTTTTGTGTGAAATTTATTGAATTGATAATAAAAATGATTTGAAAAAACGAATGAATTGAAAATTCATTATTGAAAATAGTGAAAAAAGCGCGGTTCTATTGTAATTAACAATTGGTAATGTGATAGAAAATCGACTAATCTTGGATTCTGAAGTGTACAATTTTTTCAAAACAAGTTTACATATATTTTCATTAAATTTTGAACATATAAATTAATTTTATCTTCGAAATCGTTAAGGCTATGGTGAAGGTATAACTCAAATGCATACTTATATAAATTATTATATATATGACGGCTACTTTCTACTAGTACATATCTCAGGTGGTATTTGATACCGTGTTTGATACATAACAATCTTCATTCAGTGAGAGAAGGTCTGATTGGAGGGTATGAAGCATCAGTCAGCATTTGAAGATAACTGAACAGTGCATATGTCTAACCTATTGTATGTTCATGGCAGTAAAGTAAAGAAACATTTTATTGAACTTTTTTAAATTCTTTGTTCTTTGATAAAATAAAGTTGATTTAAAATTTGCTATTAGTATAAATTTAACATTATAAATTTTAAACTTCTTTTACTGATTTATATAAAATTATAATTATTTGGTAAACTCATGGAAGTTGTTAAATATAATGATTGAACTATTTTAATGGTTTGTATAATTAATAACTTTTCTTTTACAATTTTTTTTATAAAATCATTCAAATTAATATTAGTTTTCAAAATTCTATTTTAAACATAATATTTTATTAGTTTTTAAAATTGTTTTTATATTATGATAAATTTACTTTAGCTTGTTCTGAATAAGGTTATTGATAATATTTTATTTGTAAATGCATTTATAAAAAACAGACAAATTTTTATAAGATAAAGTTTATGCATCCTAAGATTTGAATTGAATAAGGATTAGAAGAAAACAGGACAACGAAAAAAGGTATTTAGTGTTTCGTAATATAACTATTATTTTACAAGAGTGTATTATTGCAATACTGATATTTTATCATTTATTTATAATTTTTTGTTATTTTTAGAAAGTTTTCTATTCATTCGAATTAAGCATAAAAGTTGACATTATCTATAAAGAATATTAAGATTTCCCTTTCTCGTTCCAGATAAACTGTATTTAATGGATTAAAGTTTCTTCTGTGGCCGTATAATAATAATATAAGCACCAGGTTAGATTAAAATCTATTATTTACTAAATTTTCGTTAAAAAATATGTTTCTGTTGTTTATTTTTTAAAATTTAAATAGAATGCCGAAAAGTAAGCCAAAAAATGCTTTCTTCTACTTTATGCTGGACTGGAAAGTAGAACAAGAGAAAAAAAATGGTACAATACTTTCGCTTAAAGATGTACAGGCTGATTCAAAATGTAGTGAAGCATGGAAAGTATGTATTTGTAGCAAATATTTCTTACCTAATTCTACCAAATCAAATTATTTTTATCAGTGATGAAATTTTTATTAAAAAATTTTTATAGAATCTATCCACTGAAAAGAAAGCATTTTATAAAAACAAAGCAAAAACTGACAAATTACAGCTGCAAGTTGAAAAAAAAACTACAACTGGTGAATCACTAGTTGAAATTGAGAGAGAACTAATAAAACAAAATAAATTCATTGATGATATGACAGAATACATATCTTTAACTGTAAACCAAGCTAATATAAATAATGGTAGGTTAATCATTAGTTTGTATATTTTATTATTAATTTAAATTCATAATTATTTTATTATTTTTACAGATGTTCCAAAATTAAAATTTTATGTTATTCATATAAATTATTTTTATTATCGTGTACTTGAACATCAAGAAGTGAGATATTGCCCAGCTGAAATAGCATTAGCAGAGTTTTCTTTAGAAAAAGGTGTTATTCGAATTTATAATAAAGTTATAAATTCAGAAATAGAGATAGGTTTTTCAAGTGATGCAAAAGAACATAGTATATCGACCCACCAAATTCCAAGAAATCCAAAATTTGGAGAAAATGATTATAGTGTTATATTTAATGAAATCTGTCAATTTATTGAGCCAGGAAAAATAAATGGTAAATTTCCTCCATTATATACTAGATACAATGTTCCACATATAAAAGAGACTATAATATCAGTTCTACAGGAGTTTACACAAATAGCTGGTAAGTTTGTTTTATTATTGAATTATTCATACGATTATTTCCTCAAATTGATACATACAAAACTAAATATGATGAATTTATTATAAATTTATATTTTAACGGTATTCTTATAGATAGTAAACATAATATTTTAATATATTCATTAGAGGAACTTTTTATGAATTTACGTAATGTTAATATTCAAGATCCTAACAATATGGTACAATTTGATACTATAATTGCTAGTCAGAAACTTACAGAAGATCCATTTGACCATAAAAAATCTATTGCTTGTGAGGTAAGAATTCCATGTTTTCAAAATAATTTAGAAGTGAGCAATTGCAAGCTTTTAAATAGTAATGTAATAAAATAGTATTTATTACACATAAATGGTGAACAAACTCTAAATTTCAAATTGACTTTTTGTTACAAATAACTGTCTTAAGATTTTTAATTGAAATAATTACAAAAAAGTTTTTTACAATACTAAAATAACCCAAAAGATTTGGAAAGACCTATCTAATGAGCTATTATATTTTGATTCAAGTAAAAGATTGAACTTCTTTTTATGAAAAAATAATTATTCTTTTTATTTACTTCAATAAAATAATTAATCGTAAATCTGCAGTTTTTTAATTCTGAGATAAATTTTTCTAGAATAAATCCACATAGGATTAATTATTTCTAACTTGTTTGAAGGTTATTTATTTATAATGTAAATTATACAGTTTTAACTAAGTAACTATGAAATTTTATGATGTTCTGAAATAAATTACTATTTTACATTCTGTAATCAGATATTTATAATTAATATTAAATTTTTTAATTTTTGTTATTTTATATCTTTCAGGCATTTATAATTTGTTATATTGTTTTATTATTAATTGATTCTTATCTAATTATCAAAGAACTGATTTTCTAAAAAAGGATCTATATTTAATATAATTTTATCTGATAAATTGTTTTGTTGTATACTGATAATTTTATATAATAATTATTTTTTATATTCTTATATTATATTTAACATTTAACTATATCTTTCAAGTAATCATTTTAAAAGTCATTACATTTAAGCTATGAAGTACATTTTCTCTTACATATTCATCAAATAATATATTGGAATGCAACTATATTTATAACAAATTTTAATGAATTATAAAATGAGTAAAATTATATCATTGAGTCTGAACATTAAGTGAAAAACTGTTAAAATATTGTTATGCATTATTTGTATTCAACTATATATTCCATATATTTGCATACGTAATATTATATATACATAACTTATATTCAATCAATTTTTAGTTACACAAAGACTTAAGTGGTGGATTAAATCATTGTAGTAAATCGATTGTCCAAAGATGGATTTTTGTACTTTGCTTATATTGTTGCTCATTATTTGATATTGAGCTAGTCTCAGGTTGTCATATACCACAAGAGGCTAGTTTAGAAGTACCTAGTGTCTGTGATTTATTTAGTAGAATGAAAACTACTGAACAAGTAAAAAAACAGGAAGTAAGTACAATGAGTTTAAAAAAATTTAATTTATATTTTTAACTTCTTTTAATTGACATTATATTTAAAAAGATTATATAGAAGTTACAGATGTAAGTATTTTAATTACTAAATAGTAAGCTTTAGCTTGTCAAATTTTTAGGCTACTTAAATGAATTTTTTTTTATCTATTTCTATTAATTAATAATGTATGTAAATTAGGAATCTGCAACTTATTTGAAGAATGCTTCAGGAAGAAACTATAGAGAAGAACGAATTCGTAGAGTTGAAGCATTAAAACAACCTTTGACAATAATTCAGCATTCGACATCAGACATATGTAAAAATATCTACTAATTTACAATGTAGATTTTTGTTTCTTTGACTGAAATTTTTATTAATATTGTTATTGCAGCTGCAGCTTCAACTATGGATAGTTTCAATCCTATCGAATTAGATGACACTAATTTTCCCTCTATTGGTAAATATGAATATTATTTCGGAATATACTTTTGAAATATTAAGATTCCAGTTTTAATGGAATATCAGTAATTGAGTCAAATAGATTACATTTCAAACATATTGTTTCAAACATAATTCAAACATATAAATTAAAATTAATTTATATTAATATTATTTATGTATATAGCACATACACGATATTTTTTTATCTATTTTTGCTCATACTTCATGTATTATTTTCATTATTAATAAAGTAATATATGTATTATTTACTTTGCCCAACAAGATCAGTAATATTATAAAGTAATTCCTTTTAATATGGAGGGTCATAATAAATTACTTACATATTAAGTTACTTAATTTTGAAAAAACGCAACTTTTTAAAAAATTATACACTGATATCTTTATGTTTATTATATGTAAAAAATAATGTGATTGTAACTCCAATCAAATGTCCTGTGGTTGAAAAAAATTAATAACAAATATAATATAAATATTTCATAACTAAATTCACTGATTTACATAAGTCTAAAATCTTTTTTATTTTATTGTTGTAGTTTAGACATTGAATGAAAGTCCTTTTTAAATAATATTAAATAATATTAAATAATATTACATTATGATTTAAAAAATTTATTTCTTGCAATTAATAGAAAAATTGTGTGATAAAACAATGCAAAAACTAGAAAAAAGTTTTGTTAAATAATTATTTATTGTTACTTGAAAAAAATTCTTTGACTTGAAAGTTGTAAAGTTAAAATTATTGAGTTTTGCAAGTATTGAATATTTATCAAGTATTTAAAATTTTAAAAAATAATTTTTAACAAACTATATTTTTATGTTTTATGTTGGTCTTACAGTCCTATTGTAATGCCAATCAGACTGTCATTGTTTATAATTACCACTGAAGAATCAAAAAATCTGAATTATAAAAATTATTACTTTCACTACCCTGAATGAATAATATAGTTAGCAAAGAACGATCTGACTGACCCCTCCAGCAACTTATCATCTACCATCTACACATCTTTTTACTGCTTCCACCTCTGTTTCCATGTTTTTTTCCCTTCAAATTAATAAAGAATAATAAGTGTTATCTAATTTACTTGATACTAAAATTAAAATTACATTAATTTGATTATTTAAAGTTTGAATACTTTAAAAGCTCCCCTTATTATACTTATTCTTAATACCCTGTTTTAAAATATTTACACTCCTAAAATCAAAAGATTATTTTAGAATCGGGAATTCAGAATAAGCTTTGTGCGCATGCGTGTGTGTTGTGTGAGGACGTATTCAAATGTTAAAGAATGAAAACAATCTAAATTTAATGTTAAGAGTCAAGTAAATTATATAACCTTTATCATTCTTTATTCATATAAAGGAAGAAAAACATAGAGTAGAGATAGGGTAAAGGTTGAAACATAGTTGAAGCAGTGGTGAAATGGGTATAGAAGGTTGTAGATTATGGTTTTAGTTTAGTTCCTCAAAAAGAGCCAGAGTGTGCTCGAAATGTTGTACTCAATGGATTGGGATGTGGGTAGATAATAAATTGCTAGAGGGCCAGTCAGCTCGTGCTTCTTTGCTAACCATATTATTTTTTCAGGATAGTTAGAGAAATAATTGTTATACTTCAGATTCTTAGATTTTTTATGAGTAATTATAAATAAAAACAATCTGACTCATTATAATCGGACTGTAAAACCGTTATTAAAATATTTGTTAGTTTAACAAAAAAATGTTTTATTTGTAGGAAGAGGAGCAGGAGGTAAAAAACTAAAAAAGAAAAACTCAATTCCAAAACATTGGTAAATATTTTTAGTTTATATATACATTTTTTAATTTTTTATCTATATTGTATCTTTCAATATCATTTTCAGGTGAAGAGATACAAACTATTCGGATTTTCAACTCAGTAAAAAGTTAGATAATTGTACTTCTTGATTTTTCAGTTAATAGTTTTATTATCTATATTTTCGAAAAATATATATTCAGTAAATTCGAAAAATAAATCGTTCGAAATAAAAACTTCGAAAAATACTATCAGAAGCACCAAATTCGGGTTTTCGTTAAGGAGAATAAACGTGAAAGCAGGTGAAAGGCAGCCATAGATTTTTGCAGACCTTTCAAGAATTTCTTCCACTAATGATACATTGTGAGTGCCGGGTGACAACGACATTTTATCATTGTTATCAAATATGATGTTACTTGATGTTACGCAGATACGGAAAAATGCGAATCCTACTCGACTGCGCGGTTTCGTTCAGTCTTTGCCTCCTAAGGGAGGAAAAGTAAAATTCCTTTTTTTTGATTGATCGGGATCGGGAAGGAGTTATAAACACTTTCCTCTCTAGGGAAGAAAAGTAGTATTTTTTTCCCTCCACACAGCTACAGAAAATCGTATTTTGCGCCCCGAGTACGGGAATAGTACATTTCTTACCGGTTACGGAAAGGCTTTATTGACGAAATGAAAGGTTGCGACCCGAGGCGAAGCCGAGGGTTGTAACGAGATTCGTAAAAAAGCCTTTTTGTACTAGCTGGTACCTGCTGGTACTGAGTAAGGACTATATTTTTCCTCATTAGAACCGGGATCAAGCGGTGAAAGTACGGTTTGTAGATTAGAACGAAGAAAAATTAAAGCTCTCTCATTTCTTTCAAGACCTGCGAAGGTCTCCGCCTGCTTTTTCAAGTGAATCCTTACGAACAAAAATCCGATTCCTACGCTTCTGATTGGTCATGAATCATCTGTAAATAGCGTGAAAATTAAAAACAGTTCACCTACCTTTTTCTACGAATATATTTAAAATCTTCTAATTAATATGTATAATTATTTAATTGAACGTTGTTCATAATACTGCAATTGTAATTTTAATACTGCTGACTTAAATTAAACTTTTTATTTTTTATATATTTAAATATTTTAGCGGGTTGTAAATGAAATTCTATACACAGAGGCATCGGAAGTCAGCAGGCTTTTTTCGAATGAAAAATACAAGACAAAAGAATTTTTAAGAAACGTTTTTAATTTATAATGAATAAACAAAATGATAAAATAGTTATATATATATATGTATGTATAATATTTCGTGTTTTTTAAAAAATGTTTATTTAATATTTTATATAAAAACTGAGATTTAAATAAATAAACGAAGTATTAATAGTATAATTTTTTAATTTGGGGTTGATAATTTCCATGATACACCATCCCATATGAGAAATAGAAGTATCTTCATGATTAATTAAAAGCTCATAACGAAAATGAATTTGCTCTAAATCTTAAAAGGTTTCCAACAACAATTTTTTGCTGTCCAGTGTTCCTGAGATATTTGCATATGCGATTAGTGTTGAAAAGTATATCTCTACATACTAATGTGTATAAATATGAGTAAGTCTTATTTATAACTTCTGAAATCTTTATTTATTTTGCTAAGTCTAGTTTATTCCCCTCAAAATAACCCCCCCCCCCGGATGCAATGTAACTATGCCAACACTTTCCGATTTTCAAAAAATTCTTTGTACTCGTATTCCGGAATGGCCATCAATTCCTTCTTTGATTCGGCTTTTATTTATGCAATCGATTAAAAACCGTGTCCCCGAAGTGGTCTTTTGAGTTTGATGAACAGCTAGAAGTCACGCGGGACTAAATCAGGTAAGTACGGTGGTTACGAAACGATATTGGTTGAATTTTTGGCGAAATATTCACGTAAAATGAATGCAGTGTGAGCTGGTGCATTATCGTGGTGCAAAAACTAAGACTTGTCTTTCCATAAATCTGGCCTTTGGGGACGAATAGCTTCACGCAATAACACTCAAATCACATTCTTTGTTAACTGTTTGGACGGTTGGAAGGAATTCATAATGCACCATACCACGATAATCGAAGAAAACAGTGAACATAGCCTTGATTTTTGAGCGACTTTGGCGTGTTTTTTTCGGTTTCCGCTCTGCTTTGACACGATATTCGCTTGATTGATCAGTTGTTTCTGGATCACAAGCGTAGATCCAAGTTTCATCTCCAGTTATTACGCGTTCCATCTTGTCTTGATAGTCCGAAAACATTGTTTCACAGACCTCCATATGACCTTGCTTTTCTACAACATTGAGTGTTTTTGGCGCCAGTCGAGATTTCACGCACAAAATTTAATCCTACTTCTTTGTTGAATAATTTCAGACATTATAAAAACCGATTAGACAACTTTTCTTTATTCACAAAACACAAGCGTAACTATATGACAATTGACAAATGAAGATAATTGCGTAAAATTTAGCACAGATAACTCTGACAGTACTGCCAACTTAAAAATAAAAACATTTTTCCGAATCGATAAACCTGGGAAGTCTGAATTGAAAAGTCTTATTCATATTTGTACACGGTAGTACATACATTTTAAAAGTGCTGCATACCTCGATACCAGAACGGAAGTAAATTTATTTCTACGTCTTATTTCCTCAATTTTATTGTAGAAAGTTGAAAAAAAATTTGTATAAATCTTTAGGCATGTCTACAAGAAGCGAAACTTTCTTACGAGTTCATAACATTTCTCTAAATAGGATAAAAAATAAAGAAAATTTGTACAAACTTACCTTCTGCTTCTCGTGATACTAGTGCTTTCAAAGAAAGTTAATTATTACAAATTTTAGGTATCATTTACATATATAATTCGAGTGTTGTCACTTGTAGGACAAAATAATAAATCAAATAAAAATTGTTTTACCGTTCTACGTATTGTCTAAACAAAATGAGACGTTGAAGTAAATTTATAATGCTCGAAATCTGCAACTGATAATCACTATTTTTGTAGATAAGAAAAGAGAGAAATTTAGTTTAGTTTAATGAGCGAAAAAATGGCTTGGCAGTAAGAGATTTGTGGACAATGAAGAAGTAATCGAAACTGTAAATGGGTATTTTGAGGAGCTTGACGAATCAGTCTATAGGGATAGCATTACCAGACTAGAACACCGCTATGAGAAAAGTATCAGCCTTGGAGGAGATTATGTTGAGAAATAAAAAAATTTCTTAAAAACGTTGTTTTTCTTGGTCAGGCCGGAAACTTATCAATCCACCCTCGTGTATGTACAGTACGTCCGATTGAGACAGAAAACGAAGATGTTTACTACATGTAGTTTTATTGTTTTTAAACTCTGCTCTAACAAACTTAGCTTATTACATATGCATTATATTTGTGTCATATATTTACCCTCGACCGAGAATGAGTCTAGATGATTCGTTTCAATGTCCTTTAAAGTTTAGTGATAGTCCGCTACGTCTATTAATCTGGATGTGGCAACGCCCGGCACACAAACTTTGTAAAAATGTTAAAAAATTGATAAAAACTAGGTCTTATGAAAGAATTTTGAGTTTATAAAAAAATTGTTCAAACAAAAGTTGTAGATTCTAATGAAACTAATTTTTTATGTTTTATCTATTTTTGCTCTAAAGCTAATAATTCTGGAGAAAAACGTAATTAATTATGAATATTTCGAGCTGCTATCAACCTAAGTCATAGTCGATACGTCAGGGACCTACCTCGCTAGTCAGATCATACATGGAACAAGTATTTTTTAAATTTAAATTTTGCTCATAAAATGAGTTTTAAAGCAAAAATATATGGAATGTAAAAAATTTATTTTAGGTAGATCTCCAAATTTTGTTTAAAATAATTTTTAACAAACACTATTCTTTCATATACTATCATTTATTTATTATTCTGTACAAAGTTTTTAATACTTTTTACTATTTTAGTATTAATTCAGCCAAGTTGATGTATAATATTAAAGTTCCAAAGTTGCAACAATTATTTATAATAAACTTTTCCTAATTGTTATAAATTTTTCATTACCAATAAATAAAAAATACTAAAATACAATAGATGCGAAGGAAATTTGTTATATGGAAGTATGGTAGTGACATCTATATACATATAGTTTATTTCTTGAAATATTACAAAATTTTTTTTCCATAAAATTTATAAATTATTACAATGATATACACGACTCTTTAATTTATAATAATTAGATATTCGTATACTGTTAAATGCATGCGATTAAATCATTGAAAAATGCTTGCAAAATTCCAGAATTATGCACGCTCATGTCACATTCTGTCTGAGAATCATATAACAGATAAATAAGTCAAAAATTATTAACATTTTAAAAAAATGTATTAGATGATTCGATAACATTGCACCACGCGAGATATCCATTGTCTTCCAGATCCCCCTGAAAGCGCCTGCTACAACTGCAGTTTTACCTATCAGGTGCTATTTATCCTCGTAAAATTCTTTTTCCATTTTGTTCTGCAATATATGTAAGTTCATTTATAATAATTTTTACGATTGTATTAGGAGTGTGAATAAGTCTTTCCCGTTTTTTGTAAGAGATGGCGCCACCAATACTGTGCGAGTATTCAATGGTTACATATGTCATAATCAAAGCTTATTCATATGTCAACAATTCCATACTAACACATTAGTTAAAATTTTTTTGCATCATAAATTTTTGATATCGTGAAAATGTCGAAATTTGAGCCGAGTCGACGTCATTTGCGGGAAGTTTCACTTTATTGGTTCAATTTGAAGAAATCTGCTGCCGAGACGCGTCGATTGCTTCAGGAGGCTTATGGAGAAGGTTGTGTCGATGATTCAAGTGTTCGCGGATGATTTCGACGCTTCAAAAGCGGTGATTTCGACGTGGAAGACAAGGAGCGTTCCGGGCGGCCGCAAATCTTTGAAGATCGAGAATTGGCGACTTTGCTTGATGAAGATTCTTGTCAAACGCAAGAAGAACTTGCTGAAGCATTGGGAGTTGACCGAACAACCATTTCCAAGCGTTTGAAAGCCATGGGAATGATCCAAAAGCAAGGAAATTGGGTGCCGTACGAACTGAAGCTGAGAGACGTCGAACGGCGTTTTTTCACTTGCGAACAGCTGCTTCAGCGACATAAAAGAAAGGGTTTTCTGTATCGTATCGTGACTGGCGATGAAAAGTGGATACGTTACGATAATCCGAAGCGAAGAAAATCATGGGGACTACTCGGCCATGCATCATCATCGACGGCCAAGCCAAATATTCATGGCGCCAAGCTCATGCTCTGTATATGGTGGGACCAGCTAGGTGTGGTTTACTATGAGCTTCTGAAACCGAATAAAGGATCGCAGGCGAGGTCTATCGACGACAATTGATGCGTTTGAGCCGCCCACTGCGAGAAAAACGGCCACAATACTCCGACAGGCACGACAAAGTTATTTTGCAACATGACAATGCTCGCCCACATGTTGCACCGCCGGTGAAAACATACTTAGAAACGCTCAAATGGGAAGTCCTACCCCACCCGCCGTATAGTCCAGACGTTGCTCCGTCTGATTACCATCTCTTCAGATCGATGACGCATGGCCTGGCTGACCAGCACTTCCATTCCTACGAGGAAGCCAAAAAATGGGTGGATGACTGGATAGAGGCCAAACCGGTCGAATTTTTTCGCAACGGGATTCGTATGTTGCCAGAAAGATGGGAAAAAGTTGTAGCTAGCGATGGCCAATACTTTCAATAATTCATTTGTAACCATTTTTTCACAATAAAGGCTCAAAATTTGAAAAAAACGGGAAAGACTTATTCACATACCTGATAACAATCTGGAGTGTACCATATTACGAAATTTGATCCGGATTGGTACATTTAAACTCTGCGCATAAATTGAATCGGTAAATTTTTTTTCCTATATTGGTACAACCTTTCTTGATATTCGTGTGAAATTTGAGCGCCACATCTCCATTATTGTGTTGGTCAGCTGTTTTTCTGGCGATATTGACTATGGAAAAAAAAGTTGATCAACGAGTTTGCTTGAAATTTGGTATTTCTAATGGAATTATGGCTAAGGAATCGTTGAAAATATTGCAGAAGTATTTTGGAGATTCTACTTTATCGCGAATGCAAGTATTTGAGTGGCACAATGCATTCAGTGTAGGTTGTGAAGTCGTCGAAAACCTGCCTCATGTAAGTCGCCCATCCACCTCTTTTAACGACAATAACATCGAAAAAGTTGAAAAAATGGTGCTCCAAAATCGTCGTGTCAGTAATAAGAGAGAGATACAAGAGACTCTCAACATCTTTTATGGATCCACTAAACATATTTTGGTTAATGTTTTGCATATGAAGCGTGTCAATGCTAGACTTGTTCCAAAACATCTGAATCTTTTGCAAAAATAACGTCGAGAAGAAGTCGTAAAAAAAATGCTTCAAAACGTAGCTGAGGACCCTACATTCATCAAACACATCATTACTGGTGACGAAACATGAATTTATGAATATGACATCGGAACTGACTAAAAATCTAGCGAATGGCGCTCCAAAAATGAGCCGAAACTGAAAAAACCACGTCAAAGTCGGTCGAAAATGAAGGTGATGCTCATCGTTTTTTTGATTACCATGGGGAGGTTCACCATGAATTAGTTCTAGGACGTCAAATGGTCAATAAGGAGTACTAGTTGGCCGTTTTGAGGCGTCTACGTGAAACACTTTGTCGTAAACTGCCGGATTTGTGGGGACACAATTCATGGTTTCTTCACTACGATAATGCGCCGGAACATTCCAGCATGATTGTGACTGATTTTTTGGCTAAACACGAAATGAAAGTCATCGCTCAGCTACCGTATTCGTCAGATTTGACTCCCTGTGACTTTTTCCTCTTTCCGAAACTCAAAAATCCTCTTCGGGGAATGCACCATGAGTCCATTGAAGCCATAAAAAGTAATTTTCTATATCGTTGGCATGCTTGAATTGGCTCGAAAGAAGCCTATTGTGAAGGCGATAATAAAGATTTGTATTCAATTATGTAAAAATGTTGTTTTCTTTTGCCATTCCGGATCAAATTTGATCACATTAGTCCGTTGAAGCAATGAAAAGTGCGTTTCCTATAACAATGAGCAAAGTGCACTCGAAAATGCGTGCTTGAACTGCAATTTAAAACTTGGAGCTTCAATCCCAGATTGTTGCAGTCCTAAAAATTATTGCAAATAAACTTATATGTATTGTAGAACAAGATGGAAAAAGAATTTTGCGACGATAAATGGCAATAGACGCTTAATTCGACCATCTACTGTGAAAAACTGGACCGCTTGAAGCAGGCTTTTGACCAGAAGCGTCCACAATTGGCCAACAGAAAGGGTGTAGTGTTCCACAACGCCAGACCACATATTTCGTTGATGACTCGTTAGAAGCTACGGGAGTTCGGATGGGAGGTTTTATCGCATCCACCATATAGCCCGGACATAGCGCCAAGTGATTATCACCTGTTCCCGTTCATGTCGAACGCTTTTGGTGGTGTAATGTTGGACTTTAAAGAGGCTTGTGAAAAGTGGCTGTTTGAGTTCTTCGCAAATAAGGAGAGGGGTTTCTACGAGAGGGATATTATGAGTTGCCGTCTAAATGGAAACAGATTATCGAATAAAACGGCGCATATTTGAACTAAATCCGACCACAGTAACACTTTTTATACAGCATTGAATGAAGAGCAATAAAGCAGAAGGGAGATATTTAACAACCTAATATTTGTTCTATTATTCTTTGACAGAGTGTGATGCGAAACCACTTTTAAATATAGCACTTTCCAAACCACTCTAAAATATTATAGTAGGAATATGTATTTCTAATAAATTAAAGAGCCTGTATATATTATTTTTCTAACTTAAACATCTTTGTGATAATCAAATTAGAAAAATGAATGTTATAGACAAAGTTCTCCGAATTCTATGGTGAAAAGCATTAAAAACTTTGTATATAATAACATATAAATGACGATATATAAAACAGTATATAGTTTGTTAAATGTTGTTGTAAAAAAAATTTGAAGACCCACCTACAATAAATTTTTTACATTCCATGTTTTTGCTTTAAAACTAGAATGTTATGAGCAAAATTAAAAATGAAAAAATACTTGTATCATGTATCATCTGAGCAGCGGAGTAGATCCCTGATGTATCGACTGTAACTTGGGATGATTATAGTAGCTGAAAACGCTTATTATTAATTGCGCTTTTCTCGATAATTATTAGCTTTACAGCAAAAATGGATAGAACATACAAAATTCATTTTGTTCGTGCATGTATAGTATGTAGTTATCATGTAGTATAATAATCTACTGTAACCCACGTAGAATCGGAGTTTTCCGTCACTTTTCTGGACGAGAACTACTGGCGAACTATACGGAGACGTTGACGGCTCGATGATCCTATCGGCCAGCATCTCATGGACCTGCTCCTAGATTGCCGTCTTTTTTAATTGCAAAATAGCGGTAAGGCGCTTGTCGAAAGGGAGTCGGGTCAGTTAGCGCGATGTCGTCTGCCGTGTGGGGTGTCTGTCTCAGAGGTTTGTAGTGAAAAAAATACTACGGCGTGGTCTTCCATAAACTTTGCTAGCTCCGGTGCATTCTCATCAGAAAAACCATGATAAATCTTAACGAAGTAAACCAGCGGAGGACACACCCGTCCGTTTTACGGCTCCGACTGCCTCGTCAAGTATACCCATGGTCGAGTCGCGCGGCCGATATATAAACAATTCTGACCTTGATCGTGAATCACTTGCTGGTATTGCAACCACGCCTGCCCTCACGTAATTTCTGATTCTAAGTCCTCACACACAAGGAACCACACGTCTTCAGAGAGACCCTCCATTTTCACCGGTAAGGTACACGCCCGACTGACGGACATCGTGCTGCCGTTCAATATTGTATTCACGACGCCGCGTACCGTCTCATATGAAGCTTCTGGGCCGAGAAACTCTGGACGCACAAAACAATCGGTAGCCGCCGAGTCGACCAACGCATGCGTCTGTGCTCCATGTATTTATATGGCAAGATAACTCACCGATGCATGGATGACTTTTGTAGAGGCCACTAGTGCGCGGCTTTCCCGGGAGCAGGAGTCGTTGCCACAGTCACCGCCCCGCTCTCGTTTCGCGACGACGGATTATGTGTCTGCCGAGGACAATCTCGATGTGAATGTCTGCCCGGAGAATAATGGCATTGCGACAGATCCCGGTACTCTGGCAGGCTGGTCGGTGGCGTTGAAGAGATGGCCGGAATCGAGGTTGTATGTTTGGGCGCCCTCCAAATATCCTCTCGTGATACTTCCTCGGGGACGCGCGGAAGGCGGCGGTACGTCGCACCTTTTTCCTCGCATTCGTCCGTCTCGATTTGCATCGCGAGCGTAATTAACTCCTTGACGATCTTAGGCGCCGACACGCGTAATATCTTTCGCAGAGATCCCCGTAGCGATTCCATTAATATGATCATAACGTCCGTTTCAGGTGCTTCAGGCATTATCCATCGGGGCAATAGGTGACCTTGTTCAAGGAAGAGCCCAACTGCTTCCTTCTCGCCTTGGGGGGGGGGGGGTGGCCATATAGCTTGGCCATGAGCTTCATGCTTAGTTTTTGAGAATCAAACTTAGTCCTCAGTAGTTCCGAAAATTTTACAGACCTCAGGCCTAAATTACGGCACGGTTTCCACCATCTGTCCGCTTCCTTCTTCAGCGCGCGGGAGGCGAGTCTGACCCGTGCCGTAGGCTCAGTGCCATTCGCGGCAAATCCTTTTTCGCATTCCCACAGCAACGCGTCCGATGCCTCGTAGGCACGTCTGGAAAACTCGGGCAGCTCACTAGGGCAAACAGCGAGGTTGCGGAGCAGGTCCTGTAATTGGTCCAACGAAGGCCTACCTGATTGAGTAGCATCCATTTCGCCAGAGTTGAGAGACAGAGAAGGCGTAATTCCACCTTCTGCTTGCCTCCTCCTAATTCCTAATTCCTCCTGTAGCTGCCATTCATTTGACCACCAGAAGTCATATCGCTTCGAGTTCGCTTCGAATATTGTCGCGTTTGTTTTGCTGGAGGGGAGCTTATGCGATGGGTAGAGCGGGTTGTTGGCAATCCAACCCCTCCGAATTCGTTTGATCCTTTTAGTCAGGCGCCCCACGTTGGGCGCCAGATTGACGTGGCCGCGGATAGGAGTCGTCAAATAGAAGGAGTGAGACGGGTAATCGATGTAAACAAAAAAAAGCAAAGCACATTAAGGAACTGTAAAAGGTGCCACACGGCGCGACTTATAATTAAATCCTAGCTATTTTTACATGCTACATTGGGTACAGGGGGCAGGCGAGAGGGAAAGGTTCCCGTGCGCCTAGCCAAGTTATTGGGAAGAGAGAGAGAGAGAGAGAGAGAGCGAGAGAGAGAGAGAGAGAGAGAGAGAGAGAGAGAGAGAGAGAGAGAGTGAGAGTGAGAGAGAGAGAAAGAGAGATGGAGAGCAAGAGAGAGAGATATACCCTGTATCATACACATAGCCGTACGGTCAAGTCATCAGGCAGCGAAGAAGAGAGAGAGAGAGAGTTCGACTGTCTCGTGCGCCTAGCGATGCGGCCAAGTCACCGGGCAGTGCGACAGGGTGGGAGGAACTGCCGTATCTACGCGAAATAACTCCGACCCAGGGAGCCTGGTCGTCCTGGACCAAGTAATAAACAGCACCCGCAACCTTTAAGGAATTTCCCGTTGTAATGAAACGTGGGTTCCATCCTTATAGATTTTTTCTTATATTGGTTAATAATATAAAAAGAGAAAGAACATTAGGAAAAAGGTAAGATTGTGGAATATCTCGGAGGATCCTACGATCTACATGTTAATTATAAATTAACCCATCTCGTCGACGAGTTCTCTCCCTCTGTCAAAGGGAACTTAGATCCGGGCTTCAATCAATAATCTCAGAAGCGTAACCCTTAGGTGCCCAAGTACGCCGTCACAGGAATGGCGCCTAACATGCTATAGGTGTTTTTTTGTTAATAATAAAGAAAATAATATTATATAAAATAATAATATTTTTATTATTTTAATAATTTTCTTAAAATAAATCTTTCCTTTTTTAGAATTTCTTTAAAGAAAGTTTAATTAATTGGAAAATTTTTATTTTTTATATTTCCTGTAAACTTTTTTTGCGCTTTACAGCACTTAACGTGGATTGAATTCCTATTTCACGTCAAGAAAGAACTCACGAAGAGAAAACTATATTTCAAGTTTTTAATAGATTGGTGAAGAAATTGGTAACTCTAGAAGGACAGAAGGACCAATTTCTACAGAAAATGAATTAAAACAATAAAATAAAGTCCAGTACATCACTTCAGGATTGTCATATAAGATAAAATATTTTAGCTTCTCCAACCCAGAGATAAGATAAACTCACGTGCACTAGTGGACTCGAAGTGTGCTTGGTTAAGAAAAATTGTATTTATATTTTTTAAACAGACTATAGAGAGCACCCATTTTTTTCTACCCGGTCCCTCTATAAATTAAAAGCAAATTACGAGGTATTGTTTACGGGACCACTTTTGTAATTAAATAGAGAAAAATTGCTGCGAATAGTCCAACGTCACCCTCCTCTAAAACACTGTCGACTGAAGTCGACGAATGGTGCTTAAATGAGGCGGGAGGGGCGGAAATGAATACCTCCACAGCTGTTCATGCGAAACAGCAGCAGTATTTTGGACAAGCTTCGCAGTAGGAAACAATGGCTCAGCGAGGAATACGACCTAGAGGATTTCATCGAATAAGAAGGAGAAGATCCAGACCGTGTAGTCCTTAAGTATGAGTCAGCTGAAAAACCCTTCATTGAAAGTATGGTAGCCGAAAGTGATACGTTATGGCTGGGTCGACAGCTGATGGAGACGAGAGGGACGCATTGGAATTATTATAACAAGACAAAGAGGTCCAGGACAACTTAGAAGGCTCTCGATTGCGCTTGAGTAGGTTTCTGCTCAGCCAGACTGATATGAATGAGCAGACGACTGTAGGAGTCCTACTCCATCGAGAAGAACAGTCGAGACATACGACCTTAACCCCGTCGTCGAGCGCAATCGCCAGCCATCCGCCTGGCAGTCTATTTCCACGTACAATGGAGGATATTGTGCGGTACATGATAGAACAAGACCTACGAACAAAGAGGTTAGAGGAGATAATTGCTACCCTGCTAGCACAATTATCTGTTTTGTTGCAGACGTATTCTGTGCCTGTTAGCTTTACCAGTCTGGCCGACGATCCTGCACGGATCAAAGTGCAAATACAAGACATGTTCGCGTGTCAAGCATCTGCTCTGCAAAGAAAGAATCATCGGTTTGTCTGCCACTTCCGGCTAGTGGTATTTCTACATTACGTCCAAATCCACGTTCCCTCGAGGTCTACTGTCCAGAGAATTTCCCAGTGTTCAAATAGAAATCATTGGGGGGAACTAAGAGGGACATCGATCTTGTGGTTCGCAAATGGGATATTCGATACGAAAATTGAGCGCCAGTAAAGTTCACAAAGATCTGATAAAGAGTTAACGCAGGCACTACCCAAAATATTCAAGGGGAAGGCAGAGTTGTGGCTCAATGACTTGAAGAAACCACCTGGAATCTTATCCATACCCCTGTGAAAAAGTGGTACGGAGCCGGCCCGGAGAATCGAGATAAATGCGGCAGACAGGCAGAAACTCTGACCCAAGGAGCAAGTTAATATTCGAGTGAATATATCACTTGTCTCCTCTCGATATTCCATCGGTTACATGCACGTCTCCCCAAGACAGAGCAGCTAGATAGACTGTTACGCAATGCGCGCCCCGAAATCCCGTGAATGATACCAAAGAAATTGTTTAAGGCTCGATTGAAAGACTCATTGACGAATTCCTAGATTTGGCCAGACAGGCCAAATTTGCCGTAGAGTGTGCAAAATATTATCACAGTTCTCCTTCGCCGGATAACGCGATTATATGCGGAACTCTAAGCGGATAAAAGTAAAAGTAGCTGCCATTGTTCCTGAGGAAGATTTAGACTCAGAGAAGAGTCTCGATCCCGGTTTGGCAGAAGTACTAAAGGCAGTAGTTGGAATGGAATCAATGTTTAAGCAGATAAGAACATCTAGTCAATCATCTACTTCTCAGGGTGATTCCAGGGCTGAAAGCGGTAGAAAAACGAAGAGCATCTTCGAAACCGAATCACCAACCAGTGAAGTGGAATCGCACACCTCCAAAAAAGAACTCGGCTAGATCTACCAGTCGAAAAGATGTCAAGAAAGCTCTGGAGGGTCGTTCCCTGGACAGAAAGAAAAGTCTGTGCTGTCGGCTAGGGTGTTATCAGTCTAGTAAACCAGATTACCGCACTTATAACTGCCTGAAGTATTCAGGAAATGGGAAGTGAGGCGACCAATAGGGGTCCGATTCACCATTCCTAACGTGAATATGAACGAGACCATTTGAGGTTAGTTACCTAGTTCTTCGAATCCTCAGTCGTCCTCGATTAATCAACATGAAAATAGGCCTAATCCAGTTGAGGAAACCTCAACGACTGGGGAACATGATCGTGGCGAATTGAACCTCGGTCAAATAGCTGTACGGCCGGAGAAAGTACGCTCATAGATTCCAGTAGAAATTGCAGCGAACCGGATTCGTGCATATATTCGTGCATTGGCGTGCTGCGCACTGTCATGGGCAAAATTGACTTGCAATTTGCCAGTGCTTGTCAACGGGAGTTACAAAAAATTTTTGAAAGTCAGACTAATTCGTCTAACTCGGAAAGATTGCCGATACAAGTGGGGCGAGGAACAAAAGGCTGAATCGAGAAGATCAAATCAATAATTGCATCAGCACCTATCTTGTATCGACTGATATTTGATGTCCAGTTCACTGTAAAACCATACGTGGGCATTTGACCGGTTTTGATGCAAGTCAACGGACAACAACGAGTGTTGGAGTTTGCGAGTAGAGCGCTCTCTCAAGCCGAAAGGAATTATTCGGTAACAGAGAGAGAGAGAGAGAAAGAGAGAGAGAGAGAGAGAGAGAGAGAGAGAGAGAGAGAGAGAGAGAGAGCTTGGCTGTCATATGGGTTATTGAAAAATTCCGTCCATGTATAAGCGGATATCATTTCCGTGTCGTTATGGACCACAGTAGACTTAGGTAGATTCGTACAATGCAGAACCCAACCAGCAGGCTTGCTCGATGAGCTCATAGGTTCCAAGGGTAAAGTTTCGATGTAAACGATCGAAGGTTGAATAAAGTGCCTGACGCCCATCGAAGAATCTCATCGAAGAACGATACGTCCTGCTCTACTGTCACGTGGGCAAGGAATACCCAAGATGAGTGGTACCTGGTGATGATTTAAAAACGTCCACGATTGCCCCAACGATTATCCGAAATGGAAAATAATCGGTCGGCAGTTATTGTGCTATCGCGAAGATGAAGTTCTCGAGGTCATTCTAGGTGACGAAGATGCTTGTAAGAGCTTTGTTCCTAAGGAACGTAGTGACATTGTATGACAATCCAACAGCCGTACATCCTGATTGAGTAAAGACCTTCACTGGAGGCAGCAAGTTCTATCATTGATCTGGATTTTATAAGACAGTTGAAAATTATGTGCAGTCCAAGGCAGAGCAAAGACCACCTGATGGACTAATGGGCCGCAGAGTCTTATAGAGACCCTGGCAATGGTCGCTGTTGACATCAACGGACCATTCATAAAGACTCGCAATGGATTTGAGTATATCCTGGTGTTTCAAGATCTGTTTACGCGCTGAGGAGAATCTATTCCCATTTGTAAAGCAAACGCCAGGACAATCCTCAAAGAATTCAAGGAGAGGATCAATCGGCGCGTTTTTGCTGTCGGTTTTGCTGTCGGATAATGGTATAGAATTTAAAGTCATATAATTGAAGATTAATTTGTGGAAGCAGGTATACTCCACGCTCTTACACCGCCGTACCGTCCTCAGGCTATCCAGTAGAGCGGGTAAAAATGATATTGAAAACCCGCATTGTGGCGTTTCTTAATGTGTCCCATTATACCTGGGACGAGAAAATCTTTAAGTTGAATTTCTCGTGAAATATGACGCCACATAGCCGAAGCAGAAGTTTTGGGTACCGGAGAGGACGAGGCTACGAGAGCACCTTCTCCAAGGCTGACTCAGCTCAAACGTATGGAGCGACGCCTATTGGAAGCCTTACAAAGCTAAGGCTGGTATTGCCAAGTCCGAAACTAGAGTCATTGGTCTGGGAGGAGCTACGGGATTGACCCAGAGGTAGGAAGTAGGTCCGTCCCGTTATCGCGGAAGAGGTCGATGACCTAGAGGAGTCAGCCAAACCTAGGAAACGTTCCTAAGGTTACGTGATAGTCGCGCGCGACTATTACGGCTGCCACATCGTCAGCGTATGCTATGAGGCGTACGTACAAGGGCATGTCCAGTCTTAGTATGCTCTCGTACTGTACGTTCCAGAAGTCGGGGTCCAGGATGGAACCGTGCAATACCCCCGCCGCCATGCGTTTTCGTTTCTTTTCGTCCAGTGTCTCGTATGTCGATCCTTGGTCCCGTAAATAGTCCCGTATGATACGTACAAGGTAGGAATCAACCTTAAAAATAGACTCCAACGCTCCTAGTATCTCTGTCCATTTCGCTGAGTTGAAGACGTTTTAGACGTCCAGGGTCACCAGTAGAACCAGTGGTCTGGTCGCATGGCAGCCCTGTTCGTCGAGTGAAAAATGTTCGTCACGTCATCTACAGCCCCTATTGTCAAGCGTCCTTTCCTAAATCCGTGTTGTTGTTCGAATAGGTTTCCGGCATTTTTAATTACCTGTAGCAGTCTTTGTCTTAGTAGTAGCTCAAACAGCTTCCCTATCGTATTAAGTAGGCAGAGATGCCTGGGGTCATTTGATAAGCCTAGTCTACAAATGCAATCACTAAAAATTTTACAAAAATTAAAATTTATTTTTCAATGTTGTCTTTTTTTAGTTGAATACACTTGATCCAGTGGTAATCCAATTTTTTTAACCCCACTGAAAAAAAAGTGTTTTCTCTTGGACTGTCAAATAGACCTTCGTGGTCATTATTTCGTTATTGGAGTGGAATCTCTTCCTGGCGAGCGAATTTTTTAGGTTCGGAAACAAAAAACAAATCGCACGGAGCCAAATCTGGAGAGTACGGTGGATTCGGCAGCAGTTTGTAGCGTAATTCGACCAATTTAGTCGTGGCTAGTGTAGAAGTGTGAGCCCGTACATTATCGTGGTGGAAAAGCACTTTCTTTTTAGACAAGTGGGGCCGTTTTTCATTTTAACATGGCGTCAAATCGGCTGAATAGTTCAGCGTAATATTGTCCTATGACCGTTTTGCTCTTCTCCATATAATCAATAAAAATCAAGCCTTAAAAATCTCAGAAAAATATAGTCATTACCATTCCGGCCGATGGGACCGCCTTCGCCTTCTTCAGAACAGGTTCACCGGGAAAATCCACTGTTTTGACTGCTTCTTGGTTTCTGAAGTGTAGTAGTGAATTCATGATTTGTCGATGGTCACGTAACGAAGCGAAAATTCATTTGGTTTGCGATGAAAAAGCTGCAAATACTACTCTGAACTGGACTAACGGACGCGCTTGTTGTCTGCAGTTAACAAACGCGGTACGCACCTTTGCTTTCACTTGTTTTCAAGCGCTATCAAAAATAAACTACAATTACTATCCGGCTAAAATTTCGTCTGTAACCGTTTACAGGAAGATACTGAATTATAGTGTATTTCTGGTGCGATAGTTGTATCACTTGGCGATAGGGCTAGGTACTTGTCAAATAACCCACGTCTATTAACAATCATTCTGATAGTTTTTTATTGAATATTAGATTATTATTTAATACCTAAGGTCGTGAAATATAATTTCTTTGACATCCTTATATGATAATAGATTCATCGATCATATATAATATATAATATAATGTATATACGATGAAAGACACTTGAGATGTTTAAAATAAAAACTCAGCTTATTCTAGGCGTTAGATATTGGTAACGCGCGCACAACTGACATTGTTTTACCAGTGAATAAAAATGAAAAATCTATACATATTTAGTTGATATAAGTAAAAATAAAATTTTAAGGATTAACTACAGAAGAAATATTATATATTAGCTTGATCAACCGTGGGAGACGAAGAAGAAGAAGAAGAAAAGAAGAGAATGAGGGAAAGAGAGAGAATTAGTAAAAGACACCTGTACCATTTGAACTGTAATTCATGTAAACTGTAACTCATGTAACTCATGATTGCACTAGTACTTTTTCATTTGTCTGTAAACAGTCATAAAAATTTTTTTAAATTTTGTTTTTGGATACTTATTTCAAAAAGTGTTCGAATTCACTCTAAGTTTATGTATACAATGCGAAAAAAATCACAACGTTTAATTTTATTTATATTAATATTAATTGTTAATATTGAGTCCAGAAATATAATTATATTTGTGGAATTTTTATTTCATTTTCATATATATATTTGATATATGAATGACTACCAAATTGCTTGCGGCCTACGATGGCTCGATCGCTAGAGCGAAGGACTAGTAACTTGGTATTCCTTGTTCAAATCCCGGTCTCGGCCGATTGACACAGGCACCGCTGTAATAATTTACATGTGCTTTGTTTACAAACACATCGTAGACCTCCGTCACTGATTAGCACCGAGACTTCCATGTCTCAACCGGTTCTTTGTAAACTTTCAACGTGTGATAGTGCATCATTGTTTTCTAGCAGATTTCTAATATTTATAAGTGAATCTTTTTTATTCTTTCCAGCAATACTAAACTTGATTTAATATAATCGTAAACTATATGTCATGGCTTGTTGCATCTGAAATTTACTAATTCCCAGGCTACATTCTAATTGTCCTCGGATGTACTTAAGAACTCAATAATTGTAATCACACTTCCGCGCTAAAAATTCTTAAATAGATTAAACTTTTTAACCACAGGTATAATACTTGTATGAATTACTAATTCAAATGTATCGCAATCTAGTTCATTATAATAAATTTCCATCGAATGGCTAAAGTTCAATTTTTGATAACAGAGCCTTATTTTCATTATAAATCATATTTTTTAACTACATTATTATACGTGTTGACACCTCTATTTACTTGACTATTCAAACTTGTTAAATACCAAAGTGTGTTGCTTATAAAATTTATGACCTTGTAATAGTCTTCATCGAATTATAGTTATTTCCCTACATATGTGTTAGTTATTTTCTAGTTCTTAGCCTGCGTTATGAATAGTTCATCTATCTCAAATTATACCTGTTCAAATGTACGATTTTTACGGCTGTCAATATCAAGATCGTAATTTTTTAAGAAAAATATTGATATATTGGGTGTACAAGTACGTCTACAGCGTTTGTCACACGATGGCGTTACCAGTCGATTCCGGGCAGAAATGTCAGACCTCGTGTGTTATATTTGTAAGTTGTATATCTGCCAACAACTTTGCAACATTATATTTTAGCATTTCTTTCAGTGATGTTTCTTTTATCGAGAAAATTCATGGAAGGTTTCCAGCCAAATAAACGTTATTTGCGGGAAACGTATGGGGAGAAATGTATTGATGAAATGACATGCTGCGAGTAGTTCATTTCAAAAGATGTGTTTTTGAAGTTGAAGAAAAGGATCGCTCCAAAAAGCCGAAAAGTTTTGAAGACGAGGAATTAGACGCTTTGTTGGATAAGAATCCGTGTCTGATTCAAGAAGAATTTACTGCATCATTGGGCGTCGCACAATAAGGCGTTTGCCTGTATCTAAACGCATTGGAATTCATTCAAAAGGTTGAAAACTGGGTGCCGTACTAGTTGAAGCCGAGATCCGTCGAACGGAGATTTTGCATGCTGCACCGGTATAAAGATAAACCATTTTTGCATCGTATTGCCACTGGTGATAAAAATGGATTTATTATGATAACCCTAAACACAGGAAATCTTATACAAAGCCTGATGAGCCCGTCCACTCAATGCCGAAACAAAATATTCACATAAATAAGACCATGCTCTGCATATGGTGGGATCAAAAGGGTGTCGTACACTTCGAACTACTTCCGAGTGGTCAAACCATCAAAGGACCATTGTATCGAAACCAACTTATTCGTTTGAAGCCAGTATTACAGAAAAAATGGCCAGAATATGACACCAGGCATCAGTCCGGCATTTTTCATCACGATAACGCTCGGCCACATGCTACGGGCTCAGTCAAAAACTATTTGGAGAATAGTAGATGGAATATTCTGCATCACCAGCCTTACAGTCCAGACTTGGCACCATCTAACTAAAACTTATTTGAATCAATGCAGAATGCTCTTAAGGAAATACGCTTCAGTTCAGTAGAAGGAATCACAAATTCGCTCGATACGTTCTTGAGCTCGAAAGTTGAGAAATTTATTTGGTCTGGAATTCATAAATTGTCAGAAAGATGGAAAAAAAGTTATAGCTACTGCTGAACGATACTTTAAATTAAGAATATATATATATATATATGTGTGTGTGTGTGTGTGTGTGTGTGTGTGTGTGTGTGTGTTGTAAACCATATATATATGTAACCATGTTTTCATAATAAAACGTCACATTTGAGGAAAAAACGCTCCAAATTGTATGCGCAATCATAAATATTTAAAAGGAAGGAATGACACCAAATCTAACTGAATTAGTGAATTTTTATAATTAATGATATTTATAAGTTCAATAATCATGAGCAACATCTCATGTTTTTCGTTCAGAATCCTAATGTTTGCAATTTGTCGTATGAATAACCAATCATCGTATACATGTAAGCAACACCAAAAACGAAAAGCCGAGAGTTTTAAGACAATATACTTCTAAGTGATATTAAAACAATTGAATTGTACTTCTGTCGACTGCCCATATACAAATTAATAAATATTTTTTTTATTGGTCTTACAGTCCAATCAATTTCAACCAAAAATAAAATAAAATAAAAATAAAAAATAATAAAAATAAAAAATAAAAATTAAAAATAAAAATTAAATTAAAAATTAAATTAAAATGATAATGACAGTCAGACTGTCCTTGTTTACATTCACCCCCGTAGACTAATCTGAAAATAAAATATTAGCTGAAAAAATTCTTTGTTAGTAAAGTGCAGTCTGACTGTCCCCAACACCCTTACCTAATTGAAGACTTGTCCAACGTTTCGAGCTCGTCTATCAGGGACTGATGATTTAATTTAATTTTTAATTTTATTTTTATTTTTAATTTTTATTTTTTATTTTTATTTCTTATTTTTTATTTTTTATTATTATTTTTATTTTTTATTTTTATTTTATTTTATTTTTGGATGGAATTGATTGGACTGTAAGACCAATAAAAAAAAATATTTATTAACTAAGTGATATTATCCTACTTTTTTCTAAGTACAGTGATATTGTAAGCTTGCCTGCCTTTAATGGGATAATAAAAAAGCTAGAACTAACCTTTGGACATATAGTAGTTTTCAATGTCTTGTAAATCCCTGGTCAATCTATCTATTCGAATCAAATGTATTCCGTATATAATTGCAATAATATATATTTTCTTGGTTAATTTAGTGCCCTGTAGGATCGATGAAAGTCAGCTCTACTATCGATTATTTATTCGCTCTTAATGTAAATTGAAGATTTTTCTATGTTAGCAATTTACAGTTTTAATATGGCAATAATATCGATGAAATTACGAACATATCTGCCAGTCCTCAAGCTGATCGACTCTACTGCCTATACATTAAAATGATGAATACCCATTGTGATCGGACACTAAAGTTTCTCAAACTATCAACTATATCGTTCAGGGTGCTTTTTAACAAATCAGTGGTAACAGGAACGGTGAATCATAATGTAAACTTAAGTGAAACACGGTTTTAAGGCAAAATTTGTTAGATATGTTGAGTTCATCTTTTATTGAATTCGCAATTACGTTCACAATTATAATACGTAATGTAGCTATATTTTCATTTGCGAGGCCAACTGCAAATACAAATGCATTGAAACTAAGATCTCAGCTAATTTTTTCAGTTGAATTAAGTCTTCTCAAGAGAAACTTGAAGTCAATGGACATTTAAAGAAATATCTTTTTAAAATCGCATAAATATACGTATAATTTTATTTTCCTGGTTATCATCATAATTTATAAAACATTAGTCAAAATCGACTCACATATTAAATAAGCATATCAATGTGATTATCTAAATATTAAGAATGACAGAGTCTAATTTGAATTATATCTGTTCTTTTGCAAATTTGGATGCGCTGCTTTAATTGTAAGCAGCTGTTCTTTGAAATTTAAGTTAGGAATAAATCTTAAACTTCTGGAAGAGTATGCCTTAGAAAAAAATCAATTAATTTTAAAAAACAGAATGAAAAATCGATTTTTCAAAATGAAGAAAGTGTGAGAAACCCTTAAAAATAAACAAGTAACAGACACCAGCAATAGTTACTTATCATGGTACTATTTACTTTTTACGTGGTTACTTATTTACGGTATACCATAAATATTTCTTCTCAATTAAAGAATAGGATAAACTTAACAAGCATGAAAACTGGAAATCATATACGCAGGCAACGATTGAATATATCTATAAACTAGATAGAATAGAAACACTTGATATAGCACTTTGATATTAAAAATATTAACAAATAAAGGCTTTATAAGAGATTTCATTTTGTCTAGTTCATTTTATGCAACGTTTCAAAAATTAATAAATATTTTTTTATTGGTCTTACAGTCCAATCAATTCCATCCAAAAATAAAATAAAATAAAAATAAAAAATAAAAATAATAATAAAAAATAAAAAATAAGAAATAAAAATAAAAAATAAAAATTAAAAATAAAAATTAAATTAAAAATTAAATTAAATCATCAGTCCCTGATAGACGAGCTCGAAACGTTGGACAAGTCTTCAATTAGGTAAGGGTGTTGGGGACAGTCAGACTGCACTTTACTAACAAAGAATTTTTTCAGCTAATATTTTATTTTCAGATTAGTCTACGGGGGTGAATGTAAACAAGGACAGTCTGACTGTCATTATAATTTTAATTTAATTTTTAATTTAATTTTTATTTTTAATTTTTATTTTTTATTTTATTTTTATTATTTTTTATTTTTATTTCTTATTTTTTATTTTTTATTATTATTTTTATTTTTTATTTTTATTTTATTTTTATTTTTATTTTATTTTATTTTTGGATGGAATTGATTGGACTGTAAGACCAATAAAAAAATATTTATTAATTTGTATATGGGCAGTCGACAGAAGTACAATTCAATTGTTTCAAACGTTTCAAAAAGTCTGGAAGTAATTCAGTCACCCAGATTGATTATAAATTAAACTAAATAAACATAAAAAAATGATTATTAGAAAAAATCCTTCATACGAGGTATACATTTGGTTCAATAAAAGAATTAACAAAGCTATAGGATCGTTTGAAAATAGATGTTGACATGTTTAATATTGTGGTAGTGTGTATGTGTCACTGTTAATGCAAGTGTTAGTGATAGTGGAAAGCGGCAATGCGTGCCATAGCGGCAGTGCGAGCGGGATGGTGTGTGTGTGTGTGTCTGTGTACAAGGCAGAGAGTGAGTGAGTGAGAGAGTCATATAAAACCTGAGTGTTGACGAGCAAAGCGTGAGCAGGTCCTGACCTGTAACCCGTAGGTATGAGCGGTTCAATATGATATCCATCTGCGTAAAATTTATACGGAGCTTCGCCTCCCCCGATTTTTTTTATAGTTGAATGTGATGCGATTGAAAACAAGAGCCTCCTGATAATCGACAAGAGAGCTCAGTACCGTGCGACGCTTCAAGCGAGATACCACCTTTTGTAATATACAATTTTCAATATATTATATATTTTATACTATTAAAACATACCAAGTGTCTCAGATTATTTTCCTTCAGTTCTTTATACTCCGTTATAATTGAACAAAATAAATACTCGATGTATACATTTTTATTCCTATAGACAATTTTACATGTCAACGCTTCCGTGAAAAGCTCCTATCTCAACGTCCGCGTCAAAAAGGCAGTATTTCGCAGAGTATTTTTTTCAATTTCAGTTGCTACCAGTAACTAAATATTCGGAGTATTGAATTTGAAATAGAAAAATCTAGAAAACATATATATGCATCTTACATACGGCGACTGCAGAAAAATATTGTACGTTTGTGTTCGGGCGATAGTTATGATGTGTTGAATGCTAGAATACGAAACTCTACACAGAAGTCGTCCCGAGGCATCCAGACATCGTATTCTACTACCCCATCATAAAACTCGAATAAAATTTGTCTTGAAATAGCTAGTTATTGTATTTTACTTTCCAAGCACGAAGCTCCACGAAGAGATCGACTGGACATACTTGGACATCGTATATTAAAGACCAAACACTAAATTCCCAGTAGAAGTCGTCCCAAGAGAACTGCTCGTCGTATTCGGCCGTCACATCCTCAAACTTTCCGTAGACGTCGGTAAAAAACACCTGGACATCGTATCCTACTGTCCGAATACGAATTTCGCAGTACAAGTCGTCCCGAGATACCTAGAAAACGAAACTAAAAGATTTCTCTGTAGAAGCCGTATTTAAGATGTATATATTGTAAGAAGAGTCAGGATGGAGATGGAAAATAAGTTTTTATTTCTCAAAATTCGTATGTAAATCACTAAAGTTTATTGACTCGTGGATACAAATAAGTTTACAGGTAACTCGCACGATCAAAACGACGCAAGACTGCTATAACGACCTTCTCGCTCGGTGCCCAAACAAAATCTGTCCTCTGTTTTGCAACAGATATACATCATTAACTAATCTAACGGTACTTAAGGTATAGTTGCGTTACAGTCGAGTCTGAGCGCGAATGATCCCTAACGGTACCTTTGACAGGTCCAGACGCATACCGGTAATGAGGCGGCCTCGGTAGATACAATACTTAGGGATTTCCCGGGAATAAATATAACCATTAATGCATACGCACCATATACAGTCTACAATATATATATATATATATATATATATATATATATATATATATATACATATATATATTTCGTATATTTCCGTATTTTAAATTCAATACCATGAATATTATTTAATCAATAGTGCATACTGAAATTGAAAAAAAAATGGTTTGTGAAGTAGCATCTTTTTGAAGCGGATGCTCTGATATTGTTTTTTTATACAGAAGTAACGAAATATATACTTACATAGCTTTGCAATTAATGGTAAAATAACTCTTCTTATTTTTCCTTTATTTATTTTTTGTTCTAATTGAAAAATAAAACATAGCTTGTATCACTCCAAAGGCAATAGAAAAAATATTTTTCGAGTATCAGAGCAATCGGTTCAGTAGTTCTTTATATAAATAGATAAAAACTATATAAATGCATAAACATTATGTTCTGTGAAATATTTTTAAGAATTTGACATAATGTTTTTAATAATACGAGGTCAGACAATTAAGTAATGCGACCGATTTTATTTTTCGGCCTGTGGTAACACTGCGAACCTGTAACTCCGTCACCGTAATAGTAGATCCCTACACTCTCGATTGAGATCTTGACGACACTTGTAGAATCATTTCTTCGCCAGCTGTTTAGTGTTTTGTAACAATACGCGAGTAGTGCATGACTCGAAAATGGAACGGAGAAATTTAGAGCAACGGTGCGCGATAAAATTTTGTGCGGAACTTGGTGAAACCACGACAGAAACTTATGAAAAAGTGCTCAAAGTGTATGGTAGTGATGCTCTGAGTCGTAGACAGGTACTTCGGTGGCATGCCGATTTTAAGAAAGGCCGTGAGAGCATGAAAGATGAGGCGCGGAGCGAAAGGCCAATTCAATTGCGAACCGACGCGAATGCGTAGCGCGACCGCGCCCTTATTCGTCAAGACCGGTGACTAACCATTCGAATATTGGTTGACGAGTTGAATATTAACCGGAAAACAGTTAGAAAGATTTTAATTGAGAATTTCGACATGAAACAGCTATGTGCGAAGATTGTAGCGAAGGTTGAAAATGATCCTAATCTTCTCTATCGAATTACTGGTGATTAAAGTTGGTTCTTTCAATATGAGCCCACATCTAAACGACAAAGCCAACAGTGGCTGTTCCCTGGAGCGCCAAGACCAAAGAAGACGAGAATGAGCAAGTCCAAAGTGAAAATAAAGTTCATTTGCTTCTTCGACAGCGAATGGGTGGTTTACAAAGATTTTGTACTAACTGGACAAACCGTAAATCAAGTATTTTACCGCAATCTGCTTGCGGTAAAATAAAAATTACGAAAAAGGGTGCTCATCGTGCGTCCAGAAATCGCGAAGACTTGGGTTTTGCATCACGACAATGCTCCTTGTCAGAGTGTGTTCAGTGTCTTTCAGTGTTTGGCGTATAAAGGCATCGCAATGTTACCAAAACCGCCCTATTCACCGAACATGTCACTATGTCATTTTTTCCTATTCCCCCATTTGAAAAAATTCGTCAAAGGTCGACATTTTGACTCCGTGGAAGACATCCAAGAATCTGTGACGAGTACTCGGAGTGTTCTAGAATTATTATGAAAACTGGAAAACTCGCTAGAATAAATGTATAGATGCGGGAGGAGACTAATTTGAAGGGGGTCGCAGTAATGTACTTTAAAATTTAAGTACTCGATTTTTTAATTTTGTCGCATGACTTAATTGTCTGACCTCGTAGTATGTACCATTTGTTTTATATAAGTAAATATAAAAATAAATGAAATAGAATAATAACATGAAAGATAGACAGTAAGTAAATAGTGATCATTATATATATCATATTTTATTATTCTTGGTATATAATAACCTAAATAGAAACCATACTTCACTATATATAAATTTATCAGATTAAACGACTAACGAAACAACGTTTTCGAACGCCCGTTCCTATAGCAGAAATTTCAAGTTAAAACTACATGATTTCTTAGTATGGCTAACATGGTGAGTTCGAAAAGCATTTTACCAAAGTTACTCGAGTAATGCTAACGTTTCTTTTCGCTCAGTGAAAATATTCAACATAGTTCAAGTTGTCGTTTACTGCGCATAAGCACGGCATTGCTTTTTTACGCGCACGATATGCGGAGTCGACGCCGAACTCGGTTTATTATCCCCACCAAATTATAAAACGCCATTTATAATGAATGCGGACATAATTGATTAATGAAAGTAAGACGATTTTCAACACGGAATATAGCCTATGTACTTTCGAAAATAATATAGAACATATATTTTGAATTTCAGAACAATCGATTCAGTAGTTTTTGCGTTTATCGCATACAAATCAAATACACGCTTTGTTTTTATAAATTTGTATGAGTATGATATCATATGCTTTAATATGATATAATTACTGTATATTTTATCCAATTTAGCTCTTAATAATTCTGTACATTTCACCCAACTATTTCAATATGTTACAAATATCTAAAGTTTAATAATATAAAATCGTACAATTATAAAAAATAGAAATTTCGTATTCTCGAGAAAAATATTACAAATTAAAAAATACTATATATTTTATGAATAGAAACTAGAGAAATAAACTTACTGAATTAGAGAAATATTACTCTGAAATTAGTAATTATTAAATCATAGAATTACAATATAATTTTTTATACTTGAAATTCGTTTACCTATTAGTAAAATATAGAGTAATTTTTTATAGAAAATATTTTTCTTATCCTTCACTTTTCCTTATAATAGATTTTTTGAATTCTTATGGATTGTCAAATTTATTATAAATATGGCCCTGCCGAACACAAAAGAGCTTAAAAGAACAAAATATTTTTAAGTCCTACGCCATTTACATATTAGAATAAGCATAACAAATTACTTAAATCTTTTATGAACTTCTAAATGTACCCACTTCAAGGAAAATATTGATATTTTTTCTTGTTTTATAGGATTAACTTTAAAAATTTGTGAACGTATTCATATTTTATAAATCAGAACCATCGTGTCTTTTTCTTACTTTTTTTATAGTATTAAAAATTAAATGACCTTGAAAATATTTATACTTTTTCTTTTATAATTACACAAAAACTATGTACATATGCATTCTTAATATATTATACTTTATCGCAAAAAAACCTCGAAAACTCCTAAACGCTATACGTAACGACGGCGACACCGTATACATTACCTGTTCAAAAGCACTAGTTTAAGTTATATATATATATATATATATATATATATATATATATATATATATATATATATATCCTCCGACGGGGGCGATCGGCGAGGTGTTGCGCACTGTGCGCGCGCGCTTGGAAAACGGCATTTCTAAGCGAGTTGTCGGTAGACGTCAGTTCGGGAAGGAGGTTCGAGCGCGCAGCACGCATATTGTATGCATATATAGACAGTATAATCTACCTGCTGTATATATATATATGTATGTATATATATATAGCACCTCCAATGTGCGCTCTTCTTTATATATGCATATAACATATAGCGTAAATATTCAAGAAGCGTAAATATATATAGTGCGTGTGCAGTGCGTGCATGTGTTCGGTGCGGTTGATAATCTCGTCCGCATCGGGATTTTTGCTCCGGTGCCAGCTTCCGCTCGGTAAGCATTGTTTTATTTATTTTTTTTTCACTCTCGCTCTAAGTACATACACGTTATATCCAATAAACGACACGCACAAAGTTGGATCTATCATCTCTATGAAGGAGATGAGATCACCATCGGGTCGCGCGCGCCTCTTGGGAGGATGGATATAATAGTATATAGCCAGTTGATTTTTCTTTTCTCTTATTTTCTGTATGATCGATCGTGATACGCGATCTTATATTACTTTTTTCTTTAATTATTTATATATATATATATATATTATATATATATATATATATATATATATATATATATATATATATATATATATACATACATATATACATATACATATCTTATCTGCAAAGCGGGCGTCTTATCGACGCGACGAGATTTTCTGGTATCGCGCAAATGAAGTTGACGTGTGTGTGTGTGTGTGCGTGCGGGTGTATGCGCGCGCGCGCGTGTGTGCTGTGTGACATAGTGTATAAGTATGGTAAGAAGACATTGGACGAGATTTTGAAACAAGTTATATTTTTATTACTCCCATCGAATTTCGGTTAATATATTTCTATGTTCTTCTTTACATATACTAATATATTACATATAATAATATATGAGACTATAATACATATATATGATGTATATTCATGATAAAATAAGTTTCTTTTATGAAATAAAATTACAGTATTTATTTGCAGTTAAATTTTGCATTTGTTAATGTATTTAATTTTCAACAAAATGAAAAATTTGTTGTTTCACAGATTTTGAAAGTCAAGCTCTCCAAAACTATACACTGTTAAAATTTCATTTCACCAATCGAGTATTGTATAAGTAGGTATTGTACAGAGATAAATATTTTTTACGAAATGTTTATTTATCTTTTGTGGCTCTCTGTTATCGCAATTTTTCAAATACCAAAATTTTTTTAGGGGTTTATCGAAAAATCGGTTTTTTCTTTGTCCATGAATTTTGTCTTTTTTTTTTTTTAATACTGAACCGATCTTTTTGAATTTTTTACTTTGTTTTCATAACACCGATTGACAGCTTGAGGTATTATACACACGTTAAATGTTTGAAACTATGCATATTTATTACCCTTTTTAATCAAAATTCATCCATAAAAATAAATTATATAGCTTAATGACCTCTGAAACTTAAAATTTGCAAATCTGTCTTAAATTTTTTTTGTAATTTAGCATCTCTAATATCAAAGTAAAATGTAGTTATTTTGCATTTTATTAGTTTAAAAATAATAATATTCGCGACTTTCTTCTTATGTATTTCTGTAATTAACTCAGATATTGTATAAAAATTATTTTAAGCAAGATCATCCATTGATCTGAAAATGTCTAAAAAAATTGCATAAAAATAATCCAAAAGGTTTTGTCAGTAAAAGAATTTATCAGTAAAATAGCTTTGAAACTAATATCTTTTGCATAAGCATAGAATATTTAGACATTGAAAAAAATATTTTCCGATATCAAGTAAATGTTTACTTGTTTTGTACCAAGTAAAGCATTTTCTTAAATTAAAAAAAAAAAAAAAAAAAACTAGATTTAAGAGCACGTGGTTTGATTAATTTAAGAAGATGCTTTCTCAATCTAAGAAAATAATTTACTTGGTACAAAACAAGAAAATATTTACTTGATAAAAGATATGTTTTTCTTAGTGAAAGTATGACATTGTATACTTTTTCTCGAAAGCTTACTTCTATTATTATATATATATATATATATATATATATATATATATATATATATATATATATATATCAAAGATATACAAAAATTTATAATCGATATATCTCATCATCGACCCAGTAATGAATCTCCTTAACTATTATATCTTTAATCCACATAAACATTGTCCATTCTTATTTAATTTTCCACGACGTATTATTTCAAGCATTTAGTGTATTTTAAGATATATTATACAATACATATAAAACCATACCTTATTAAATAATTAAACTTTTGTGAAAAATTACGGACTGCCATACATTATAATTATCACATATGAGCAAAGTAAAAAATATTTTTCTTATAATGCTATAATCATTAAAAAAGTGCCGATAATTGTAAGGTTTCAGCAATATAGTATACGCATCGATAAAAGAACACGATTGACTACGATTTTCAATAAATTATATATAATATATTTGTTGAAAACGGCGAGCAATGTTTCGGTTAAAATGAATCGGTTAAAATTCTAAAAAAAAGTCATTTAGATAGTAACTTTTTTACATGAAAAAAATTGCAATAAGCTACAAACAGAGTAATCGAAAGAAAGAATCATCGACGCGGAAACCGAAAGTGTGCGCGTCTTCCTGCTATATCTATAAATAAAAGTCGATTAAGATTCAACGGTGAGCCCATGGCAGTGCGCGCGGTCATCGTTTCCTCGAGTCCAAACGTGTGTACGCGAACCTCGCTTGTCCAAGCTTTTCTCCCCTTCTCTCTCTCTCTCTCTCTCTCTCTCTCTCCCTCCCCCTCTCTCCCTCTCACCCTATCTCTCTCTACCTCTATTATATTAAAAAAGCACGATAAGGTCCGCCCTCGCGAAATAAACGCCCGACGCGCCAATGTAATGGAATTAACTGTGTAGTTTCGCATCCAGTGGCTGTATGTCGAAGTGCTTTTACGAGCGCAATTTTTGGCCCATCCCTTTCTCTTCCATGGATCTTGTAGACACTCGATGGGAGAACATTGCGATCAACATTGACAAGCCGCAAATATTCTGTCTTCGATGATTGTTACGTATAGAAATACGGACTCGTATATTTAAATAGCCGTGTGAATCTGAATTAGAATTAACGACGTTCGAATGAATAATGAGAAAATAATGCGTATTATACATACTTTCTCTTATCGATTTCAAAATACAGATACGAGAATACGAGACTTTGACAGCAGGTGCTGTTGTAAGCAACTTAGTTTAACTTAAGTCTGTGAATGAAAAAAAAAGTCCAAGTACAGAAGCGCTTGTCAAAGCCATTGGCATATCCTACGAATTGATGAAAGTTTTTTAATTTTTTATAAATTTTTAATAAATTTCATATACTACAGTATGTCATATGCGCAACATCGTTTCCGTGTCAACAAGTTTTTTTTTTAAAGAACAAGTCTTTGATGACGATTACGGAAAAACATGTTTCTAGGAATTGTTATACACTTTCAATTTATTATTTGACGAACATTACGACATATGCCAAAGATTTATGGAAAAGTTTAAAAAAAAAAAAGAAATATAAAAAACTTCAATGAACGTTTATTGTTTCACAAATTTATCCAATAGAGTACTTTATTTTCCGAAAATTAGCTTTCGAATTAAAATTCGATTAACGAACATTATTTTCAGTTAATGCTACTCGTTGATAATGAAACAAGATTAAATTTCTTTCGTCGTTACGAGTTGCACTGACGCGAAATATTTGAAAATGAAGGAGGCGATAAAACTTCATTGATTGGTTCAAAAAAATTTTTAAATGACGACATTACATAGAATGTAAAATTTTTAAGGAGCGATCCTTGTACAAGTCAGCGGCAGAAGTTTTGAGGATGAAGCACTGTCGGATAAAACACGTTGAAGCGACTCAGAAAAAATTAGATTAGAAATCGATGGTTAATCTAATTACGCTGAAACAATTACTTGGCGAGATTGAATTTAAATAAAAAAAAACATTCATTTGGGGGACACTTGCGAATTTTAACATCTTGTTGTTGTTGTGTTGTTGTTGTTGATGTGGTGGTGGTGATTGTTAAATCAAAGTAGTATAAAACGGAACATTGAACAGAAACTGTATACTTTAACGCGCTCTAATCTTTTTCCCGCGTACTAAGAAAAAACGTTCAGAATTCAAGCAAGAAGCATTATCAATTACGCGGGACGAGCGATTTCTCTCTGTCTCTCTCTCTCTCTCTCTCTCTCTCTCTCTCTATATATATATATATATATATATATATATATATATTACAATATAGTCTGTTACGAAAATTTCGAAATAACTCGTCGAAAAATCAATTAGAACGTACATATTCGATATGATTGAGCTTTACACGTTTTCTCTTCTCTCTCGACACCGCGCCCGTTATTCCTTTTCAAAAAAAAAAAAAAAAAAAAACGTATATCCTGTACGCACGCTCACGCGCACGCACATACGAGAACTCATCGCCATTGTATTTAAAATCAGCCATTGAGCTCGCGGGCACGCGATGACTTATCAGCATTATATCAGCAATACACAGCCGGCCACTTTTCAGGACAAACTTTCGAACGTTATCTTACCGACGAAAGGCTCGAAAGAGATCGATTGACGATCCGAGCTTCCAACCCAAGATCATTTTTTGCAGTCTAAATTTCGTTTTTTTTTCCTCAAATAAAATACTCAACTCTGAAAATCCCTATTTTTCACCACCACCACGTCCCCCCCCCCTCACAAAATTCAGAAAAAGCTTAAAGTTACACGTTTATAGGTAGTATATCGCATACGCGGTCTGTTAGATCCACTAAGCCGATTTCCTGTAAGTTTACTCGTATTTTTTGAAGCATTGCAGCCCAGCAGGTTTGGCACAGCTAACTAATAAATTTTCAGATAAGGGCTTAATACCCGCGCGATTTTAACTCTAAAACGTGGAATTTTCTAGAATTCGACTAAGAAACAATGACAGTCCAAACTGATCCCGTGTCAGGCTCATCGGCCGATTATTCTTTGCTCGGATCCTACAGATTTAGAACAATACGAAAACCACAGTTTCTTAATTCTTAATAATAATGGCGCCGCGCTGAAAAAGTTGCGCGGGCCTAGCGTCGTTTACTTATCCTACACCCTGTATGCGGATTATTTTCCGTCGCGCCGGGGGCACACCCACAGGTGCCGAGCGACGCTCCCGTATACGCGACCTCTTCTCGCCGCGCTCCTTCTTCTATCGCGCGCGCGCGCGCGCGCATTCTTTGAGGATTTTTTTGCTCCCTCCCTCCGCCCTCCCCCGCCGCCGTCGACGCCACCGCCGTTTCGCTTTGGCCGTATACGAAGGGTGTGTGTATATGCGAGACAAAACGAAAGTTCGTCAACGATTTCCAATCACGTCGCGTCGGCTAAGTCGCCCCGATGCGGGAATATATATATATATATATATATATATATATATATATATATATATATATATTACAGTCAGGTTTAAAAATGTTATGCGTATTAGACGCCGCCTCCCTGGCGCGCGCATTCACTAAGATGCATCTGATTGTTTTTTGCAGTTTTTATATTATATACATATATATATATATATATATATATATATATATATATATATATATATATATATATCGTTGGGAAAAGTAAAATGAACCTTATTTGCAATTTGTAAATGTATCTGTAAAATTTCGGAATGATTCAGAAAAATTCATAATTCTGCTAAGTATATAATTTACTTGGAACTAATCACTCTTTATTACCTCTTATGATAACAGATTTCAATGAATATCAATAGGATACTTGAAATACTATATGATACGAAGTCAAAAAATAAACAATAAGTAGTCGCTGAATATTGAAATATCATTTTGTTACACGTTCTGTAGAGAATCAAAGAAAAAACTTGTTAAAACACAAAACAACGCTGAGCTGTCGTAGAAGTCGTTTGTTCATTTCACACAATCGCAAGTGAACAATACCAAAACCGAGAGAAAAACTATATGTATTCAAAGCTGTTCATATACAGAAATTTCCTTGTTAAATAATGCACTTGAATGATTTTTTAGAAATCCATTATTTATTTAGTAATGAATTGAATAGGTAGCATTTTATCAAATATTTTTTAAGCTAATTTTCCGTATTTTTTTAAAGGTAAAAGTCAAATTCAACGTCACTGTCACCTTATCCGTTCATAAATAGAAAAAATTTTCTTGAACAAATTTCTGAGAAAAATATATTTCTTTAAAGTGTTTGAAGATTAAGGTTTAAGCATTCAAAATCGGAGACTGTGTATGTAATTATAATAAAAAAGTACCCATATTAAATATGGATAAAAAATGTACCTCAATAAGAAAAAACAATATATAAATCAATCAATCAATCAAAGGAATCAAAAAATTTACCCGAGTTTTTTTTTTAATATACAGCTTCTAGTACAGATATTTTCCAATGGTCCGTAAGATTCTCCCTAATGCAATTCGAAAAGCGCCAATTTTTTCAGAAAGGAAAAATAAGAAGCTATGTAGGATAGATAAAATATTGAGCAAGGTAAACGTGTTTTATTAATTCGATGCAACCAGTCTTACAAACTGCTGCAGTCTTGTACATATATATTGGTTAAACAGTCACTTTTTAATATTTTTCACAGGATCCAATTTTCTTCCGATATTTGTCGAAAAATGTCACTAATATAAGATGTATAATACGTAAAAGAATAGGTTTACTTCAAATCGCTTTTTCGGATGAAACTTCTTTTGCTTTTTTAATTATTTTTTTAATTTTCGTATTTCGCAAACAATTTCACCAAAAATACCCTCGATGTTCGAAATCCGTGCATACTAATATATAAGCACGCGCCCCCTGCAGACCAATGGTCCTTTTATCATTAAACTCTTATCCTCGATTATTTTGATCATAAATACGCCGTAATATTGTATTGAAACTTTCGACCTACCAGCGTTCACGCGACAACGCATTACACGCTCCACGAATAAGATGGATTTTAATTATTATGTACATCTTAATGGCTAATTTCAGGCGAATTTCGCGCTCCCGCGAGATCCCGACGCGCGCGGGCCTGCGCTGCTAGATAAAAATTCACAACGCTCTACGATGTGAGTATAATACCTATATAATTATATACGCGATAAGAAATCGGCGCGCTCGCGAAAGCACGGCAGCCGTTAGTATAAAGCGTGTCGTAAAAAAAAAAAATGCTCGCGTGCACCATAGATTAAAGAAACAAAAATTTTGCACGTTCCATAGATATATATGACATCGTTTATTCGGATTAACCTCGATGCGATCTCAATTCCAGTGTTTCAGTTCTCGCGCGACGCGTACTGTGTCCCGAAAGGAAGGAATCCGGTACACGATTCCTTATTCTTATCCTCGGCGACGAAATGAAACGTGAGGCAGAGAACGAAATTCTCCCGCGAAGGCCACTGTCGCGGAGATTACGTCAACTTTATTATGTATATCGGCATATAATACACAATTTTACGCTTGATTTCCATGAAAAAGCTCCGTGAATAAAGAGCCTAAGGAGTGAGGTAGAGATCACCTTTATTAAAATTGGTGTACACATAAATACAACTATACAGATACGACGACGATGCGCACAATTAAGGATCGTCTGCGATTTTTCGCTTTGCCAATATATATATATGTATACATATATAAATTATTACGTGAATTCATATCTATTTCTGGCGATATTAATTCATTGCGCGGGGCAAACTGTACTCGCGCAAGGAGACGAGGCGCTCGACATTGAAAAATGTTCCGGCGGCGCAAGCTCGACATTCTTACAATTGTCGACGATTCGAAACGTGAAAACATGATTGGTTAGCTTGCGACGCGTCGCTTTTTCGTTTCACATATTTTGTATTATGTTGGATGCGACGTTTTCGATTCGTTCATCGTGAAAGATCAGTTTTGACAATGGCAATCGTTGTGCTTCTTTTATTATAAATTATCAATATTCTTTTTTTTTTTTCAAATTACACATAGAGATTAACAGCGCGATATATTATGTATAAAAAATATTTTTAAAAAAATGTGTAGAATAACCGGAACGATTAATTGCCTAAAGCTTGATCTTCTAATAACTTCATTGGCGTGCTGCATTACGCGGCAACAAATATAGGTTGGTATAAAAATTTGTAAGTTTTTGTTTTTTGGGCTGTTCATTACGAGTGTCGCAATGGCTTTTGCCTGAAATTCATGTATTTTTCAAATTTTATTATATTTTCCAAGATAAATTCCACACAAACTTTGTTTTTTTTTTTTTAATTTTACCTCAAAAATCCGATGTCCACTATTCTGCGATATTTGTAAGCAGGATCCCCTACAAAATATAAGTGTATAATTTTTAATGCAAATCGTCGATAAGTGCCTTTCGGAAGTTTATCCGATGTTGTTTATTATTCTACAGTCGTCGTATAAAATGCCTAAACGAGCGTATAAAAAGTGAAAAACTAAAACTATTACATTTTCACGTATGTTACAAAACGACATTAGTGTCATAAGAAAAACAATCTGATCGTCCTCATGTAGTGTTATTCATCTATATTACCGTATCCTTTAGATAAATTTTTACATTTGCTTTGATTAACTTGACTGTAGGTACTTTCATGTTGACCACGTCTTTGTATATAGATGTAGTAAAATAATATACAAAAACCCGATGTATGGGACGCAAGTATGTGTTTATAATCCAAGATTAAACCTGAATAGGGAGAACATTTGAAATAAAACTTTTCGTTAAAGTATCAAAAAGTATAAAGTTTGTCAAACCCAAAGTAATGAAGGACGTTTCTTCTGTTCGTCCCCGCCCAGCACGCGTGAATTTCTCTTTTACACTCGCAACTCATAAACGTTTTGGAGTATTTTGTAACCATAATATTAACAAGGAGAGGATGCGCTATTTGGATGACGGATTTATTCCAGACTGGTGGAGGTAATTCCGATTACCTAAAGCAGCTATGCAAAGTTTTAGCATTTAACTGTTTTTAAATTGTTTTGAAAATGACATGTCTCTTTTTTTTCATGAAAATCCCTACTTTTGACACCGATTTCTAAAAAAAAACACCAGTTTGAAGAAAAACCTTCGAACGAATTTACATCCTCCAACATTTATAATTTCCATATTATTGCCAATCGAAGTTCGGCCAAATTGACTCGCGTTTACGAACGATTCTCTGCCGATGCCAATAAGGAGTTTACATATAAGCCGGGTAAAAATTACTTAACACTATTATTTAATAGACAATAGATAATTTAAATGGATTTCACGTGGGTTTCGTTACGTAAGTTAGGATTTAATTTTACAGCGCATTAAAAAAACAAATTAATCAAACAATAAAGATGCAACAGAAAAATTTAATCGACATTAGAACTTTTTTACTTGAACTGCTATTCTTTCAACGAGCCGAGCGCTAAGAGTTCAGAGATTGTCAGAAAAAAAATTTCTTTCATCACATACGGTATATCCAATTTACACAGGAAAAGTATTTAAACCTTGAAGTAATAAATTAGGATATCTTGAGAATGGGAGATCGTTGGGCCCTAAAACCGTGCAGGACTATTTTGAAGGTATTCGGAATTGCCTCGATCTCAGTCTAGAGCAAAACCATCCCCCAAATTGTACACTTTCTCCTTGCAAGTTCAATTCTCAAGTTATTGGAAAACATCGAGAGAATATTATAATTTAATAATTTTTTAATGTTTATAAAAATCCGTAAAACGCATGTCATTGTTCTAGTCCTACTTTGTCAAAGACGCGCGCATTACGATAAACAAGGCGTAGATCATACCTTTAATATATAGTAGAAAGCAAAATGGGTCGAGGTCGACGCGTGAAAGTCCGCGATAATGTATAGTACCTATATAGCGGCGATCGCCCCACCTACCCGCAAACACGGACAACTTCTTCTTCGGCCAACAGCTTGTCTCTCGGCTTGAAAAGACTTTTATGTTATCTATATATATATAAAAAATGATTGTGATGCAAAATTCATATAGGGTTCTGTGGAAGAAATTGACCGATGGAGCTTGGCTTTGACCATTTGTTTAGAATGTGATTTCTTCAGGTCGTGCAATGGTCGACCTTGGTTCTATTAAATGAAAACTTCTATTTTTCGCCCTCGACTAGGAAAGACCGGAAAATTTTATATGCATTTAGATAGTATATCACAGGTCTGTTTGTCTTATCAAAAACCGTGAGAATCTTACTTTTTTTTTTTTTTTTTTTTTTTTTTTTTTTTTTTATTTTACCTTTAAATGACTGAAAATGATCTGAATAAAATCAAAGGTAATGTTCTCAAAACGTATTTCCCAGAAAGGTAAATAATTCTTAAGTAAAACGTTTGTCGCTAAACATTATACTTTTGCAAGATCTTTTGACTGTGAAAGATTAAGAAGATTGACTTTCTCGTGACCTTGAATGGGATCGAATGGATCACACGTCTGATACACTATAACTCTGAATATAGAATTTTCTGCTGTTTAAACAATGAAATTGAGTATAAAGGACCAATGTCCTTGGAGACTGGGGTCTTGGAAAGTTATTCGGGAGTATCGTTAATTCCGATACAAAATCGTTCCAGTTTAAAGGGGAGCAGATATATATATTGAATGATCGCCTTGCAAGAAATATAGCAGAAATCTCTAAAAATCGATCTGTAAGAATTATTATGATTATATATATGCTTTAAAGACTGCATAGAACCCATTCTCGATCGCTTAAAAAAAAAAAGAAAATTGTCTCATTCGAATCGCTCGGAATATATATATATATATATATATATATATATATATATGTGTGTGTGTGTGTGTCTCGAAGTTCCTTCAATAAATTGTGCGTTCAATGACAATAATCTAAAGCCAAGCGTTTATTATGTTATCCTCGTAAATTCCGTCGGAATATCGTCATACCATCGCGTGACCGGTTGTTCTATTGCTGTCGCGTTAACTTCCTGAAATACTAAAAGAGGCGAACTGCCTATACTGCATCCTATATTGAGTACATAATTTATATACATATACATATGCATATACATATATATATATATATATATATATATATATATATATATATATATATAAATTTCGACACACACTTTTTACGATCAGATCTGATGCGAGCGAGACGCAGCACCGAAACAGAGACTAGAATTGCCAAGCTGCTACCGCATATTATTGTAATATTCTACTTTCTAGTCGCATGCATATACAGAGCGATAGAAGCGCTCTAATAGGATGCACGGTTCTCCATGTACATTAGCAGCACGAGCAGGGTGTGGTGACCGAGACACACCCTGGCGAGCCATCCACGACTGCGTTCACGCGCTCTGTCACTCACTCTTTCTCTCTCTCTCTCTCTCTCTCTCTTTCTCTCTTTTAGTGTCTCTGGAGTTTTTATAGTTTTGTATAGTATTGTGCCAGATAAGTATATACATCTAGCTAATGCAACGAGGTGCACATTCATGAAATCTAAGTATATACATAACGTCACTGACCGAGGTCACTGTGCTCAACGTCTGCGTATATATATATATATATATATATATATATATATATATATATATATATATATATATATATGGAGAAACTATAAGCTGCACGTGAAGCGTATAAGGATGTCATATATGATTTTTTAGACGTTTTCCAATCCCATAAAGTAGATTTCGACTAAATTTATAGATAATTATTTCATTCGACGTGCTTTCTTGAAAACGACTGCAAATTATTTCAAGATTTGGTGTGCGATTTCATGTAAAATCTCGCAATGATTTCAAATGATTTAAATTATCTTAATTCTTTGTACTTTTTCAAATTTACATATGTCGACAGTTTTTAATTAAATTAATAAACATTTTTATCGGTCTTACAGTCTTTATACTACGACATATTAACTAAAATAATGACAGTAAGACTGTCCTTGTTTATCATCACCCCCGAAGAATTTGAAATAAAACTTATTACTAAAAATAAATTAGATTAAAAATTAAAAATAGTAAAATAAAATAAAATAAAAATAATAAAAATACTAAACGATATACTATGTCAGTGAAGGCCAACATGACTGCTCCTACCACCAATTAAACTGTCAGTTTAGTTTAGTTCCTGAGGATGAACCGCAGCGGTTCGAAACGCCGGACAAGAGGGTGATCCTAAATTTAAGGTGGTAGGGGCAGTCAGGTAGTTCTTTACTAACATAGAGTATTGCTTTTATTTTTTTTTATTTTATTTATTATTTTATTTTTATTTTTAATTTTTAATATAATTTGTTTTAGTAATAAGTTTTATTTCAGATTCTACGGGGGTGATCATAAACAACGACAGTTTGACTCATTATTTTAACTAATATATTATACTATAAAGACTGTAATGACCGATAAAAATATTTATTAATTTAATTCAGAACTGTCGACATAAGTACAATTTTTAATTTTAATTTATTTTATTTTATTATTTTTAATTTTTAATCTGATTTATTTTTAGTCATAAATTTTATTTCAGATTCTTCGGGGGTGATTATAAACAAGGACAGTCTGACGTTATTCCGACAGTCTGTCCATATTTTAGTTAAAATATATTATATTATAAAGACTGTATGACCGATGAAAATATTTATTAATTTATTTCAAATATTATATTTTTATGTACGACTCTCTTTCTCTCTCTCTCTCTCTCTCTCTCTCTCTCTCTCTTTCTATGTGTGTTAGAAATTTATCCTTTTATGTCATTAAATACTCTGTCGACTTTTTGGTTTTCGACGAAACTTGTAAAAACAATTGCTACATACCTAATTTTAAATATTATTTTATTTGATTTTGTTTCCAAACTAATAGCAAATAGTGATTTATTCATGAGAAATATGATTGATTTCATGACGGCACTGAATGGTCTATTTATTAAATTTATATACCGATCTTGCATAGAATTTCCGACCATTTGTAAAAAAAAAAAGATTGCCTATATATATATAGACAATAATTTTTTAAATACAGCGGTATATATAGTACATTCTTCATTCATACTTGACAAGAATTGCTCGACGAAAGATTGGGGAGTCACGCTCAATATTATATGAACTGCTAACTCGTGATTGCGCATTATCTCGGCACAGTCTTTATGTATATTACATACACATTCTAAAAAAAGGTTCGTGATTTATCGATTTCAATACGTTCGCAATACGGAGATCGAGAAAGCGCTATGGCTATATATGTGTTTTTCCACCATATATATCATTGCTATTTCCGAACAGAGTATTGTACACACATAGTCATCATCCTTGCATTTTTCTTTTCTATTCCACAAGTAATTCAATTGGTTTACTCAACACGCTAGTCGAGCGTTTTTCTTTCCCGTTCAAAAGCTTTGCATAATATATATATATATATATATATATATATATATATATATATATATATATATATATATATATATACGTAGTATACAACTCTGGCGGTACCAGCGCGCGCGTCCGTATACACCGATGCTGCGCGTTTTCTTAAGTAATGTGTCATTGGCGCCTGGCACAATCCTCATTGTGCCTCTCAAATATTGCGTACAACTGCTCTGAAAGATATAGAATTTATAACGCGCGCCGCGGCGAGAGCGTACCACGTACGTATCATTATACATTTATAACATCATTGAACGTCCGCGTCCAATACGTCCATATGAATCTTCTTACGAATGCATGATATATATATACACTCGTATGAATATCCATATCAAAATCTGACTTTAATAGAAAGGATAATGTGATTGAATTGTTTTTATCTTCAATTTATATAACTTGTAGTAAAATGATAAAATTTACATATAATATAGTATAAACTTTATAGTTTTAGGATTAATTTTGCCTGTCTATTATTTTCTTCTTTCTTTTTTTTTAACTATGCAAGCTAACGGCACAGAACAAAGAAAGAACGCCTGAAGAACGAAGTATTTGAAAAAGAAAAAAAAGTTTTTTTCATCCTAAAAACATAGGAGTTCTGTAGGACGCATTTCCACGCGACCTCGCTTCATTTTCTCAATTTCGACGTTTAATAAGTAATGAAATAAATTAATTAAAATTAAACAAAACAAGTTTTTTTAATACCTTAGCTTTAGCTTCGAGAAATAATTTTAAATCATTTTATTCTTGTACACGTGTATCTCTTAAAATTTTTGGGTAACGTGAATTTTGAAACTGAAAATGTAAAAAACGTAAAAAATCAAATTATACAGGCTCATCTTAGTGGTAGGTCAAGTGGTCGTCTTATGGCGAATACATGATAATAGTCATTATCGATGGCATTTAGTTTCATTGAATTTTTTTTTATTTCATGTATTTATCTATTTTTTTTTTTTGTAATGAATGAGAATACATGCTCTAGTATACTTACGAAACAAAAACTTGTTCTTCTTCCATCAAATACAGATATAAAATAATTAAAATAGTCTTTTAAAGACTATTTTATATTTTATAAGTTAAAAAAATATTTGACGTTCGGCCATATTACGAATGATCCAAAACTATTGTAGTCTCCTAGGTATATATAATAACCCATAGGTTGCTATATGTTTAGATTTATACAAAAATATGATTTTTAAAATAAAATTAGCTATAGACGATAATGTAGAAAAGCATTTTGTGTATGTGTGTGTAAATTTTCTTTCTTATTTTATATATTAGATATATAATGTATAAAATAGGAAGAAACAAAATTTTTAACTTTTTTAATGAAAAACGATTATTAAATAAATATTAAATGAATATTGAATAAACGAATATTGTCCGTTAAACATATCTGCTTGAAAATTAAGTAAGTTGCTCGTGTTAGCAGTTTTCTACTGTAAAAAAATCATCTAAAACAAGCAAAATCAAATTCTAGATTTAATACACAGAATATATTCATTAGTTACTAGAATATTATATCCGGTAAAACTTAATATTTTGATGCAATTATGATACAGGTCAGAATTGCGAGTGCGGAGAACGTATGGGATTATAAAATTGAAAAGATTGACTATAAGTGTTGCAATACTGTTAGATAAAAAAGATGGTTTTGGAACAAAATCATATGTCATATTGGTAAAATTAAATTGAAACGTATATTTCTTATCGACATAATAAACTATATTTGGTATTTTTAACTTATTATTAAAACTTATTACTTTTATTGGGAAATAAAAACTTATAGAAGATATTTTAAGACACACACATCAGTCTATCGATTAACCGTGTTCGCGCCGCTTTTGTCTATAAAAATCGAAGATTTCTCACTTGTTTTCTTCTTCTTTGTTTCTCATAAATCCCTAATGGATTTTTTCACCTGAAACAGAACTATGGGTGTGCGCGCGCGAACAGCCCTTCGTTCGACGACGCGACATTCCGGACAATAAATATCTATATTTATTACGTCAATATATCGCGGCGCTATTATATATCCATAATGGAACGCTCGTTTTCCCCTCTAATTTTTTAACAATAACTCGGTGGGAAAGCTTTAATATGGCTTTTATGTTGTTATTGTAGAGCGAGAATCGAGCACAAAATTCATTGCGAACGTATAAATTCTTATTATATATATATAATATATACTATAACATCCCCAAGAGCATCCCCCGTCTCGGCTTGGACAGATATTATAATAATTTCGGTTTCTTAAACAGTTTAATAATATCTATGTAAAAAGTACTCTATAAATACATCTGTACTCCTATAGATAATTGACCTTTCGTCGCTTTCGTACAAAATAACTGCTTCAAAGCAGCGTCTGCTTCAAAAAGGTGATATTTCACAGACCATTTTATACGATATATATATATATATATTACATTCGGCTTTTACGAGAAAATAATGTACTTTCGAGTTCGGACGAAAAAAAAAAAATGTCCAAGCGTCTTGGGACGTCTTCTACATGAAGTTTGATGATTGGACGATAGAATTACGAAACTCCTCGCACCGGTCGTATCTCCGCCATACCTGGACAACGTGTTCGAATCAACTGCCCGAGCACGAAATTCAACGTAAAAGTCTTCCGAAGACACCTGGATATCGCATTGAACCGCCTGAATATGAAATTACAATATTTCACCGTCGAATTCTAGAACTGACTGACAATAACGTTAACTACGTACGCGCACGATATACGGACGGAGTCGACGGCAAACTCGGTTGATTATCCCCACCAAACGATAACGCGACGCTCATAATGCATGGATGCATAATTTATTGATGCTAGTAAGATGAATTTGAAGACAAAACATAGCCTACGTCCTTCGAATTTCAGAGAAATCGGTTCAGTAATTTTTTCGTTTACCGTGTACAAACGAAAAGACGCTTTCTCTTTATAAATTAGTACGAGTATGATATGATATGATGCATATAAAGATAAACGAAAAGATTACTTCGTTAATGATTTTACAATTTCAACTGAATTAGATAATAACACAAAATTCACATTAATTACTAGCATAAATTTATCACTCAATTAATAGATTTATAATTTTATACTTATTATTATTGTTTAGATTGTTTTTACTATAGGTAAAAACAATCTAAACCAATTATGCAAGAAACTTCAAACGTGAAATAAGCGGAAGTAAGTGCCTATATATTTATTATTCAGCACGGGCGTGTGCCACACTGTAAAGATCTTATCGCGTGTGTAATTATTATGACAATGCATTAATATATAGCCCAAATATCAGTATATGTATGTGCATATATATATATATATATATATATATATATATATATATATATATATACGGGTATGCTGATCTCCTGTGAGCCGCCTACGCGCAAGAAACGTGAGTTTTGATTTAAGTAATAGGTTATATTAGGTTTTCTACATTGCGTTCATTCGTTAAACTGCTGCGCAAGAATTAACGTGTAGAAAGTTCATCGATATGCATCCTCTCTCTTTTTCTTAATTATTTCGAAAAGAAATGTACAGGCCACGCACATTCTTAAATATATTAAGCTTTTATTATCGTATAAAATTAGTTACTTACCTGCCTTAGAAATTTCTATAGAAAGCATGTATAATGAAGTAAATATACATTCATTTATTCATCATTCATTTATTTATTTACGATAATACTGTCAAGTAATAATCAAGTAATGATAAAATATTAAATAAAATATTTTAAAATTATGTATAAAAAGTAATAAAATTAAACTAATTTTTATATTAGTCGAAAAAAATGTTTTTCTTTTTGCACTATAGGAAAGCGATCATGCATAATTTTTGGTACAAGTTCTTAGAAGACGAATTCATTTGCATATCTTATAAAAAAAACTTGGATATTAAAAAAAAATATTTTCTATGTTTCTATTTTATTCGTATGTTTATACTAACATAAATCGTTAAATTAATAAATATTTTTATCGGTTTTATTTACTTTATACTATAATATTTTAACTAAAATAATGACAGTCACACTATCCTTGTTTATTATCATAAAAATTAAAAATAATAAAATAAAATAAAATAAAAATAATAAACTATATTCTATGTTTGTGAAGGACAACCTGACTGCCCCCACCACCATATTTTCTCCTTTTGTGGCCTACGTTTCGAACCGCTATGGTCGGCTACAGTTCATCCTCAGGAACTAAACAAAACTAAACTGTCAGTTTCAATTTTCAATTTGAATAAATCGTTAACAACTTTTATTCGTCTGAAAATTGATTTATCGAAATATTTCGTACAATATTTCAAGATATTTATGAACCAATCGATCAAGAAATTTTTAGTTCTTACGAAACTACAATGATACGTTTTTGATAAAATGTAAGTTTTCTTAAATTGCAAAAATTATTTTTATAAAATATGGATAGTGTAAAAGAAAGTGCGACATTTATTTTGTCATTATCCATCACCATCAAATAATACACCCCCATGTTCAATCATTTTAAAAAAGCCGATTTTTACCTTTTCTAAAATAAATTTTTTTTACATCTTATAAAATTTTTCAATATTTTATAACTCTACAGTTTTAAATTAGGAAGTTGCATTTAGTTAAATTAGGAAACAATATTTTTCCAATTCATTCTAAAAAGTGACGGTTTCTAAAATATTTGAAATCAGTTTTGTATTTTATGGAAATTGAAGATTTATACGTTATTTTTCATAAAAACTGATCGAGGGAATCCCGCTGAATTTTTATATATGCCACTGTGTTCGTTAGAAAACGATGTAGGTTTAAATTGTGACTGATTTACGATACACACGTATTGAAAAATCAAGTATGTTCGTGGCACATTTCAAATACCGTAGAGCGGTAAATTAAAGATACCAGATAATGGATTGTTATTATGTCAAAAAGTATTCTCTTCATGCTTCCAAAATTATAATAGGATGCTGGTAAGTATTATTGCAAAAGTAAAAAAATATCAAACATTTATATTTAAAGGAAAAAGTTCCTCTTATTGAATTAAAAAGGACAGTCCTATTAATTATTATATTTTAAATAAAAAAATATTGTTTAAAATTTAGAGCATTTTATGTGTTTTAAAAACTTCTGTTCGATCATTTTTCGGGAAAAATTCAGTCAACAGTGATGTGCTGTAAAACTAAAAAGTTCATTCATATGTTATAGACATCCAAAGGTTATAAATTTCCACGATTTGTCCATGTTCATATATTTCGCTTTAAGGATCGGTCGAACTTCCTGGAAATATAAATATTTTCAGCGCCAAGAGTTCTCTTCAATACCTCTGCCCCAGGCTTTTGTCGCAATTTTTCAAGAAAAACCAAGTATATGGTCGCACGCACGCACGCACGTACACCAGCAGCGATCATATAAGGAACAGTCCGAATGCCATGTGCAGCATATGCGCTGCAGCCCAGCGACCCTCGTTGCTCTGCGCTCGTTGCCCATACATATGGGATATATCGAATCTGGCGATTGTCCATGAGTTTTAATTGTTTTCCGTGTTTTCACAGCGCCGCGCCGTCATCGAACGCAGGCGCCACGCGCACACACACACACACACACACACACATACACACAGAGGAAATAAGGGGAACACATGCAGGCAAGGCCGCGATACCTTGACCATTAGAGAGACGGCAAGTCGCGCGGGGAAAGCGAAAATCAGTATGCGACAAGGCCTCCCTGCGATCGCACGCGTGTAATATTATACATTATATCTGTGGGACTCACGATGACCGTCCGGTCAGCGCGCTCGCGCGTATAATCGCCGCGGCATTAGCCGCCGTCTACAATTTAGGTAATCATGCGTAATTAATAGCGATACAATATTGTTAATTAAAGTGCTTACGCTGTGTTAATTTCTTCACACATATGTCGGCTCTATCGTATTAAATCGGTACACAATTATAATACACTCGGCGAAATTTCACGCCCGTGTGTATTAGCAGGTATTGTACAAACTTCTTTATCATTGTTTACATTTGTATGACAAGTAAATTTGTAGTTTTACAAATTTTTCATCGTCAAACTGACTTCAAAATAGGAAACACGACAGAAAAAGGATTTTTTATTATTTTTTTAAATCTATAACTTTTATTTCAAATAAAAATCTTAATATTTTTCATTTCGATCAATGAATGATAATTTAAATTCGCAAATAAAATATTCGTTGTATTTTTAATAATGTTACGAAGCTGATGAAACGCTCTATGGCGGTACATTCCGCGTGTGCACATTTTTTGTTTGATGACAATAGTAAGCATATAAGGAACTGTCATTTAATTCATATTTGTAGGGATTTCGGAGTAAAATCTGACCGTCATAACGCCGCGTCACATGGTAGAACGTTCGCAGGCGACTTTTCATAATATCGCTATTTCTGATAAATAAGTATTGCGTTGAAAAAATCTATAATATCATTTGACCTAAATTTTATAAAAATCATATTTCAAAAAAAAGAACGTTCATAAATACAATGACAACAGGCGGGCTTAAGCGGCAATTTATATCATAAAAGAATAAATAAAAATAAGTCTATCATAAATGATATAAAAACTTCACATTTCCGCTCAGTCAAAATCTACCGTTCCTTTTTGTTTTATTCAGTTCCGTCCCAGGGGCTATTTATTTCAAACGATTAATATTTTCGATAACGATTACAATTCTTTACGAATAATGGACGACTGTCTGTGACAATGTTTATTATTAAAAAAATTCAACGACAATTAACAAAGTGTGCTTTTCATATATAAAAGCACATTACTTTAACATATTCAAGATCTGAAATATGATTCTGGCTAGATTATAAATTAAAAAATCTACTTATATTAATTATCAATATATTATAATATACTATATTACTATATTTTAATTGCTATAGTAATATTATTTACTTATATTATTATCATCAATATAACAATTAATTATTATAATTTCATTAAAAATTGCAAAACTATCTTTTCATTCAATCTAATTTCTAAAAATATATATCCATTGTGCGCGCGCGCGCGCGTGTGTGTATATAGGTTAAAAAATATGGAGAAATAATTTTTAAAAAATGCAATTAAAATTATTTCTCCATATTTTTGAACCTATATGTGAGAAAGTTTTTTTTTTGATTCTTGTAAGACACCTCATTATATATAGAAAAAAATATACATAGATATTACAAAAGACTTATTTTTATTGATATAAGATAAATGAACAGAATTAAAAAGCAACTTTTTATTAAATTTATTAAAATTGCTATATAGTCTTAAAGTAATCGCATAGAACTCAATTTTAAATCTTTTTAAGAAAGAAAGAATGTGAAGATCATTATTCATAAGTTTCTATAAAATTACTTTTTTTACTGTTGCTTACTAAAGTGTTAAAATATGTTCAGTATTTCGTACAATTTCATATACATGATTCCAAATCTCTTTTGAAAGTGATGTGGAAACGATTTCCAAAAATCTCAAAGTATTTAAATATTTTTCAAGATATCTCGATAGATTTTAAATATTATATCATGAAAAAATTTTTCCTCCAAATCATTAGAATAATTTCTAACGGTTTTATAATGATTATTTATTAAAATTCAGTGGTGTGTTGCAAATTCAATAAATATATGAATTGTAAAATTTGATTCCACGCTCATTGTTTCCGTTGTAATTTCATTCGTTTCATTTGCGATTAAAATTTTTACTTGACATATTGTTTAATCAAGTTGCAGTTTTATAAATCAGCACAATAGATTACATTACATTATTTCCAGTTCTAAGAATTTTTTTGATTTTTAAAAGTGTTTAAAAAAAAGCATTTCATTCCCATTAATTCATAAATAATTAAATTTTTAACAATGAATTATCTACCATATCGAAAATTGTTAAAAATAAATTACCGATCGTATGCTGCTTTTATAAATATATAAATAGAAGCTGTATTAAAAGAAATAAATAAAAAACAAAATCATCGATACCGGATATTCGCGCCCATCATCGTCTATATAGGAGATACGCTACTGCCGTGCCGTATTGCACACTTCCTGAAAAACTCGCGAAACATCAGGAGCCAAATTATCACTGCGCGCGCGCGCGCTGCGGGCATATCGATATACGTGCATGCGCAACTGCGCACACACACAGTTATATATGCACACGCGATAAACTGCACGCTATCGCTTGTATACAATGTATAGACTCTTTTTCTCTCTCTCCCTCCCTCCGACCGAGGCCGAGAATAATGGACCGTACGATGACGGTGGTTGGTGCTCGTCGACGTCTGCAGAGTCTGCGGCATCAGGATACGGACGCGCGCTCATCTGACGCGCACAGCATCGGTCTCTCGGATAGGACATTTAAAAACGCCGGGCGGCGGCGGAGGAGCAGGAGGAGGAGGAGGAGGAGGAGGAGGAGGAGGAGGCGGCGATAAGAGGGAATCTGCCCCGCGTTGTCGGCGGCCGTTGCGTCGTGCGATAATGTGTATATCGTTACTCGCGCGACCCCGAGTAGCGGGGACCGACCGCGTGGGCCTGAAATTCAGACGGACGTGCGGAGGCGTCGAAGTTGGGTTTTGAGAAAACCGGTGGTTGCTCGTTCATTTGGCTTTTTAGCAGGATAATTGCAGTTGGTTGATGGCGTTGATCCGTTGAATATTCAAAAAATAATCTCGATAGTCGAATCGTCCGAATAATCTTGATCGATGATTGATCAAATATTATACGTTAAGAAACAAAAACTGCTTAAGAAATTCTCGAAAATTCTCGTACATCTCGTACATTGTGTGCGAGCATTAGAGAGTTATTATATAGTTAGCATTTGACAATTAACAATTGATTCAGGATATTAAAACAATTACTTGAAGGGTCTGTAAGAGCCAAGCTTCGTCGATCGAGCAAGCGCGGATCTATTTGAATTATTTACGAACCTTAAATATTCCAAATTTTATTCAAACACAGCCCATAATTATGTCTGTGCTATACATTGTTTACAAAATTTCGAGGAAGTTTGTTAAATTTTTTTCTTATCACATTTTCAAAACTTTCATATTTCTACGTCGTCTGCTGAATCTTAACCTTTAGACTGCCGGCATTTTTGCATTATAAATTGATATTTTTGATGTGCAAAATTTAAACATAAAAACACCTCATATCTCTAGAGTAGCTGTCAAGGTCACAGGTGGCTCATATATGAGCCATGCCGGCAGTCTAAAGGTTAAAATCTTGCAGTAACGTATAAAATATGTAAATTAAACGCGCTGTTCATAAAAATATGCAATATGTTAAATAATGTTCGCGTACGTTATTTTATCTTAATTGAAACAGACAGCGCATTTATTTAGTTGATATAAAAGATCAGCGGGCAGCAGAGCATAGGGCCCGAGAGGCCCGCGCCTAGAGTCCCGCCTATCCAGGGGTCCCTTCCCCTCGGCCTGGTAAAGAAATTATTAATGTAGAAAAAATGCTGTTTTTGAATAAATTTAACAACGATGTTGTTACTTATCCAATAAATCATTCTTATTATTATCTTAATCCTTATTATGCAGCAACTTCTGAAAGTATCGGTAACATGAACAATATTTCATGGGAGCGATATAGGAAGCGTTTTGGCTTAGATGCAGCAAAATTTTTTATAAAACTCGTAATAAAAATTGTATTAGTGTGTACGAAAGACCGTTAGACGCACTGATAAAAATATTTATTAGTTGAGTTGTATTTGTAAAATTGTTCCATTTTACTTCGTTGCGTTTTTTAAAATTCGACGCTAATCGTCAGATCATTAAATCAAACATACCGTAAAAAAGAATTACAGTATACAAAAGTTTTGGGTAGATACTTCTTGGTTATACATATATATATATATATATATATATATATATATATATATATATATATATATCCAAAATAAATATAGAATTGATTCTATTATGGGATGCATTCTTTTTCACTATAGAGACAAGCAATAGCAACAACAAATGAATCGTCGGCGCGATTGATTTTTATGATGATGGCAGACCGATAGCGGATAAAATGTCGCATACGGTTCTTTTTTATCCACGCTAAATCCCCGCGAATGGCAACTTTAAACATAGCCATGTCTATATTCCGCGCAGTTTATGATAATATCATACAATGTTTTTCCGTATACTGACTTTACGCACAGTCGAGCAAAAAATTAAACACGCAATTATCCCCGGCAAAATAAACATTTTTCCTGCGAATGCAAAAAAAAAATTAGATAACAAAAGAATAAGCTATATGCAAATAATATTATTACTATATATACAGGACTCGACTAATAACCTTAAATAATAATTTTGATCCCTTTAGATAAGTTGTAAAGTAAAATTCCATGATGCGCCCTTCCAGTGAAAGAATACAATGTGACACGGTCTACTATTTCTCATCGAAACTTACCGATCACTCGCATATTTACAATATGGCCAAAAATGTAAATTTGTATATATTAAGAATGAACCCACAGAGCCGACAATATTCATATTCCAGTAATAATTTTGTTATTTCTTTCTTATTCTCAGGAAGCGGAAAAGGCAGATAATAGGAAGCGGGTCAAAAGTCAAAAATTATCAATGGGTACCGGAAACGGAAGCAAAGGTAACCTCTCCTTATACCGAATCCATTATTTACCACACTCTCATCTATTATTATTTCTGTATAATTTTTTTTTCTACTTTAAAGAAAGTTATCTATCGAGATCGGTATCTACATTATTTGTGGAGAAAATTCGATACGGGTCTTAATTAAAGTGTCGTCGGCTAGAACGCCGTGTTATATATCCACGTATCGTCAGATTGTCTGATGTGCAGGTGTTACATATATATGATAAGCCACTTTTTTGCCGATTACATATGTATTAGCTTGATCGGAATGTCGCATTTGATAAAAATAATATAAGAGATTGCTCCTATACTTTGATAATTATTGAGCTGTCGAAGAAATCGAAACAAGCATTTAACCGATTCTCTTTTCTTCTCACGTATCAGTTATATGCCTTGTATCTATATTTAAATTTATCCTTTTCTCCCTGATCTATCTTCCTAAATTTTATAATCTGCGATTAATACAAATATATATATATATATATACATTGACAAGTAATTAAATTCCATCTGGCAAAGTCATTCCATTTGCAATTCAAGTAATATGTGACGTGCAAATGTGATTTGGATTCATGCAGCTATATAATCAATTGCAAACGCTATAATCTATGCTCTGTTATTTTCGAAGCTTTATTTAGCGGCAACTTCGGAGCGCGCGTTGCAACCAGGGCTGGACTAAGCCTCTGTGGGACCTTATACCGAATCGATTTGGCAACATTAAATTGGGGGGCTCGCATAAGAGATTAGAAAAATAACAAATTTTCAAAATAAAAAGCTGGTAGAGAAGATGTTATTCTATTGAACTACTGAATCGACTTTATTCGTGAAATTGTAAAATATATAAAAGCAAAATATATAACATCTTATTTAATTAACATATTGTCCTTAATTTGTTTAACGAAGTCTTTTATCAGATCGTGAAATTTCGGAGATCTTCACATAATAGCTCTTATTTTATTAATAAAATTAACTTAACACATATTTTTATCGACTTTACAGTCTCTTGAATAAATTTTAAAGATAATATAAGAAATAATCTTCCGTGAATCATTGCGTCGATTTGCATATATTTTTTATTCTTTTTAATAATGAAATTGACCTTCTGTCTCGCACTTTGCTAGTTGATTTAATTGTTGAAAGTAATCTATCTATGTCATGTGTAATTATTTCATTTGATAACTATTTGTAGTAAAAAAAAAATTTTTATAATGTTCGAATTTTCGATTAACTGAATATACTTTGCGAGGATTCAACAAAATGTAAAAATATACATATAGTAAAAAGATATTTAGCTTACAAGTGTAAACAATGTAAAAATTGTTCTAATTCAAAAACAATTTTTTTTAACTCCTCATTACTTATACGTCCGAAGAAGTATTTCCGCGCGCGTCCTTCTTTCTTGACGATCACTATCTAGCAGATTGGATAAAAAGTTAAATAAAGATACTTTCAGATTATACGTTCTATAGTACTTTATTTTTACTTCAGCTTAGAATAAAGTCTATCGATAAAATTTATATAAAAATGTCTAATGTCTGATTCAGTCATGTTATTACTTTTCATTTTCTTGTTTTATTCCAATTTAAATTAGTATTATTCGCAAATAAGAGAATAATACTGCTTTAAAATGTAGAAGTATTTATTATCTTAAAAAGTTATCTATTACTCTAATAAATATTTTTGTCCCAATAATATTTTACGCATAAAATATTTAAGTTGTAGTTAGTGTTACAAACATTTTTATGAGATCAGCTGAATAGTGTATGTAAATGCGCATGAATGTGAGTAACAAGGCTGTATAGGCCGCGGACGATTATCAATAATGAATTTTTGTCTACTTTCAAGACATATATAATGATATGTATAACATGTGTGTGCGAACGTGCGTGTATGTGCCTAAGACTCAAACGATGGGGTATTTAAATAGTCACTGGCAATGGCAATAGATTTCTCTGGAACTGAAAATTCGCCTGGTCGCGTCGCGCTGATAATCCCGACGAATGTCTAAAATGTGCCCCTCCAAAGGTAGCCTCGAATTCTTGTGTGCTTAAAATCTATACAAAATGATATTTTAAACGTCTCGGCACAGCATGAATAATATATATGACAAAAATGCCATCGTTTGTATTCGAAAACGCATTTACTGAAGAGCGCCCGGCGCGCGTCCATTCCCGGTCCGAGACAATTTGAGTTCGATCGACTGATTGACGCGTCAAGTGCGTCAACCTTTCGTCGCGCGCGCACACACACACACACACACACACACACACAATGCACGCACGCCCGAATCAGCATCAGAGCTTCGAAAACGTTGATAATAGAATTAAAGAGAAACCTTATTACAACGTACAAAGTTTAAAGGAGACATTTATATTTCGTTTTCGCACTTTGGAAAATATTTTTGTCTCAGATATGTTTTTCTTTTTCGATTCCCTGCCAACGAATGCGTTTGAGTGTTACTTTTTACGATGATTTTAGATGCTCATGAAATATTTATGGCTTACAATCAGAGGCGTCGATAATTGAACGACAAATTTGATTAAGATTCCAGTAGCTATATACGTTGACCTCCATAACGAGGTCTCCGTAAAGTATTAAGATCTAACCATCTCTAATTTCTGTAATATAAAACTTTTCTATTTGCAATTTAGTATACTTTCTCCTAGTTAAATTATATATGCAGTGAATTATGAAAAAAAATTTAGACTTAAAGCCACTTATTTTGGCGTTGGACTTGATGTAAGAATTTCAAGCACCTTAATAATGAGTTCTCATGAACATGTGTCCGTACATATCTAATTTCCTAGTGACAATGTCGATGAACATCTGGTTGGATTTACACACAATAGCGTTACTTTGACAATATTATTTGTTAATGGAAACTAGACTGAGCTTCGATCAACAAAAATGAATATTTTAGAGACTGTATCTCGTACATTCGCACTTTCTTCTTTGAACTCCGCGCTCAATTTAGAGATTTACATTAAAAAAAAAAAAAAAATTCATCTGACGCTCCACAAACTGTTTAATTTAATTACTAATTGTATTTAAGTAAGAAACTATCATCATATCTTCTTTATAGATCCTAAAATTCTAAATACCAGAGCTGATTTTGGTAACTGTCAGAAGTACTTTGCCAAATCTAGATCAAATTTATCACCCAAACGTCGTAGCGCCTCCTTGTGAATATATTTATAGAATTACAGTGTTTAAAAAAACAAGGAAATTTTCTTTCTTCCTCGGATGATTATCAACGATTTATGAAGCGATATAAAAAGCTTAAGCATCAAAATATAATATACAATAAGCGTATGTAGTGTGACGGATTTTATCTATTCAAGGTGGTTCATATAATCGTATTATGCCTGACTTCAAAGTCAAGGATGTGTTACAGCAATAAAATTTCCCGTTTTTTTAAATTATAATAGCTATATTAAAAAATTGTAATTTTCTAACTTTTAAAATCATTCGTAATTATGTTCATAAATGTATTCTTCGTATAAGGGGCTATTGTAATTAAATTTTATCGATCGAGCAAAAATGTCCTGTTTCAAATAATATCATTTATTTAAATATGAAATTATTCACACTTTTATCATGACCTGTATTTACGATTAATCGGTATATTTTTACGAAGATTAAAATAAAGTTTTTAAACAGTGTATAAAAGTCTAAAATTTTTACAATTTTATTTATATACAATTTTTTATTAAAAAATTTTACAAATATTTTCATTGCAATACCTATTGACGAATTTACTTAAAAATTACAAAAACTTAGATTGTATACATAAGCGAAGAACAAGATTGAATAAAATTTTAACTAATTTAATATGCATTGTAATATTTTTGTTTTCTAACAACAAAATTTTTTTAATCGATCAATTGTCTCTATCAGTCACCGCGGTATTCTATAAAAGCGCGAGAACCCATGATGAATTTATAAAATCAGACTCGTTATGCAGCAAAATACTAATAATATTATTTTCCTCTCGTCATCGTAGAATAACTTTAGTTTTCTAGAGTTGATTTGAAATTTGCCGCGATTTGAAGGTGGTTTCAAGGACAAGATCAGTTTCTTGAAGGCAAACCCTTATTATTGATTTAAAATTCTAAAAGAAGAGAAAATTTTACGAAAAATATGTCAATTACAGCATGTATATGTCCCAAAATGCTTTCAATCTTTTAATTTATTGACAATGAAAATTAAAATTCACTATGCGCTCAGTGCGCCCGGGAGGGGAGGTTGTCAAAATCGATCGAAGCATACCAATGCTGGAATGTTCGGGCGAAATATTCTGTGCTTTTAGACTATTGATGTATTCTAGCTATGTATATAACTATGTAAAAATAGACTTCATTCCATTTACTGCGTTATTAAGTTATGGATATCGTGGTAGAACAAAAATTAGACACCGTAAATTTTATATTTATCCAATAATTCAACGTGGAATGGATCCGAGAAAAACTTGATTCGTAGCTTTAGGACAAGTGAAATCGTTACAGTAACCGTTTAATTTTTCTTATTATAATAAGAAATATGGCTTTATTAAATAGCTTTACCCACTTAGCATCATATTTTGCATGATTCTATACATATACGAACATATATGGATAACCTCAGAATAGACAACAAAATCTAAATGAAGTTAATAAATCGATCGGTATTTTCTATAATTTTAAACATAATTTCCTTCTAACGACGATACCATTCGTTTATTTTTGTATTAGATGTATTTTTGTAAATGTTGTAAATGCTATTTTGTCTGAGAGCTATTATAGTGGATACATTACTAATCGTCAGCGAGTACTATATGACACGTGCACGGATCGAACAATCCAATTCCTACTCGGGCAATCGAGCTTTTCTTACGTATTTTGAGTCAGTAGTGACTGAACCGAGGACTGAATCTACTGAACTACCAGAAGCTACTGTTCCTCGATGAAAAATAACCGATTTACAGCGGGTGATCGAACTCACTCAGAATAACGATGAAAATTTTGATGATTTAGTTTTTTCGAGATAGGTCAGATCACGGCAGTAGCACGAGCCTCTACGAGAAAATGAGTGTTGTCGCACTGATTGTTCAAACTTCAAGCGGATCGGTAATACGTACATTAAGTCCTAACCAAACGTTGCGGCTTGTTTTTGTACTGCGCGTCGTAATTTTCATCGGTCATTTCTGGAAAATTCGTAAGACGAACGGAGACTTGAATTGTAACTTCAAGAATGACGGGAGGGGCCGAGGTAACGTGGGAAACATCGGTACAGTTGCCGATTAGTATAGATATCGTTATATCTTAGATTTAAATTTTGAAAGCAATGAAAAGCTCCCCTATGCCGTCGTCCGCGTTTTAATCACAGAGGCAGTCAAGACAGCCCCCCCCCCCCGTTGCTCCTCAGTTGCAGCTGAAGCGAGCTGAAGTCTTCTTCATCGCCGTACTCACCGTGCGAGGGCCAAATTAACGTTGATGCTCATTGGCAAGTGGCGTAAAATCGGGCTTGCGACTTGTCCAATAACGCGGGTAACGTAATACGAGCTTAGATCCGGTGGTGCGAACTATAGTGGATGGTGAACGATCATATTTTGGACACCCTCTAGATATTACCAGATATGACTCGTGAGCGAGCCACGCAATGGGAAACGGCGCGTCGGTCGCGCGACAATGGCGCGCGTCGTGTTTATTTGTATGCCGGAGGTAGCGGCCGGGCTCGCGCGTCGCGGCGCCGCCGCCCCATCGGCATGTTTCTCTTCTGTACGGCCCAGGCCAGACCCTTTGCCCCGCATCTGTTGTGTGTCTGTGCGCGCGCAGGTGTATACGGGAGGATGCGCCTATCGTTCGCGAATTTCAAATCAGCAAAGACCGATCTTTCCTTCTTTCTCCTCTCGTTGAATGATTCCCATCGTTTCCCTCGAGACTTCCCCTTGTCGCCGGAACCATTCGTTATCGAGCACGTGCTGAAAGCGTCTGTTGATAAGAATCCGTCGAATGTATGAGGAGTTCAAACTTAGTGTGGCGCACTGACGTGACCTTACCCCCTACGAATATTACGGATAGTGTGTACACGTGATTACCTAAGCGAGAATTTCATTGTGGATATTATATTGCCGATTGTACGAGGTAGCACGATCGAAGTGAATTCTATGCAGATTTTTTTTACGATCATTATTGTTTTAATATACGAACAATTAAATTAAATATATAGAATTTAGGTCATTTTTACATACTCGATGAATTTGAACAGGCGATTGAGAAAATCGCATTTTATTTCTGAAACTCGTATACGGAACAGATATAACGATTTATATTTCTTTATGAAATCAAGTGCCATATGATTGGTAAGCAGTCACAATTTTTATATAGTTATTATGTATATAGCTTTTCTAAGAAGACTTGCCAGTCCAACTATAAGTGGAATAAGTTAAGATACATAGTATAATACGCGTCGACCAACCAAAATTCACACAATTCAATATTAATAAAACGGGCGTGAATTTTTACTCGGGTACATTCAAAGTTCAACTGGCCGTGCATCGAGAAAAACATTTTTTAATCGTAGAAGTAAAAAATAATTGTCTCCTTCGCGGTTTTGTGGTCGTGTAATATATAAATTCGTAAATAATTTCGAAACTTATTATTCAACTTTTAACTGCATCCCAGTAAAAATTCGCGTCTTTCTCGTCGGCAATCAATTATACTGCCTGTGATTGGCTGATGATCATTGCCCTGACTCATCCCATTATGTTAAGCTGACGAGTCTTTTCGGAAACACGGTGTATATACAGGGTGTTTCATTATACCGCACATCTACTGAAATATGTAAAAAAACTCACCGAGTTAAGAAACAAAACTTAAGAGACCAATCTCTTATGACATCATTAAGAGACTATGCAAATAACTGGTCCAAATTGAGAACTTGGGCTTTAGTAAGCATCCATGAGACTAAAGTTTTTTTAGAATAGGAAATCCCTTTTTTTTAATATTTTGAATTTTATAGACATATATAGCTTATTAGAATCATTTTTATTAATGTCTTTTTGACAAATCAAGATTTAGAATTCCATATCTTCTTAATAATTGAAACAATTAACGTAGTAAAATAGCTGAATATAATTTATCTTAATGTGTTACGTTCAGAAAAAAGCGCTCCTTGATTCGTTTTTTATTCCATATGTACACTTTTTGCATCATAATTTTTCAATGCGAAATAAAAATTGTTCTTGCGCATTCAATGGAGAAATGAAATCAAAAGATTCAGTGATGTAAAACCAATATGCTTCAAAATTCGAAAGCTTGCAAATACATTAAAAAAATGTTCCGGGAATCTTAATTGTTAATTAAGGTGGCCAACATTGAAGATTACACTTATAACAAAAACTTCGAATTATCTTAACAATTGAAACAATCAAGAGAATAAAGTCTAAGAAATTACTATAAGCAGTCGTCGGACCTCGCTTAATTCATCGAAATATGAAAAATGAGTTTTTATTTTAAATGCTATAAATACAAATTTATACTTAACTTCACGTGCGCTTCTACGTCTCTTCAAATTATTACTTTATCATATTTTTAACAAAACACTAATGCATGCGCTATAAAATAAGAAATTACAGCGTGAAATAAATTATGTATTACTCTCTTATACATGTGTATGTTTATTATCTAAAGATAGTTGGTCTTATAATTTGCTCTTTTTTCATTAGAAAAAAAAAATGATGACAGTGGTGCTTTTCTGAGCTCCAATTCAGATTTAGTACAGCAATAAAAATAAGTTTAATACATATAACAATATATAAGAAATCTTTGAGATCGACCTCTTCTTTTTCTTTAATGCGAGTATTTAGAACATCGGCAGATATTTCATGCAATTTGTTATTGACTTTTGATGATATTATAATCGTTTGATTTTTTTTTTTTAATAGAAGCCAATGTTTAACCAATAAATAATCTTCTAAAATCGAACGAGTACTTTTAGGGATAATCCCCCACACAAAACGTACAATACTCCGATGAGATCGTACCCCTTGCTCCTGGACTCGGAGCCCCCGGACAAAAAAAAAAATTCGATTGTTCGCGATAAAGGTAGCGTGGCAGCGCAGAAATTTCATCGGGCGAAATTGTATAACGCTTCGAATAAGCGGCGCTCGCCGGATCAGGAAGCACTTTGTTTGCCAGCAATCTAAGGAGCGAGGCGCGCGCATAGCCCGTATTACGCGGCAATTTGATGGGAATGGAAATCAAACGGATAATGGACGGAAGCGCCGTCGAGCGGCGGGCATCGACTCGCCGCAATCTTAACGATTAGGATTCCGGAATGGCGAGACAAAATATATATATAATATAATTACTGCATCCGATATTATAAATATGACCAAACGAATCCGTGGTCCAGATTTTACGTATGCCTCCCCCCCCCCTGTTCCTATCCTTCACTCGCTCCGAGGTACAGGCGAATTATAACCGTTATTTACCATTGATCGTCATATAGATCGACACCAATGGGGTTGTAATCGGAAACAATTACACGTGGCGAATGATGAAAATTCGAATGCTCGCTTTCAAAGAAGTCGACGCGCTATATGTCTGCACTTATAATCGTTAAAGAAAGAAATAATCAAGAAGTTACGCAGGCATTCGATAATAGTATAATCGATCGAGGAGTCGTTTGAAATAACGATTTATGATCGTCATTTAATGCCGTGTACAGAGTCATTTTCTTAGAATAAGTTTTGTTTTTATTATCCTTAACGATCTATAAGCTCTATCCTATGATTCCTTATAATAGAGGAAAATCGCCAGTGTATATAATTGTCAGCATAGTAAAAAATACAGTCTTAAAACTATATATATATATATATATATATATATATATATATATATATATATATATATATATATACAGTGCGTAAGATTTGAAATTTAAAAATAGAGTGTACCATTTATTTTATAAACATCGCCAACAAAATCTCACAATCAATACAAGATTTTTATAGAAAAATTTTCATAAAACCAAATGGAGGATATCTAATTTTTACTTTGAAATTGTCCTTGCAGATTATTATTCAAGATGATCTTAATGGTTTTTTTTTAATCCTGTATTTTGGAAAGACAAAAATTTCACGTAAAATGTTTATATAAACCTATTTCTGAAAACGTTTTGTTGTTTTTAAAACTGATTTTTTTAAAGCGATGGTTTTTCGATTTAGTCTCAAAAATTAGACAAGATTTCGTAAAATATTTCAAATAAATGTCACAAATCTTATCAAAAGATATGTGTATGTTTTTCCAGTGTAAATAATACTTTTAGAGAAAAGATCAACATTTCCGCCTCGGAATCCCCCGAGGCATTGGGGATGCGTGTCCAAATTGTAAAAAATCAGATTTCATTACACATCATTCTGCAATTTATTCCGATGATATTGTAAAATAATTAAAAATGAATATATTTTTTATTATTTAAGTTTTTTTTCCTTTTCTCGTTTTTTTCTGGATGAGTTTGAAAAATCGGAGATACGATTACGAACCACCGATATTTAAAAGCTGAGCTGGATTTGTTAAATTGATCTTCAGGAATACCAGTTGTACCGAAAAATGTATAGAAATAGAAATGTGTATTTTGACGAGCTTTGCAACTTTGGTTTCAAATATTTTTGGATTTTTTTATTTGTATTTTCTGACATAATCTAAAAACTATCAATTTTATTTTATTATGAAAAGCAAAGATAATAAACGTAAAAACTTTAAGGAAAATCGGAGTTATAGGTACTTTTCGAAAGTTTCTCAAAAAAACAACTAAACGTTTTTAAAGTTGTTCTCGAAAATTCTGTCATGTTAAGAATTTCGAGTGTGTTATTACTATTTAAAATAGGACTTTGTGTATGTTCACGCGCGCACGCGCGAATGTGTGTATATGTGTGTATGTGTGTGTAAACCCATTCATTCTATTTTCTACGTCGATTTTACAATATATATATATATATATATATATATATATATATATATATATATATATATATATACATACATACACATTAGAAACATATAATCTACCTTAGATTTGCCAATTGCCAAAATGTATTTATAACATCGGCAAATTCTATATATATATATAACAACCGTTTCAGACGCGTACATTTTATTATTTGTTACAGATAAGCCGAGCACAATGTCGCGCTTGAGGCCAATAAAAATCACGGCCGTCGGCGACGGCATGGTCGGCAAGACTTGCATGCTGATCACGTACACGCAAAAGAAGTTTCCCATAGAATACATTCCCACAGTGTAAGTATCGTCGTTTAATATTTATCGTGTTATAGACATCAGCATATATATATATATATATATATATATATATATATATATATATATATCGTGTCTTATATGCTCCATACAAATTTGACTACATATATTATATATACTCGTACATATTAATACCCATGGTCGTCGATGATTTTTTGCGCGGAGATTTTCATTCTGAATCAATTCGAATTGTTCGTCCATCGGAGACATCAAGGCTGAAAACGGTTGAAAATTTTTTATAACGTATGAAAAAGAAATAATAGCAGTAGCAGCACTAGAATAGCAAACTAAAATTCGATTCTCCGCGCGTTAATTTTACGACGTAGTATAAACCGGCTACGTTTTAATTAAAAAATAGTACAATTTATATGATAATTCATTTACTGTATTGATAATTTGAGAAATGTTTCATAACGTTTTTTTTTACAGGCCTAGCTTCAACGCCATTTGTATTTTAGCTATACCGATTGGCCTATTTTAGATTTAACCGATAATTATCGCGAAACAACTTATGCGTCATTTGTATCGAAGTCTTGTGTATAATAATCGTATTTGCGCGACTTGTTCCTTCATTGCATAATTCTGATTGAAGCGAATTTAAGATTAATCCTGCAACGTTACCGAAGTCTAATTTTCAAATTACATTCGTTCTTCGTCTTTCGCCCAGTCACCATCCACAATTATACAATCACATCGTGCGGCCACTGATTGAAACGGATATGCAATTCAATAATTAACAATCCATGCCAATCCGCTTTTGACTACCAAAACGTTATATCTTTGGCGGATTTTCAAATCAATATCAATCGCATGTCAAAGTTAGGTTGTTTTAAATGGATTTACGTATGGTGTTGAATCGTTTATCCGTTTCAATCAGGCTCGAGCTGTAACAAATGATGAAAAATTTGTCATAATTCGAAGCATTCAAACATTCAATTGGTTGGACGATTCAATAATTTTCAATGCAGTTTCATCCTCCTCGACTTGGCCCCGTTTAATAGTTAACAATTTTTTTCAAAAATTTTTATCAATCGATATTCTACGCCCATGTTGCATAAAATAGCATATTATTTAATAAAAATTAACTAAGCAATTTTGTATAAATAACGAAATGCTACATTTATAATACACGTTTTCTTTTTTACTTAAAGCCTGAATTATACAGTAATATAGAATAAAAAACGTTTCTACATAATTTCTTGAATTGTTCTTATTAGTAAATTATTAAAACTGAAAGTTATAATAGAATAGTTTTTTTTAATACCGCAGTATTATCCAAATATATGATAATACATTAAATGCAATAGAATAATAAAATAGTGAATATTTTAGTGAATATTTCTACAAGACCAATTGGGACAATCATCGAATCATCCAAATCACGTTAACAACAAAAATTCACTGGAATTCAAGAGGGAAATGGTGTGTGTGTGTGTGTGTGTGTGTGTGTGTGTGTGTGTGTGTGTGTGTGTGTGTGTGTGTGTGTGTGTGTGTGTGTGTGTGTAGTTAAACACATAATTATACCCTGGCATCTGCATTCCTAGATAAGTTTAACGAGAAATTTTTCCGCTCACCCCCCCCTCTATATATATATATATATAATGAAAACTAGAACGACGAAAGATTTGAAAAATATTAATATAAATTTCATCGCGCGATGATAAATCATGTTCGCTGAAACGATAATGCATACAAATATATACATGTATAACAATCAACGCACATTCCATTCTCGAAAAGTCATAAAAGCCTATGCGCGTATCCTGTATTTATCAAAAAGTCCTACAGTAAAAATTCATTAGTTAATTTGATATTATAATTTTTGTTGCAGCTTCGAAAATTATCCTAAGACGATCGAGGTTGACGGTCACGAGTACGACGTCACACTGTGGGACACAGCCGGTCAAGAGGATTACGAGAGACTTAGGCCTCTCTCTTATCCGAACGTGAGCAAAGCGGATTATTATTATTAATATATTATTGTTTTTTTATATATTTTTTTCTTTTCTTATATTTTTCTTACTTTCTTACTGTCTTACTTTTCTTATATTTATCTATTTATTTATTTTATAGACACGTTTATGTATCTATGCGAAAAAGTGTCCGTTTTTTTCTCTATTATAGTAAACCGAGTAAGTCACGATATTATTGTTGCGATCTTTCAATATTGATCGATACTTTAATTATTAAAATTCTGTCGAATTACCGAGTCAAAATACTATTTAGAATGATTAAATAAATTAATTAGGCCTCAAACAAAAATACCAAAACTAAAATAAATTGGTTTTGACAAATAAAAAACTCACCGAAATGTCGATTCTATACATCGGTATTAATTGTATTTATTATGAAAAACTTAAAAACATTTTCTAATTTGAATCGGATTGAAACGGCTCTGCCGTTAATGTTTTAGAATGGTTCTGATATATAAAAACAGATTCAGCCATAAGACCGTTTCAATTTGATTCATTCATTTTTATCAACAATGTCAAACAGAAATTTTGAAAACGGATTCGTATAAATGCATCGAATCGTATGAGCTCCATTTCAATATGTAAAGCATAATGTCTGGAAATATTTTGTGATAGTTAATCGGGTTATGTATATTCAACCGGCTTCGATCGATAATGTTTACCAGCCAAGCGAATTTCATTCAGGAAAAAAACAGTATTTGAAATGGATTCAATCGTACATCAGTTTAAATTGGACGCGATTCTGATTGAATAGTCTTAAATTGGAACAGATTCAAACGTATTAAATCGTAAATCGCTTTCAGTTTGATTAAATCATATATATCAACGGTGTCAAATTTCGATTAAACATATTGTATTGGGAAGGAAAATCGTTCGTACGACCTCTGGTAATCAGATTTTTCACTAATGGCACACCAAACATTACCTTGAAAAAGCATAGCCGTTTTCATATTATTTAGGTACTTTTGATTATAAACTAATTATTGAGTTTGCAAAGTTTTCTGAACGAAATAAAAAGTTCTCACAATGTTTACTGTGCGGTTATAGTGGTTGTGAAAGTAAATCAGGCGTCAGATTATCAATTAATTTTCATCTCTTATTCCCGAGACCAAATGAAAGCTTTATAAACAGGCAGAATGTAAGTGCGTTAACAGATCGCATTATATGAAAAAGCTGCGATACAGTCGATAAAGTGACAGCTTTGCCGTAATTCCCAGCACAATAACATTTCTTAGTTTTCTCAAGTAATATTTTACCAAATAAGTTATCTAAATTTAAAAAAGGTAACCGCTCTCCGTATGAACGCTATGTAGCTCTTAGCATTTCTTGCGCCATGTATGGCTTTCAAACTCATTTTGCCACGGTTTGATAGTGTTTAGAAAAAATTTGACGAGTTGGTGTAAATCTTATTAAATAGAATTTGATGTCTTGCAGTTTACCAATAAATTATTCTTATAATTCTCGAATAAATTGTACAAGACTAATGTTTAAAATAGTTATTTATCTACTAATATTTTGTATAAACTTAAACAAATCGTATTCTTAACATAGTCTTAAATAAGTCTCAATTTCAATTAAGACCATATATTACTATTATACTTGTTTCAATAAAAAATTCCATATTATAATTGTACATAGAAACCGCAGGGTCTGAGCAAATAACACGAACACAAATGATTCTTCTTATACATTTTATTATGGAAATTTATTTGTGAATGTATTATAAAATATGTACATGAATAGGTAGTTTCATTGCAGGTATTTAATTAAAGCCAAATGTAGAATTAGATAATCGCAATGAAGCTATACAAATCTTATTATGACCACTTTTTAACAGCACTTTGTAGGGAGGATGCCTTAAACTGACTCGTTAAGAATCATCCTATATATTCTGTATATACATAAGTAAATGTCATCAATATCGAAAGAAACCATCGGATGCAAACCTATGGGCATACGATAGAGGAAAAAAACAAAATTATTTGAAATATAAAACATTAGCAAATACATTATTTAAAAGCATGAACAAAATTTCTCAAAGACTTTAATATAATTGCTTTATATCTAAAAATGAATCAGTGAACATGAACTACTTCGTCGGCGAATTAGTCGCACTGATTGAAATAGCGCAGGGTCAATCAACAATGAGAATCAGATCGAATAATTAGAGTAATTGAATTAGCGATTGCTTTCGATTGGATAGAAAAATTGACGACAGATCAAATTATCTGCTTTTCGCATAATTTTCAGTGATTTCGATAGATCAATTCGTGAGCGCTTATCAACAATGTGCATCTAATATATTAATTCGTTGCTTTTAGCATATATTTAGATAACTTTCGCACCAAATGTAAAAGCACCTCATATACATATCACGCATATATTATCTCAGACGATTCGCATACATTGGTCAGTATTATTCGGCACGGAGATTTTATCAGCCTTATAAAAAATAAGCCACGTTAATGCGTGTCTCACTCGGGAGATTCGGAAGATCGGAGCTTGCGTTACGTGCACCGATTTTTAGCAGTTATAACGAGCAGTCGTACTGACTGTGAGTGGGATTTTACCGCTTCACAGCGGATTACAAAATCACTGAGCAAAAAATTACACTGACTTAATTTTTGGAAAGTGACATTCTTTAATCTTACGCACTTTCGCTAGAATTTATGATATTTTTTTGTTAAACGTAATGGCATCGTGATATATTCGCTAGGGGGAATAAATATTTCAATACCCCGTTGGCCGGCTATTTCAAATTTTTGAAAATCCAATGGCACGGTATAGAACAATTGGGCGACACGTGGCCGCAGATATGCCCGTATCAGCAATGCTTTATATAAATTATAAAAATTTGTTTAATTGCCAAATCAACTCCTAGAATGTTACACCTATAATTCGAGTTCTGTTTAAATAAAAAATTGTTAACTGTATATAAATTAAATTATATAACGTTCAGTCTAGAATAATATATATGTATATAAAAATTTTTCTTTTTATTATATATAAATGAAAAAATATCGATTGTTTCGTTCGTCTACATGGATATTTAAACGTTATAAAATTAAATATTTTTCAGACCGACTGCTTTCTTCTGTGCTTCTCAATCAATGCGCGCAGCTCATACGAAAACATAGCCAGCAAGTGGTTTCCCGAGCTCAAGGTTCACTGTCCAAATATCCCAATAATCCTCATTGGTAAAGAGTCACGTTTACTTTAATACCAAAGTGCTGATTTTAACAATAATAATAACAACAACAGCAGCAACGCTAATAATAACAATAATAACAACAACAACGGCAACAATGACAACAATCACGTGTAACTTTACAGGTACGAAAGGCGATCTCAGAACCGAGGGCAACGACACGATAACGCCGCGCGAGTGCAAAAAGATGAAAAAGAAGATCAAAGCCTATAAGTATCTCGAGTGCTCGGCGAAGATGCAAGACGGCTTGGACGATGTGTTCACGGAGGCGGTACGGGCGGTCCTCAAGCGACCCTCCGCCCGAAAATTCTGCTGCATGATGTGAACGCGATCGGCGCGCGCTTTTACGAATGGAGAAAAAAAGAAAACAAATCAAAACAAAAAAGTTCTCATCAAATTCACGCCAAAGACTCTTTTTTTTTTTTTTAAACATTGACGATAAATCCCTATTTATGCGAAATTAATAACACGTCGCGCCCAACGCGTTATAAATAAACAATCGATTGTTCTTTTTTTATGCCAGTTCATTTATCTTATATATGTTTCGTTGTAAATATAATAATATTCATATGTATGATTTAGTATTCTGACTGTATGAATGCAATCGAAATTTGGTGATTTCGCTTTGGTAATTTATGAGTGGTGGTCCCATTGGAGCAAGTATAAAAATATAAATAAAACAATCAATCTTTGTGAAAGACATTTGTTTGGGTTACATTCGCATACGAAACGCTGACTTAATAGTAGAATATTCACGATGGAAAATATATTTTTCTACATTAAGTAAATATATTTATATAGCACATTAATTTGACTTCAAATAATGTGAAACATTAATTTTAGATATTTTAGATGCAAAAAATATTTTTTCATATGCATTTAAGAAATGAAACAAATCTATAAATTTCAATTAGTCTTATCAATTTTTACATAATTGATGCATACAAATATGATGATTCATTCGTTAATATGCATGAAATATTACATTCCTTTTAATCAAATTCCTTGATAAAGTAAATCAATTTACACTCAAATTTGGTATCATTTACAAATTACTTAATGGATTGTATCATTCATAAGCTGCGTAACAATATTTTATAATTACCATAAAATAATTTAATGATATTGTAAAGTATTATAAAGTTATCATTTCTATCAGTGTATTGTACACAATAAAAATTTTATTTCTTAACTTTATATATAATACTCTTTTTCTTTAAAATAGAGGATACAAATGTAAGAAAAGTACTTAATATTGTTTAATAATATTAATTGTTTGAAAATATTTTATTTCCAAATAAGAATATTTTGAAATAAATATACGCAATGAAACTTACATAAATAATCAGTTGATTCAAACATATTTGATAAAGACAATTGGTTGTAACCCAATTGCAGAACATAAAATATTTGTATAATACATGAACTTGATGTATGTATTACATGTACAATATACAACTTAAATATAATTATTTAACTACAGAAAAGTTTCTGCAATATTATTTCGTTTAAATAGTATTACTCTCTTTGTTGTTTTTGTTTTTACAAAAATCATAGAATATTCTCTAATATTTAAGGAAATTTCTTTCTACACTCACTTTTCTTTTAATCACTTTGAATTAGTCACTTGAGTTCAATCTTATGTTTCAAAAGACTCTTAATCGTGTATTATCCTAATTTAATCACTTTATTAAAATGCTCCTTCACTTACAGTTCCCACTTTTTGTTGGAGAATTTTGCCATAACCTCCTCTGCCACTATCAAAGTCTGATCTGTATTCATCCCTTACCTTAAACATTGAGATTAATGTTAAAAAATTAAAATTTCTAAGAATTAAATTTTAATAAAAAAATTAAGTTAATTAAATAATAAAAATAATTTAAACTTCTTTATAAATTTAATTGTGCTCACTTGGCCTCCAGTTTTGCCACGGCCGTATTGCCTTCCTTCTATAAAACCAGCATCCCAATCTGTTCTAATGATTCTGTCATCCAAACGTGTTCCATTAATATATCGCATACAATTTTCAGCATCTGCTCTTTGATAATATTCAGCAAAACAAAAACCGCAAGGTGTTTTCTTATATTTATCAAGACCCATGATAATTCTCTTAATATCTCCACAGGTTGAAAATAATTCATAGATTTGCTCTTCTGTTGTATAAAATGATAAATTTCCTACATATAAAGTCGAAGATGTTCTTAAAAGCCTATCTTGCTCAGCTCTTGAACCCTAAAATAATTTCAGAAATTAATTTATACATATTACTATATGCAAGAAATTTGAGCATTGTGTATATCATTTTAGCACACGTTGTTTTTTTTAGATGTTTTGCTTCTTTATCATTATCGGCACTTCAAAGAGAATAAATAATATAATTTTCAGATATTAATAGTTATTGAGTTCAATGGTGAAGTGTACATACCTTAAAATGCTGGTCTCTGTAAGAGCTCAGGTCGATTGAAACTGAACTAACATTCATTTTGAAATATTATTTTATTACAGTTATTATTTCAATAACAGCAGATATAAGTTATTATGTTCAGTATTGTAAATGGAGTCTTTTAGAAATATGTTCAATACATATAACATAAAAACAAAACACTACAAAGAATGATAACATTAGAACCAGATCAAACAAATGTGAAATAGATAATTAATCCATTCGGAAAATTGTATTTGTAGTATCTAATTTTATATAGAATACGTATGCATATTGAAATATACACTTCTATGCTCACTGTCTATTTAAACAAATAACTCTCTGCACAATTAACTACAGAACTATTTCAGAAATTCGAAGTGGAACGTGGAAAACGCTTTTTATTTCTAAACTATCTTAAATATCTGATTTTACGCCATTTTGCTGGCAATGTTCAAAAATGGTTCTATTAGATTCGACACCTGGTTCTTATACCTGAAGTTATACATATCGATAGTTCCTTTGACCCGCTGCAGTCTATAAGCAGACTGACAAAAGAAACGCTAGATCGCGCTATTTTCGCTCAATTCGTGTGGCAGGTGGAGCTTAGAGCCTTAGAGTACAGAATATAAGTGAGAATCCGAGGAAAGGTGCGTGCGAGAGAAAGGTCCAAGTTATGTGGATTTTCTGTCTCTTTCGCACAATTACTGTGATTGGTTGAAAGTTTGCAGATGTGCTCGGCTGGCTTTGTTTGTTTTTTCCGTCTTTTTTACTTTCTTGCGTCTTTTAGGCAGATTTAACCAAAAACTTTCAACCAATCACAATCATTGTATGAGAGAGACAGGAAACGCCCATAACTCGGACTTCCCTCTCACACTTTTCCACAGCCTCTCCATTTACATGCATCTTTCATGCATATATGCTCTAAGAATGGGGGCGAATATAAATAAATATATAAGTATTTTAAAACCATTTTCATTTACTTCTTTACTATATACGAAGAGCACAGGAAAATCTGAGGAAGATATACTCATTAAATTAAATGAATACATTTTTTACTTTTATATTTCTCATTTGCTAATATTTTTAAATGAGAATGGATAGCACTATGGAGAATACAGAATGGTAGAGAGAAGGAGTGGAAACTCCGTTAAAATCGTGTCAAATTACACGGCAGGACTTCGGGATAGAATTGGCCACAAGGCGGCGACACCCTGTTTCTTCCCCTTACCTGCCCTTACTCACTTTGGCTTTTGCTTTCTCTCTTTGTTGCACGCAGAACCATCGAGGGATTTCTAAGACAGTGACGTCTACCGGACAAATCTGAACTACCATCTCCGGCTGATTTTTGATAAGCTTTTCCTATGTAAAGCGAGCGGAGTTTCCACTCTTTCCAATCCTTCTCTCTATCCTCTATATTTTTACCTTCCTTTACCCTCTATATTTCTACCTCTCTAACTTCCATGGATAGAATGATGAACTACTAGATAAGCTATATCGGTAGAATTAGAGATGGTAGAATCACAAAATACAACATTAGTTAGTGGCACCAGGTCACACTGGCCCGCACGCAGTAAACCACACTAGCTGATATAGTTCATAATCCATAAGACACGTGGCGCTCCAAACCAAGTTATATTTATGAGCACATATCAGAATTTTCTTTCAGTGCTTTATATAAAAATCTCTTACCCAAAACACCGAAAGAGAGAGAGAGAGAGAGAGAGAGAGAGAGAGAGAGAGAGAGAGAGAGAGAGAGAGAGAGAGAGAGAGAGAAAGAGAGAGAAAGAGAGAGAAAGAGAGAGAAAGAGAGAGAAAGAGAGAGAAAGAGAAAGTAATTTTTTTACAGTAAACCAAAATTCACAAAATAGATGACGAATAATATTACAATTTTATGTTTATATTAATTTATTACAATAAATGTTTAAACTTAAAATAGATTATTAAGAATATTTTATAGTATAGCGGGAATAAGACCGACGTTTTATGCTTTGTTTTTTATGGTTTAAAATTGCTGTACATCGTATTTTCTGCACTGTCGGACTTAATTGACGTAAAATATTGAAAATATTCTTTAGCATAAGCTGATGTACGAACAAAGCCGAACAAAGCGCAAAAGGCTGAAAAGAAATTTCAAATTAAACCATAGTTTATAATAACACTTTATTTCTTTCTTGTCAAAGTGTTCCGAGAATTCCGTGTTCAACAGTGAAGTAAACAACGGTCTGATTATTTGCGATAACATTGTAAATGAATATTTAAAACTTTATCCTAGTTAAAATTTAATTATTTAATAATTTGATTTGATTTTTTTGTTTTCAATACTTATTTCATTACTTATTATATACATGCAAATTACAATTAAAAACAGCGTATTTATTTTTAATAAAATTTAAAACACAAGTTCTTAAAATTTATTTTATTTCACAATTAATATATTATGCTTTTATTTTTAAGTGTAATTTATGGTAATTTATTTAACATTAATTTTATTTTTTATATTTAATGATAATTTTTTTAACGTTTAAATATAAATGACTGAACAGTTAATCGTTCTATATTGACTTCTCAAACTCCAACAAGGGCGAGCGTACATTCCCACCATCGGCAGAATATTGAGTCTCAGATCAGCTGATCAACCTTACCGATCTCGTACGCGACGATCACATATATAGCAGATGTATAAATACTGATAAATATAGGGCAAAAAATCAGTTGCAAACTACGGATCAAGATTTGGCTCAAACGATCAGGTCTTCAGAATGCTTACTCAGATTTAGTGTTTCTAAAAAAGTTCAATCTCATATTCTTTGAGCAATTTTTCACGAGGAAGTTCAATGATTTTTTCTTTCTTTCTTTTTACATAAAAAATTTTCATATTATACGATTTTAGGCAGAATAGCATTCTCTGCGCGCGAAATGGCTCCCGCTGAAAATAGTTTTAATTTCTGACTTCTAATGAGCGAAAAGATCTTCTGCCTTGGCTTCTTCTACAACTGAGACTCGTATTATCTGCCTGGGGAAAGATCGAAAAACGACGTCTATATAAAGTATTCCGGCTTGAGTAATCGTCGATGCCAGTATCGATGATTTTGAATAGAACGCGCAGTAATTTTCGATTGCAGCAATTTACATGAGTAAACGAAGTCTTCGAAATTTATAAAGTTTCCAAACATGTATATAATTTTATAAGCATATGTTCATGATATGAAATTTGATAAATATATGATGAAACCGGGGGTTAAACCAATTACAGGAACGGCTTTCATTCCTTAATCTTGATCTAATTATGGTTATTCACAAAAAAAACCAACCCAAGATAGATAAGATAAGGCAATATAAAAGCCATGTAAAGGCTTATATATATTTTTTTAATGCATTTTTTTAAGGCCTTAACGAGGCAGGCGACCCCTCCCCGCACTCGATCAGCCATAATTTTTTTATGCTTATCAATAGATTTAATTTCTGAATTCCCTCGGAATCAAAATCAGCAATAAAAAAATAACTATTACGAAATACGTAATTCAATTATAAAAGTGATACAATATTGACTGATCATTAGCTGAAGATTATTCCAAGGTCAAGATCACTCATTTTCGAATCATTATTTGTATGTCCAAATTGAAAAATGAGCTGTACCTATAACGTTAATGTTTTTATTCCTGGTCTCATTTCAGAAAAAAAATCTACTATATTCGTAATTTTGATAGATAAATATAAACAATTTATCGTTTCATATTTCTTTGATTCTTTTTTTTATTCCTGTTTTAACCCTATAACTTCCATTCAATCATCCAGCAGTTATCGTATCGCACCAATATCAGCCCAATATGTATCAAAGATTGAAAAATATAAAAAATTAAATAGCAAACTTTATTGAAATATCACTAAAATAATTGTAACTTACAAATAAAATATGAGGTAGTACACAATTATTTTAATAGAAAAATAATAAACATTTTTTTACAGTAACTTAGAAATAAGAGAAATAAATTTTATTTGAAATTAAAGTTTCGAAAATTGAATCTATGTACATCTATACATTTAAACTTTAATTTGTTAATTTTAAAAATAAAATTTCAACACGTCAATGCAAATCTGGTTTCACCTTCTCTGTATTGTGCAAATAGAGCATACATAGGTTAATTACGATGTTTAAAAAAGTAAATATACAATAATTAATATTAATATATAAAACGAATGTTGCAATGATATTTCTTTTTAATAAATGAAGTTATAAAGAGTATGCCTGTATAGAAATACTTAATATGTTCCTGCTACGCAATGATATTTTGTGATTTATGTACATTATTTAGAAGCACTGCTTTTAAAATCGTCTTCACAAGTGTCGTAATAAAAGCAACAGCAGAAATGTAATTTAGTTACATAGAGATAACATTGCTTCAGAGGAAAACTTTTCCTAAAATTTTTTGCTTTTATATAAAAATTATTTTCACCTTTTAGGGTATTTTTTCTCAAAATGAATATTTTTAAAGAAAATAATTCATTGAAAACAGTATGAACAAATTAAATAAATTATTTTTTATTATTGAAGTTTCAACAGACATTAAGTATACTGTATAAGTTATTAAGACTAAAGAAACTTTCTAAATATATTTGAACAAAATAAATTATAACATAAAAGATAAAACAATTGTTATACACATTTTTCAAACCATGTATTCTAATAGACTTTTAAAGAATATACCAACTATTTAAATAAAATTATAAGTTTTGCTACAATCCAATTAAAATAAAACTATGTAGAATCTTATATTGTTTGGAATGTTATCTGGCTATTATTCATTAAATATTTTTTATTATTGTCCATTCCCTAAGTAAAAAGTTATTTTAAAAATGAAAGAACAAGACAACATAATGATAAAATTCAATATACAATTTTTCTTTTATTTAAAATAAAAAAGAAGTTATTAATGCCTAATTCTATTATATTGTCAAAATTAATCATTTCAGATAATAAAAATTAATTATTCTATATATATATATATTAAGCTAATTGTATATAATTAAAGCTAACTAATTAGTAATATATTCTATTTACTTTGAGATACAAAAGATACATTAAAAGCAATTTGATAGTACTTTTATAACAGAATTCAATGAAGTATTTTCTAAACTAGAAGTTTCATCAAGGATTCTTGGAAAGACTTTTTCTCTGAAGTCCATACTCGCGGTTCTCTTTACTGAGATGCAGTTCACGCGGGTAGTATTTATTACACAGAAGACGCAATTCAACTATTATCACAGATTAACACAGACAGCTTCTGTCATGGTTGGACACGGCCTACGTATGCGCGACTTTGTCTGCCTGTTTGTGCCACTTTCAAGGACTGAGACAACGATTCTTACAATTCTGCTATTGAACACTACACGTATACAAGTATTTTGTTTTCAAGTTTACAAGTATTTTTTTGTATTATTTTGATTTTTCAAAACTTTCTAAATTCTTTTTCTAAAGGTTTGAAAGTATGCTTATTGATGCTAATATCAACTTACATTATTTCAGCACTAACAATACAGAACTTTTACTAAAAAAAATCATAATCGGTTTTTTTCATTTTAAAGACAGGATTTAATATATTGATGATCTCAGAAACCTTGTTTAAAAAATACTTTAATATCTACTTGGACCTCCTGATAATATAATAGCACCCTATTTGTAAAATGTTTAAGCGCGTTCCTGTATGTACATATCTCATCTAACTAATTGGCTTTACATTATTTGGCTAAAAAATAAACACGATGCAGTAAGCATGCATTAAATAAAATTTGTGCGATTTTTGTAATTAATAATTGATCGTTGTATGTAAAAGTCTTTATGCAGTATATTTTACAATAAAAGTTGACTCCTCCTTTCTTAAAAAACACTTCATAACATTTTACAAATAGCACAACTAAACATAAATTAGATCTAGCGCATATTGTAAAGTATTAATAAATGTAAATTTTGTATAGGTCTCAAAATATTAGGCGAGTCTTTTAAGTAATATTTTTCGTTTGAATATCTGTGAACATTTAACAACCAATCTCCTTACTACTGATAATATCGCATCGAAAGTCGGTATCTCATTAATGGATCTTGGTACAAAATTTTTTCTCCAAAAATCTTTATGTTTCTTAAATATTTACCTTTTATTAAAAAGGTAGGCAGATAAAAGTTGTAACGTGAGTATGAAATGCATCATTCGTAATTCACAGTGTTGTCTTGGTAACATTGAAGAGTCTATGGCATTTCATGTCCACTCCATTAATAACACACGCTCTCTGTCTTACTCTGTTTAACTGTTATACAAAAACAATATTATTTTTAAAATTTATCTAATAAGCAACAAAATCGCTAACAACATTTTTTCCGATGTTGTTTGGTGCTTTTTCTTAAATTAACTGTTTCATTGGTTTTGATCGCTTGTCTCTCTTTACTTTCTTTTTTCGTACGTAGAACTTCTCGAGTTATTGCCATAAACATCTGTAAAATATGAAACAATTAGATAACATATAATCTTGCTGTTATAATAAATAACTATTGTTATATGTGACACATTCAATATTAATGTAAACAATAATTTGTATATTCCATTATACAATATATAATCATATTATACAAATTCTTTATAATTTCAGATCTCATAGCTCTAAACTATGTAAAGGAACTTGATAGTTTTATTGTTATTAAATGAATGAATTATTCAAATATTTAAGTATTTGAAAATTCATTTGTGTTTATAAATTATAAAAAGATTTAACTTAATCATAATTTTCATTGTAAATTAAGAAATATTAATTAAATATAACTTTAAACTTACTTCTTCAACATTTGTATTGTCTTTAGCAGATGTCTCAAATAATTTAATTCCCATTTGACTGGCAAATCGTTGTGCATCTTCTGTCAAAACGACTTTTTGATTTGGTGCGTCATTTTTGTTTCCAACAAGAATCCTATTTACAACAACATCGCAATTATGTTCTATTTCATGCAACCATCGTTTGACATTTGCAAAGGAATCGCCACTTGTTACATCATACACAACTATAACACCATGTGTTCCCCTATAATATGTGGAAGTTATTGTCCGAAATCGTTCTTGTCCAGCAGTGTCCCAGATTTGCAGTTTAACTCTTTCTCCATCTACATCCACTGTACGAATTTTAAAATCAACACCTATGGTCGTTATATAATTTCCATTAAATGTGTTGTCTGCAAATCTCAATAGTAGTGAACTTTTTCCAACGCCTTTAATAAAAAATAAGTAAATTTGTCATTTAATATTGTTCATTGATTTAATTGTTAAGAATAATTTTTTATTTTAAATTTTATTTTATTTTAAATTTATAAAAACTTTAATACATAAATAGAATTTCTTAAACAATACTAGTTTCGAGTACAATAAGAAAATTTAGATTATATTATACACTTTCACATTCTAACCCAAAAACATCAATAGAAAGTATGTTGAAAAATAAATATATCTGAATTTTAAAGTATGGAAATCTGAATCTAGCAATATTCTATTATGCTATAATCTATCATATTTCAATATTAATTCTTGATTATGTTCAAAATATTAACTGTAAATTATTTATTCTTAAATATTTCAAAATATGGAAGTTAGATCTATTTATAAAATACTATCAGTATTTGTAATTTGTAAAAACTGAAGCATTGGAAATTTACAATTTTTATTTCAATTGACAATTTTGAAGTATAAAATAATATGAAATTAATAAGGCTAGTTACATAGATAAACATTTTAGACCTTTTACAAAAGAATGTTGTCATATAATTCTTTACAGTGCATGGAATGACATTAGAAGCTGTTTTAATACTATTATTCAGTAATTAATACCATTGGATACATATTGCTTAAAAAAATATTTATAATCTCAATTCATATTAACTACATAATTAATAAAAATAAACCTATTGATGTACTAAATGTGCAATGCTAAATGATTCATATACTTATTGTATTAAGGAAACTGAACAATGTCCATAAATTTTATTTTATTGATAAATAAAGTAAATAATAATAACATATGTAAGTTATCATTAAATAAATTTGTTTTGTTTTAATTTATAGTTTAAAGTAAAAAATAATCTACAAATTAGTAAGACACGAATTAAATAACTCCATATTAGATTACGAGTTTTTAAATATGAGAAGATGTTTTTATTAGAAAACAAGTTTGATGACTCATTGATATCTTTCACAATACTGCCTAAATTCAAATACTTATACCTCACACAATGTGACTAACTACTATAATTTAATAAGTTACTACAAGTAAAACAAGCCATTGAAAAGCTTGAGAAACATAATTTCTTTGTTAAGTTTCTTTGTTAAAAGTATCAGTTTAAATAATTCTAATTATTTCATAAGCTAAAAAAATTTGCATAATGTAATACTCTTTGCACTTATATGTAATCATTAAACAATTTGATAAAAATTAATTGTGAAAATTAACAAATTTGAGAAAAATTACTTAGTATTTATGCAGATGCTTTTTGTTTAAATAGTTTGCTGAAAATTTTGATATATAAAGTATTTTATTGTTGTAGATAATAAAAAAATACTAATTTTTTATACCTCTTCTCATTTTTTCATTTATATACAAAAATAAATATTGATTACTCAAATATCTTTAATATTTTTTAGACAAACTAAATTAAGCGTCATAAAAACAGTTGTAATAGCGAGAATTCCGCGAGGAAATGTAATCACGGCCAATTTACAAAACACTTGTCGGTTGCAATTACAGTAAATCATTTTCAGTCAGTAGGTCAGTCGCTTTCGAGAACACAACGGATACAAGCCAAAAGAAAATAAAAATATATACACGAGATTGGTGGGTGGATCAAACGGTAAAAGCCGCCCCTCACACACTCTTTCGGAGTATTTGGACGAATTATAAAAGAATCCTTATGGAATATTTACCACTGTCGCCTATGATGAGCAGCTTGAATAAATGATCGTAGTCTCGGGCCATTTCTAACGCGTGCCTATGATCTGTAAATTCCTCTACGATATGTATTTCTAACTCCTGCCTTTCTTTTCCTGGCCAGCCTTTGACAGAACGCCCGTCTCACTTCTCACTCACTACACACCTCCAGCTCCAGCGTGTCAGTTTTCCGCGTGCTATTGTGATTTATGATTAAAAGTTAGGAGAAAATAGAAGGATAATGAAAAAATTGCGAGTGAGAGAAGGAAGAAGTACTTGGAGTAAGAGTTGGAGGAGGAAAAAGAAAGAAACACGATATATAATACAATATACACACGAGTACACACAACACGCTGTTTCACTACTGCGTCGACAACGATGACGGATGCAGGGAAGACAAAGATAGGCGGAACGAGAGATACATTAGATAAAAAAGAGACAGGATTGAGAGGTATACATGCTCGAATTTAATTATCAATAATGCGACCTCAGTATATAACCGCCAGCGTCACCCATACGATTATTGTTTTAATGCTACGAACGACCGAACGCACATTCAAGGAAATAACACTAGCACGACTACTCGTCACTGATGCGTTTCTTAATTACATTACACTTTAGCCAGCTTTAGTGCTTCTTCAGCCGTTCAGCCCAGGTTGGCGACTTAGCGTTGGTCCCGTGCGTACGCAAACGGTAAAAATAAGGAGGAATATAACCCGACACATATGCATATACAAACTTGCGGAGCGTGCAGAATAAAAAAGACTTGTAATGCGAAATAGAAAACGAATTAATATATGACACGCACCGGCTACTAATGTAGCAAGAGCCCGTATAGATAACCAGATAAGAGGTCTATACTAATGTTATATTCCGGTTATATTTATATATAGTAAACGAAGATAACTGAGGATTCGCACTGTATCTCTCACTCCCAGACAGTTGTGAAGAGCGAGACGGAGACGCACAGTTCACGGGAACGCAGCTATCCACTAACACTAAACTAAATATACATCATGTACGCACGCATGCACACACACGTACACACGTACACGCACACGCACACACGCATATATATATATATATATATATATATATATATATATATATATCAAGAAAGAGATAGAGCTGAGCGAGAGAGAGAGAGAGAGAGAGAGAGAGAGAGAGAGAGAGAGAGAGAGAGAGGGAGGGAGAGAGTGCGCATGTGTGTGAGAGAGAGAATCAATGATGAATGAATTAAGTGTTTCTAATATGTTGATAACGACCCTTGATGTATATATATATATATATATATATATATATATATATATATATATATATATATATACATACATGCATAGCTGCTTATATTAGGGCAGTCTTCTTGTCCCTGCAGAAATTTTTCACAAACAATGAGCAACGCAACCAGAGCCAGAACTACAAGGTTCGACAAGACACAAACCAAACAAATATATAAGAGATGGGATTGATCTCTCTCTCTCTCTCTCTCTCTCTCTCTCTCTCTCTCTCTTTTTCTTTCATATATATGGGCCCAATCTCTGGCGGACCTTTATCAATGCACAATGCCTTGTTCTGCCTTATGCTTCTAACTTTCTTTCTATCCGTTTATCATCCTGATAAAGACTCTCGATTTTAGGAGTATTATTATGTATATTAGTCTGTTATAAATTAGAACATTGTTATTCCTGGTTATACTCATAAAATACTATTATGTTATATATATATATATAACAGTTCACAACAGACCTTCACCTAACGCTTCAAATATCTGCTTCAACCAGAGCTTCAACCAAGCTTAAACTGCTTCAACCCAAACGTCAACAACATCAATACATCATATTTCTTTCTTTTTCCGGAGCTTCAATAAAACGACATAAAACTATATGCTGTATAAATATTCAGTAGAAATTCACCGAACTTATTAATTTATCCACGGCACACAGTATACGCAGTGCTTATAATCATCAACTTCATATTCTGAATTCTCTTGTCCTCTCTCTTGTCACTATTACTGCTACTATCGCCATATTTTTTGTACATCCTGTCAAATTATCCTACTCTCTCTTTCCTACTATATATATCTTTATTTTCTTCGTCCGTTTCGGTCCATACAGTTACCAGCATCCAGCATCAGTCCATCAAATATACTCGCAAATATAGCTGGATACAGGTACATAAGGGATACAGGCCGGGTATTCTATACATTACAGTATGCTCTAAAAATTAAGGCAAATAGGAAATCTCTGATAAATGTAATATTGTTATTATTTTGATTAAAATAATATATACAATTTCCAAATTTATCTCCTGCTTTTATAAATAATTTATTTATTTACTGTATTTATTGTAATGTATTTATTGTAAAATCTATAAGATCGTATATGATAAAAATTTTTTTTAACGAATTTCGATATATAAAGCCGAAAATCTCTTATATTAATTAATTGTATTGTTATATTAATTTCAATCTGTTTGTTAAATAAATATACTTGGTAATATATTCTTTATATAATTATTTTTTCCCTTTTAGTCAAATTAAATGGTATATATTATTTAATATTCTTTTACAACTATATATTATAATATTTATAATTATACAGTTTAACTCAATTTTGTACCTGCTTTTATACTATAGTGTGTTTGCGAATGTTTATCATAGCTATCAATAAAATAATATAATTATTGGATTTTTCCTTGCTTCGAAATTTAGAAAATTTCCATATAATAATACACGTATATAATACCTTTGAATATATCGATTTTTTCGAAGCAGAAATTATAAGCTCGTTCATGCGTATATAACTTAATAAAAGGATTATCTAGTCCGTATCATATGTAGAAAATTAATAAATAAAAATATATGTACATAACAATATATATATATATACATATATATATATATATATATATATATATATATATATATATATATCAAAGTCGTTTTAGGAATCAGATATCGGTCCTGAATTGCAATACCGCCTGTATTTATAGAAGCGCATGAAAATCTGCAGAGAAACGTGTTCGACAGGGACAGTAAAGTGTGCACTTAATATTAGGCCGAATGAAAACTCTATGTAAAAAAATATTATAAACATACTTCTTTAATTAGTATGTATATTCCTATTTTGGGCGATATCGTATACGCTTGAAAATGGTGGTACAGATATACGTATATAGGATATAGTAACGGAGGATTTGCAATTTATGCGAAAGATCTCTGCAAACTGAATAAGAAAGAACTGAAAGAACGTTCAAGCTCAATAGATACATTATGAGGTTCCTCAAAAGCATTCCAATTGAGCCAAATTCCAAGATGACTTTATAGTAGGCAGATATGTCCTCGTTGCTTTATCGATTCTGAAGGACGTTAAATTTTGAAGAATTCATCATTTCATTATTAGAATTAATCATTTGTATAATTTTTTTAGAAAAAAAATGAATTACTTATTGTAAAAAAAATCTATATCGTTAAAAAAAGAAATAAATTTATAATTTATGTAAAAAAAAAAGGAAATTTACATATTAAAATATTAAATGCTATATTGTTTTAAAAGTTAACATTGTTTCTATCAAACGCATCCCTGAAGCACATGAATTATAAATTATTGCTTTCTAAGTTTAACCACTAGTTTCTCCATTAAATGCTGACTTTTCGGAATAATAATGTAAATAATTAAAACTTATGCAGGTTTCTGCATGCTGTCTATAATATTTTTATTTTAAAAAATATTATTTATAAAAAATTTTTTTCGACGTTTCGGTACGATTAACGCAACTATAATCAATAATTAAATTGCCTTACAAATTATTATTGTAAATGTTTTTGTTTTAATAAGTTTTTTGTGCTTTTATAATTTGTAATACAATTTCGTCTATTTTATTGCTTGATAAGCGGTGCGTTAATCGAACCGTAACGATGCAAAAAAAATTTTTTATAAATAATATTTTTTAAAAAAAAATATTAAACAACAGAATTCACGAGTTTCAATTATTTATGTTATTTTGCTAACTATAAGAAGCTGTCACCAGTATCACTTCGTATTTAACGTTATTTTGGTAATAATAACAGTTTATGATGAAAGGAAGATAATATGGTTCTATATATATAACGAGCTGTATATAATATAAAAAACAAATACTTCTTTACCAATATTTCGAGTGTTGAATTATTATACCACCTTTTTTCTAAACATAAATTTAATATAATAAGCTAGGCGATTACTGTATTCACCCGTTGAGCAAAACTAAATATTTTTTATATTAATATTCCGGGGAAAAAATCTACAAAAAAGTAATTATTAATTTTTCACTAGTTTATTATCTTTAATCTAAACATTTTTTAAATTGATAATTTCAAGCCTCTGTTGAGAGTTATATAGTTATACAAAATTAATTACAATGTATGAACAGGAATATCCTATAAGAACATTATACATATGTTACATATATTACATATTTACATCACTTTTATACAATTAATAATTTATAATCAAATTTTCGATTTAAAATTATCAAGGAACTTAACGATGTGACCACAAGCTTTTACATTTGGCTCGCACAATATCATTTGCATAATGGGAAATCGAACTTCTTCATCGGCATTGCACCTATACGTTTAGGACATTGTACTGTACTAACCTGGTACTAACGCGATACAGAGAACTTGCCAAATTGTAGTGATTTTTCCTACATCGGTTGATGTCGTTGCAAATTTTCCCGATAATCCTTTTTTGGCACACCAGGATACAGCATTATCTTAAAAATTTGAAATATTTTTTGCTTCTCATTATCCCTTGAGTTTGTAGAAATTTATTTGTATTTAAATTACAATGCTTTTTAAAAGATTCTGGATAGTCGGATAATGGAATGTAAAGTGAATTGTCATGTTTCCCCAGGGTAACTTATTTCGTGATTTCACAGTTTCTTCTTTGAATTGGATTCCTGTGTGAGCTGGGATTCAAAACAGTTCAATTTTTTTATTTGAATGATTGTTTGTAAATTTGAGTTACTTTTGAATTATTTCAAAGATGTACGGGTTTATGTTAATCCTTATTTTAAGGTTGTTGAGCCATAAAACTACGCTAAGAGAATCGGTGAAAATTTTAACATTTCTATTTGAATTTATTAGAAGTAATATTAAAGATATTTTTATTAATCTATATTTGAAAATTTTAATTGACAAAATATATTTTGTTTTACAATTTCAATATAATAATTATTACGGTCTTTTTAATTAATTTTAATATTTTTGATAAATTAAAAAAGTTAAGCACATATTGCGGTACCGATTTGAATTATTCGAATTAATTCTTCTTTTATTATGTAATAAAAAAAAAAACAAGAAAATCAACAGCTCAGGTATAATTTTTTCAATAATATAATCCATTTTTTTTATTCGACTATGAACGATTTTTCCGAATTTTTGTTTTTAACTGTCGGTATCTAGAAACAATGCCCAACATAGATTTAGTATGGAAATCGTCATCATAAAAGCATTTATAATACATATTATTTAATATATTTGTAAGGTACTATAAGTTTTTAAGTTGACTGATTCCTGAATTTTAGAAACAAATCAGTTTATAAATTTAAATATTAGTAGTTCTAATTTGAAATGGAAAATTGAAAACTAATCACTAACTTTTGTTGTTAAACAAAGAGATAATTCTGATGTATGCAACAGAAAAATAATAAAAATTTAAAAAAAATACTTATCCAAACATATATTATTGTGCTCTGATTAGAATTTAAAATAAAAATAGGTTCTGAATTTATATAAAATCGTATAAAATTATATAATAAACAAACGCTTGGCAAACATTTATGTAAGAAGTTGGGAGTAAAGATGAAATGTATTATTAATAAAAAGTTACTAATAAAAATATATGAGTTTATTACAGTTTTTTGTAAAAAATAATATTGTTTAAATGAAATCACTAGAAAATCATAATGGATTTATAAAAATGCTTAAAACAATTATGATACATAGTAAAATTATTGTTTCATAAATTAAATTAAAAAATAAATTTTTTGGAATTTTTTAGAAATAACTCATGTGTATTATACGCATAAATATCATTGGAAAACTGTGTATAATATTTTTAATATAAAAATGTAGGTATTAGCAAATATATCAAATACATTTAAAAATACAATATAAGTATGCAAATGCCACTGCAGTCATCAGAAAATCTTAATTCTTAACACATCACATTCTTATTATATAATTCTCTTGTATATAATACTTTACAAATATATTACAATTCTTCATGTAAAATTGAAGATGAAGTTCTTTCTGGTGGGAAACCCCAAAAATACGTAGGATATCCTTTGACTTCTCTTTCCCTTGCAACGAAAGCTGAGAAGGAAGAAATACAATTCCCAATAAAATAATTAGCTCGACCAAGTACAGCTAAATCTATGTGAGGAGAACTATTTCCATCTTGTTTAAATACTTTAACCTATAAAAATAATTATTAAAAAAATTATTAATTATTAATAACCTTTATTAAAAATTATCAAATACTTACATTCATTCTTTCCAAAGCTTTATTAAGCTCTGGAATCATATAATCATTATCAGAAGCAACAAATACTGATTTAATATCTTTGTCCTTACGAATGACTCTTTTAATATGGCGTAAAATTACATCAAAAGAAGGTAAACACATTGTTTGTGTTGCTTTACCTCTTTCATTTCTATACCCTAAGCATTGTGGAGCAGCAAATAGATTTGGGGTAGTAGAAATGTATTCGCATGCTCTTACCTGAAGTAAAAATATTAAAAAGTGAACTAATTAAAAGAAAATATTAATATATTTATAACAAAGAACATATTATATATTATGAATTTACCCAATCTATCCCATTTCTTAAATGTATTCCAATGAAAGCCCCAGGTGGAAGATATGTTTTAATAAATAATTTTGCTTCCATGTTGATGCGATCATTCCAAACAAGACATTTTTGAAATTTTTTATTTTCTAATTGAACTGGAAAACTAGCTGGAGCACCAGTAAATGCTAATACTGGCCATTTTGCAGATGTGTATTTTTTACGCCATTGATATACTATGTCAGTATGATAAATTTCAAAATGCAAAGGTCCATAAAATTCAGAATCTACAAATTCTATATTAAATGTATCCCAAAAAGGGCCAAATGGATTGCCATCTTTAGCATTACATGATTCATTTTTTCCACGGGATTTGTAACAAAATGCTAAAAAATAGAATATGAATCAGTAAAAGATATAATTAAAAAAAAAATGATCAATTTATTTTATAATTATTTTCGTACAAATTCTTTCCGATGGTGGCCAATGAAGTGGTGCTGTATTTTTCATAAAATCTTCCATCAAAATCACTCTATGACATTTTTCTACTTCAGATACATTAAAATATGTATTAAAAGGAACTTGTATCTATAAGAATATTAAAAGTCAATACATAATAAGAATTCTAATAAAAAATGTAATGTATACTATTTATTACAGATTGGATTTCTCCGGTTCTATATTCAACCCAAGGAGGTAGCACCAATGTACGATTTAATGCTTTTGCAAATCCAAGAACTCCTAAGAAATGATCTGCTTGGTTTCCAAATCGACCTTAAAAACCAAAAATTACTATAAAATATTTACAAAAAATAAAACAAATCAATAAATGTTAACATACCCATGCATGGACAATAGGTAATGTATCCATTTATATCAAAAGCTGTGTTGCACAAGACATCATCAATTATAATAGCAAGATAACAAAAAACGAGAAATTTCAACATTTAAAAATTTTTTATAAGCATTTAATATTTAAATACTAAATTCAAATTTTTCATTTGTACAAAATTCTAATATAAACATTAGCAGAATATTACTTGCGCGTTACTATGGTTACAATTGTTATAGCATACAAATACTATCGTATGGAAAGAAAACGCCGCATTTGATAACTGACATCGGGTTGAGAATTTATCACGTTTAGGTTATGTTTTACAACAAAAAAACACCCTTCTAGTTACCGGTATCAGCAGATCAACCGATCTCGACATCAACGGGAAGATTGGCGAATTTCTCCAAAGTACAGTAACTATTTCTTTTGTCGCTAATGAAGTTATTACGTTAATATTAATAAGGGACTGCTATACAAATTAATGGTAATTTTTTAAAAACATTTTTTCTACTTTTCAATCAAACCGCTTGTTCGTTTACTTTGTACGCTCCCGCCCTTCTCGCCTAACATTATCTGAATATTTCTATACATTTTTATTGGCAGATTAATAGTCATTTAAACCACGTGATAGTGATCATGTGATATTTGCAATATTAATTCATTACATCACAATAGTAAAAATCTAAACAAATTTACTTCAACATTGGATGATTGAACCTATTAGCTTAACCTTTACAATAAATAATGCAAATAAAGTGTAAAAAAATATGGAAAAATAAAAGCAATTTTAATGTGCATTATGTCAACGTTTTTCTTTAAGCTAAAACCATAAATTTTTATTCTATAAAAATAAAAATTAATGTCTCGTTAAATTTTGTACGAGATACATATTCGGTAGCTATTTCTAGTATCTAGTGCAATATCTATACACAATTATATTTATAACTTACACAAGTGCGCGATTTTTTAAGTTGCGTGAACAATTTTATAGATAGCTTACAATTACGAGATATTTTTTACACGTAAAAACGAAATGTATGTTGATAAAATCAGTATATGCTACTCTACTTGAAACTGTAATTTTAGACACAATAAAATATTAATATTAAGAAAAATATGGACGAAATCTTATTCCGTATGTCTAATCAGTTTGAAACATTTCAGGTAATTTTTATTTCATCTTTTAACATTCATGTATTTAATTTATTTTAGTAAGTTTTTTTACTATTTTCTTTTATCAATCAAAAATTAAAAATGGAAGTATTTTAACCTTCATTATGACAGATTATGGTAACTACTTGGAATTTTTCCAAATTTCGCTGTGTAAGATCTGTGCTAATTTCTTGAATTTAAATTTCAGTAGCTCAAATTATTGTCGATGATATGACTTCAATATTTTAATTTTTAAAAATGTATCTATTATAGTATAGACTTTTACAATTTATTAAAAAATGTTATTTTGTAATAAATAAACTTTATATATTAAAAATAGAATATTTTTTGTTAGGTTCAAACCTCAGTAGCATTTCAAAATGGTCAACAAGTATTAAGTACATGGATATCAGAAGGTCAACGGCTTCTTGAAAATTTAGGCAATGAACTACACAGTCATGAATTTAAAGAATTTCTTCAACAAATTTTTATATGGATTCAAAAGCAAATAGAAACTATAAATTACAATTTATCAACATTTAATTTTAATTCAAAATATATTTATCAACAGTTTAGAAATCTACATTATTATGCCTTACATGGTATTTTAAATTTTTGAATTATTAAATTATATATTAATTTCAATAATTTTTTAAAAAACCTACTTTATAAAATATTTTCAGTATCCAAGAGAGAATTTATTTATTTTCTTGTTGGTCTATTAGCTGGAAGTTTAGTAGGATATTCAGTTGCCTTGAACTGGCATACTCCCAAACATTTACACCATATGAAAGCAATTGTTTGTCACCATTATCTTGGTGTAGAAGTAAATATATAAACTTATAAATTTTGTGCATTATTTTAAAAGTTGTATTGGAAATAGTATTTTAATAATTTTTTAGAGTGTTTCATTGATTGATGATGCTGAAATGCCTACAATACAAAAATCCAATGAGCTTCTTATTCAAGTTAAGGCTGCATCTATTCATGAAGTAGATATAAAAATTTGTTCTGGTTACTCAAGAGTTTATAGAAGATTACTAAACACTGGAGTAAGTTAATGTGAAATTTTAAAATATTGTTTTTACTTCCTTTAACACCTTAGATTAAATTTAAAAGAGGCCGTTAGAACCATACAAAGAGAAATATTATTCATTGTTTCTTTGACATGAACTTTAGAGATATAAGGATTTGCCCGTAACCTTGGGAAGAGATTGTGCTGGAATTATTGTGGATATTGGGCATAATGTAATTGATTTTGATATTGGTGACAAGGTATTTTTGGCTGTTCCATCATGGTTTGATGGAACAATGGCAGAGTATATTGTTGTTCCTGAAACTAGAGTTGCTAAAATGCCAAAAATATTACCATTTGAAGCTGCTGCTAGTATACCATATAGTGGTTGCATAGCGTGGGATGCTTTGATTAATGGTTCAGTTATTAAGGAAGAAAATGCTAAAGGAAAAAGGTATTAATTAATTTTTTGAAATTAATTAAATTATATCTTAAACTAAAACTTTATTTATTTAGATTGAATAAGTTTCATTAAAGAAATTTATATAAAAAGTGTGGATAGATCACAACGATAAATATATTATTTCCAAAAATTAGTTTTATAAATTGATTTACAAATTATTTATTTTAATTTTAATATAATTATAAGAGTGTTGATTTATGGAGGAGGCACACCTGTTGGTTGCATTTTGATACAATTGATAAAAGCCTGGGGTGGTCATATTGTTACAATTTGTCAATCTCAAGCAGCACCAATAATGACAGCATTAGGAGCAAATGAAATTCTTATACTCAATGAATCTAATATTGCTAAGGAATTAGATGTCCGCAAGAAGTAAATATTTAATATTTCGATTTATGATTTATTTTATTAATATATCCATAGCCAATCGTTCATTCTTTTTCAAGATATGATGCAATTTTTTATACTGGTGGGCAAACTATGGATGAAAAAATTTTGAGAAAATATATGCTGCCACATGGTTCCTATGTATCAACAGCTTCACAACAGTTAGTATCTGATTCATTAGGATACATAACTGGAAGTTTATTTTCAGGCTACATTAGAATTAGACTACTATTACAGGTAATATTATTCATTGATTGAAGTAAATACAAGATACATGAATAATTTGAAAATGAAAAAAATTAGTTAAAATTAAGGCTGGAAATTTTATGTTTGAATAAGTTAAATGCTTGTTTGTTTTATATAAACAAATAATACTTAACTATTTTATTATTTACTAAAGAAATTCAAAGATCTTATTAAAAAATATTAATGTTTAACTAATACTGATTTTTATAATTAAAAATAATGAAAAAATACATAAAAAATATTATTGTTAATATTTATTTTTGTATTTTTATAGCGTATTTTTGGTATTAGCACTTGTCACTGGAAAGAAGGATCCAAAATAAATAGTAGTTTTTTACAGTCATTGCAAGAACTTGCTGATACTGAACAATTACAACCTATTTTAGGTAAAGTTTATACAGCAGATTGCATTGATGAGGCTCTGGTACATGTAACAGACGTTAACTCAATTGGTAGTACTGTTATTAAATTTCATTGACATTTTTATGTATTAATCAAATATAAATTTATATTTGTAAATTAATGATATTTTTTAACATAATAACAGAATACTTAGCATCTTACTTCCAAATAAACAATTTTTCTTATAGCATTAAAGCATGACATGTCATGCTGTTTCTGCTCAACTTTAATTGACAATAATTAAACAAGTATACTTTATTGAATTTGATGTACATGAAATATTGTCTTAAAATTTTATTTTTTATTGAGAGTTATGAAAAAGTAGTTCATTTAGGAACTGGTAGTATACATGAAATAAACTTTTATACAATAAGAAAAAAAAATTATATATTAATTAGAAATTCTATTGTATATATTATTTTTTATCAATTGTTATTCACTTGCACATTTAAAATTTATAAGACTTTTTATATGGAAAAAATTGATAAAGAAACATATTAGTTACATTATATTGTACCAGATTGTATTCATATATAATTTTGATTCATGTGTATTTTACTACTGTAGCTAATGACATATATTTTTAGATAATTTGAACATACAATCTTCCAATTATATTTTTTAAATAACTGAAATCAGACTGATACTTAACACATTATTGACCAATCACAGAGTAATTGATGTCTCTTTATTCCAATGTTTTTAATTAATCATGAATTAATTTGTGTTTCTAGATTTTTATTCTAAAAGTAAAATTACTGGGCAAAAATGTGTTAAAATAATTGATTGACTGAATGTAAAACTTAACTACAAGTATAAAAATTTTTAATTAAATTGTTGAAAATAAGAATAGAAACAATATGTATTATAATAAAGTTTTATGTGATTGTTAACTATATTTTATAAAATAAACTTTATTAATAAAAATGAATCTGTATTAATAAATTACTATCTACAATGATATTTAAAAAATATTATTTTACTCAAAAATATATAAAGTTTTATATCGATATACATAATATAAATAATAAAAAAATTTATATCTACAAATTCATTATAATAATTAAACATAATTGTAAATTTTTTTTGTCACATTTATTTGGGTTTTCTTCCTCTTGCTGCAGTTTTTCCTTTTTTAGCTGGTGTTTTTTTATCATCAGCCTATTTTTTTCAAATAATAATTAATAATGATTTCAAACAAAACAATGAAATATTATAGTGTTTTATAACAAACCTTTCTTTTTGCTGGATTTGGGCTTGAATTCGGTAAAACTTTGAAAAAAGAATCTATTCGTCCTTGTGTACCGGTATGTCTAGCTTTCATCAATTTCTTAGCTCCATTTCTTACTCTTTCTTCATTAAATTGTTTATCGCCACACAAGAATTTCACCAAACCTTCTTCATCTGGATCATTCCATTTTATCTATATAAATAATGAGTTTAAAATTTTAGTTATTGTCTTTAAAAAATCAAATAGTTAGAAATTGTTTGTTTACAAAATCAGTTATATACTCAAAATAGAAAAAATGAAACACTCATTTTAAAATTATTTACATCAATTTCTTCTGGATCTTGTACTTCTGGTTCTATAAACAACATTCTAGCATCCTTGTAATTCCAATCCTCAGGAACTGGGAATTTTTTAGTATCTATATTATCTAAAATGTTTTCAAGTGACTTATGATTCCTTATTAATTCTATAGCTCTTTTTGGACCCACTCCTCTTATACTGGATGTATAATCACAACCAAGCATAATACATAAGTCTATAAACTAAAATAAGATATAATTTAGTATAAAAATTGACATATTTCTATGCATCTTCAAATACAGCAATTACCTCATCTCTGGTTAAGCCTAATCCATTCAACACTTTATCATACTGAATTTCTTGTATTGGCATTTTTCGAGCTTCACTAAATGTTACACGACGTAAAAGCACATTACATCCAAAGGTAAGAGCATCCATATCTTCAGTAGCTGTTGCAAATACTTTTCCTGCTTTTACCAAAGCTGCACATTGTGCTTCAGCTTCACAAGGAGCCTAAAATAATACATAAAATAAATATATCTATAAATATTTATGTGCAGCTGATACTAACATCAACATAGGGTATGCCCATTAAAGTAAGTAACTGTTTTGCTTCTTCTGCGTGTTCTTTTGTTACTTTTACCAATCGTCTATTGAATTTATCAACATCCTCAGCATTCCCTAAAATAGAATTTTTTTAAATAACACTAACTTGATTGAAGATGATATATATTAAATAAGAAAATAAATAAAATATTACCAGCTTCTTCAGCTGCCTGCAACTGTTTTTGTGCTTCTTCTCTTCTTTCAGCACGCTTTGCTAATTCTCCACCTTTTAAAATAGGTGGTTTACCATCAAAAACATATACTGGTTTTATTCCATTTTCAACAAGCCTTATTGTTCGATAAAATGTTCCCATTAAATGACTATATAGACATAAAGAAAGTAAATTATAATTATTATAATTTAAAAAGTATATTTTCCATATTTATATTATATTAATATTATATCATATTCATATCAGTCCCTGATTTTTATTACAGTATAATATATATAACGAAATACAAAAATAATAATTTCAACTCTTAAATTACCTTGTGGTTTCACCATCAACTGAGCTTAATTGTGCTCCTTCTGCTCGAACAGCTATCAAAAATTGATATAAACACATAGAGGCATCAATGGCAATTTTGCGACCTAAAAGTATAATTACTATTATTTTTACTATCCAAGTAAGTGTATATGTTTTTAAGTTAATTTACCAAATAAATGTTTTAGTTCACATTCTCTTATGGCTTCTGGAGCAATGTCGGCTATTAGTTTTGATAGTCCTAAAATTCCCATTTTATCAATACTAAAATAAATTTACTATATAATATATTAATTTTTCAATTAGATTATTTCATTAGAGAAGATATCCGAGTCTAATACTCTGATTTCACGATCGAGTCAGGTAGTCATCAGGTGTTGATGGCGTTGATACCCGCCTTCAATATCTTTTCCCGCCAATAGGCAACAGTCTGTCCAGTATCGTATTCGTATGTAATGTCCTGCAATCTGCAATTTCCGCTAGATTCGATTCGATTCTTTATTATCAAAAATCGAAATCGAAGTGCACGTGCTTGCCGTGGTCTTTGGAATCAGCTGGAAGCTGGAAGCTAACCTTACAAGGTATAGCATAACAAGCATGTTTATCCAAATATGATCAAAGTATATTTCTCTAATATTCAATAACAGTATTTAAAAGAATGGCTGATTTAATAAAAACTATAGAAGATAATGAAGATGTTCCTGATTATTCTGAACCTTCTGATGAAGAGGATGATGTAATTATCTTTTAATTAACAAATATATTATAGTAAATAAATATTAACCATCTTATGTTGCAAATACTTTTTTTCAGTTTCAACCACGTCAAAAACTTAAAAAAAAAGATAAAAAGCACAACGATGGAGATTTTCAATTTATTAGTACTGTCGAAGAATACAATCAAGATACCTGGAATGATTTGAGTAAATATATTAAGCGAAAAGCAAAAACAAAACTAGATGATAAAATTAATAAATTTAGAAACATACGTAATGAACAAGTAGTGTATCAATATTTTAACCATTTATTATGAAAAGTACAAATATAATAAACATATAATTTTAGGATGGTTCTGTCGATAATCCTATAAAACTAAAAGATGAAGAAGATGAAAAAGATGATATTGATCTATTTGTATCAGAAGAAGATTTAAAAAAAGGTTAATAAATATTTAAGTTATTGAAATGTAAAATAAATAAGTTAATATTTACAAACAAATTTTTATATCTAGATGCAATTAAAACAAAACAAAAGAAAGCTAGGAAAGAAAAAACAATTAAAGCTGAAGAAAAAGAATTACTGAATTTTGAGGAAGCTTCAGATTTTGACCCATCAGCATCATTTTATCAAATGCATTTGTCAAGACCATTGTTAAAGGTATGGTTTTTATTCATACTGAAAAAAGAATTTCAATTTAAATTATTCATTATTGTAGGCTGTTACTTCAATGAATTTTGTTAATCCAACTCCTATACAAACAGCAATCATACCAGTGGCGCTTATGGGTAGAGATATTTGTGGTTGTGCAGCTACTGGTACTGGTAAAACCGCAGCTTACATGTTACCCACATTAGAAAGATTAATTTTTAAGCCAGTTGAACCAACTGCAGTAACAAGAGTTTTAGTACTTGTTCCAACAAGAGAATTAGGCGTTCAAGTTTATCAAGTTACTAAACAGTTAAGCCAGTATACAACAATTGAAGTTGGGTTGTCAGTTGGTGGATTAGATGTTAAAATTCAGGTAAACTAGAATATATTAGATTAGAATATATTATAAATTTGATTACTTAATTATAAGTCAATTTTACTTATTTTATACTCAAGTTTTGTGCTACTTGTTTTTATATAATTATAGAAATATATTTTTCTAAGAATATATGTTTTTAGACATTTATTACTATTTTTATTATACTTTGAAAAGCAAATATAAAGCTTTAGATAAAATAATTGAACATTTATATTTATTTTACAGGAAAGTGTTTTAAGAAAAAATCCTGATATTGTTATAGCAACACCTGGACGACTTATCGATCATTTAACTAATACCCCTACATTTTCATTAGATACAATTGAAATTTTAATTTTGGATGAAGCTGACAGGTAAAATATTGATGTCATTGTGAAATAAAAAAAAAAAAATAAATCTCGTACTAAAATCTTATTTTTATTTAGAATGTTAGATGAATATTTTGCTGAGCAAATGAAACATATTATAAAACAATGTGCTAGAACTCGGCAGACGATTTTACTGTCTGCAACTATGACTGAAGAAGTTAAAGATTTAGCCACCGTATCTCTTAATAAACCTGTTAAAGTTTTTGTGGATAGTAATCAAGATGTTGCTTTCAATCTACGTCAAGAATTTATTAGGTTTATAGTTATATTCAACCTATTTTTTTATACATTTCTTTTTTATTATTTATATTTGTCTATATTATTTTATTGCAGGATTCGAAAGGAACGGGAAGGCGATCGAGAAGCTATACTAGCTGCACTGATATGCCGTACTTTTCATGATCATACAATGATTTTTGTACAAACTAAAAAACAAGCACATAGATTACATATTTTATTAGGTTTGTTAGGCATAAAAGTAAGTACTTTATCAACTATTTCATTATTTTTTAAATAATTTTAAAAAATTTCAAATTCAAAATTCCAAAATCAGGTGGGAGAACTTCACGGTAATCTAACGCAGCCTCAGCGTTTAGAAAATTTACGGAAATTTAAAGAGGAAGAAATCGATGTACTATTGGCAACTGATGTTGCTGCAAGAGGTTTAGATATAAGTGGAGTTAAAACTGTTATTAATTTTGTAATGCCACCAACTTTGCAACATTATATACATAGGTAAAACATATCAAATAGATTTTTATACAATAACGAAATAACAACTTGTTGATTTTGTAAACGTTTAACCATTAAAAATATATTTAAGTATGTCTTCACTTTTTAAATAAGATTCTTATTGAAATACAATTTATATTTATCTTCAGAGTGGGAAGAACAGCGCGAGCTGGACGTGGCGGTATTTCTGTATCACTAGCTGGTGAACAAGAACGTGTATTAGTTAAGGATGTTATAAAGCATGCCAAAAATCCTATTAAACATCGAATAATTCCTCCAGATATAATAGAAAAGTATAGTAAAAAGTTAAATTCGCTTGAAGATGATGTTGAGAAAATATTAAACGAAGAAAAAGAAGAACGTGAAATAGCCAAAATAGAAAATCAAGCTAATCGAGTAGAAAACATGTTGAAAGATTCTGATTCAAACAATGAACGAACTTGGTTCCAGAGCAAAAAGGAAAGACAGACAGAAAAAGGTATTTAAAAGTTAGGAAATAGTAATAAAACAATTTAAATATTACATTAATAAATGCAATTTTCAACTAAACTTAAATAAATTACTTATAATAGAAAAGGAACGTTTTTCTTTAAATTGCATACCATATATTTTTCAGAAAAATTAATATTGACTGCAAAACAAAAAAAGAATGCAAATAAAAATAAAAACGAAAAGAAAGCTCTAAATCTTGTAAATGACAAGAAAAAGAAATCAAAAAAGAAAGCTCCAGTTTTAGATCCTGCAGAAGAAAGGGCTATGAAAGAATTAAATAAAGTAGCTGCTTATCAAGCAAGAATAGCAAAAAAACAAAACAAACAAACAAAGATTAGACAAGTTGTAGAAGATAATGAAAGAATGAATCCTCAACAGAAAGGTATGATAAATATTTTAGAAAATAATAACATACCTTTTATGTTTGATTATTTCACTCTGATTTCTGTTTTAGCGAAAAAACGTAAGATATCTTCCTTTGTTGAAGATTTAACAAATGTCAGTAAAAAAGGCGTTAAAAAAATGAGATACGAGTACGTATTTAAAATAAATTAATCGAATTTCTTTAGATAATACATATTCATTATTTTCTTATTTTATGTTATACTGTTTCAGAGCTAATGAGAAGAAGAAACAAAATTTTAAAAAATCTTTTAAAAAATCGAAATCAACAACAGGAAAACCAGGTCCAAAAAAATCATTTAAAAAACGATAATTTTAAGTGAATATTTTGTAATATAAATTTTTTAAATAAATATCCAATATTTACGGAAATCGTACAGTTATTTAAATTATATTATTAAATAATAAAGCTGTTAATAAAGATTTTACTTTATCTGATTTTATTATAGATCCATTACAATACTTGCACGTCACTGACTGACACATGAATAGCACTGACTAAACGAATCTATAACTTTTGAGAATATGTTTAATTGATAAATTACTGCCAATGCACGGAAATATCAGTACCATGTTCATTGACCCTTTAGTGCAAAGACAAATGGATGGTATTAAGTCACAAAAGCTATTGCATTTATATTAAATAAAATTTACTTTACTATCCTGCATGAAAAATGATACATAATTCTATTCTTTGTCTCATATTTATTAATTTTTTATTAAACAAATAATCAAAACTTCATTGTTAAATATAAAAATGAAAAGATAATAACTACAAAATTGACGTATTCCATTTGAGGTGGAATGCAATGAATAGAATTTATCAATACAGCATAGTACTGTAATTTCAGTGAAAGGGAAGTAAATTTGTAGATTTCTTTTTTCATACTATTATAATTATATTTATATTATAATCTCAACCAAACACTATCATTCGCAACAAGTTTCACTCAGCTCACATACCTTTTACAAATCGTTTGTATATTCAAACACGCACACACATACACGCGCGCGCAAGCACGCGCGCACACACAATTAATAATAGTAATTATAATTATGTTGATGCCACAAAAAATTTATAAGAACTAGGCCCGCTCAAAAAATATTTAAATTATTTCAAAAGCAGCAATCAAATTCAGTTTTTCTCACTTAAGTCACTATTTATAAACAGTGATTACTTAATGAATATATTACTAAATTTAATAATATTTTTACTTTAAAATGAAACAAAACGATAGCGAAAAATGAATTGAACACTATTTTGGAATCAACGCAACGACAGTATTATAATTATAGAATAATAATACTTCTAATCAGCATTCGAACGGCAACAATGATCTCATAGAGCTAGAATTTGGAAATACTTGATAATTATAGAGTAAGCTTTTTAAATCTTAACTCATAATTCGATAATTTATAAGTATAAAGTTTAGAATTTTAAACAGTTGGTGCTCGTTTCACATGCAATATAACAAACAATAAAAGAATAATTTTATAAGATGCCGTTCGATAGCTAAGTTGAACCTTTTTTATTTATTTAATATTAACATGAGATATAATTATTTAAATGAAAATAAAGGGCTCTTTACAAAAATTTGTTAAATTGTTAGAATTATTTTCATTTATAATCAATACTTATAAAAGTTTTAGAAATTACCAATTTTAGATTGCCAAAATAATATAACTTTACCAATGACTTTCATGTACAATTTCCGCATCAAAGCATCTGATTTCTTTGTGCCATCCCATTTTTATTTTACTTTTGATAATTTCATGTAAATTTATTCCTTTTACCTCAGTAAAAATAACTAAAAACAAAAATATAACCCAAAACTGTGCATATATTTTTAGTTATCTTTACAAGAATGATTTATATAACATAAAATTATATATAAATAAATATTAATTTTAATAACAAATTCTTAGAGTTATATTAATAGAAGTTTTATAGGAAAAGTATAGAGCTTTTTTTATTTCAGTATAAATTAAGATTGAACGACACAAGGAATGTCAGATGAACATTGGAATCGGGTTGTCTTGTACGAAAATTTTTAATTATATATAATATTTCTAGCTAGAAAACAAAATTAAAAACAATCCAAATGTATTTAATTTTTTTTGGAAAAGATTAACATATTTTAGATAACGAGTCAAGAATCTTTACAACAAAAAATTATAACTGTAATTTGTACTTAATTGTATCCTATAATTTATACCTGGTGTAATAAATTAGGATGATACAAATCAGGTAAATTTTACAATTATGTAGCGACACGTTATCATTAATGAAATAATAAATTAGTAATGAATAAAAAGTAGTAAAAATTAATTAATTGCCTTAATTAGACTTTTACACCCAAAATAATTTAATTACTTTTTGAAATTGTTTTTAATTTCATTGATTAAGTTTTCTAGTTAGAGTGAAAAGAGTTTAACTAATAAACTCTTTATACAGTTCGACATAAATCTGCCATCAAAAGTATATGAATGATAATTTAACGTCGAGCGTTCTTTTTTTTTTTTTATACAGATATTACGAAGCGCCATTTAATCTCATCAGAGTTTTTGGCAGCCACAATTCTTCTATCACCTACTAGCGAAATACTTCAACACGCGTTGATTAGTTTCTTGCCACCGCGTAATCTTACAAACTAAGTGTTTTCCTTTCTTTCTTCTAAAAACACGCGAACGACTCTGGTACATCAACTGTTGTACATAACCAAAATAATCTGTTTCTAATTTGTGAGGTGTTCACATAATGTTCATGTAATCGCTATCACACCTTTATGTCCAAATTGTCTTCATGCACTTTGTTACATCTTCTATTTCTTTTCACAGTTCATTTACACAACTATTTGTTCACCTTATCGGTTTCCTTGCGGGATTTCTTCTCTGGTGGTTCATCGATCTAAAATTTATTTGCAATTTGAATATTTGATTTGACAAATAATGAAAAGTTCTCTTTCATTATAAATTGATACTTATTAAATAAAATTCTAACTAAAATAAACTTTTATAAAGTCATGAACATCTGCAATATATTTAATAAATAAAGTTTAATCAAATTAATTTCATTATAATCTTACTTATCTTAATCTCATAGTTTATAAAATTTTGAATTAAAAGTTATTAGATTACAAATTATTGGATATTATAACACGTTGTACTCCAAACTGAACTATCAAATATAGATTAATATTTTGATTAAACAAATAAAATGTTAACTGAAAAAATAGTATATTTCATCATAGGTGTAGAAAATAGTTATTTACTGCGTAAGACAGTGTGCGCCATAATGAAGAGAGGAAGATAAATCGAACGAATTAATTTGCCTACTAGTATTGAACGATATTCTACATTAAGATAGCCGAAAAATTATTTGAACCACACTTTAAAAACCACATCACAATCTTTAAAAAAAAAGATTGAAAAAAAAACTTGAAGTTCAAGATATTAGATTATCTATTTCATAATAGATTGACAAAAAAATAATACTACTACATTATTCAAGAATCTGTAACTTACTTCATCAACTAAACATGGGAGATGAATCCTTGTTTCTGATGCTTCAGCAGGCTATAAAATAAAAATTAAGTGTCAGCAATATTGATTTTAAGATGATTTATACATGCAACTAAGTTACAACAGTATATACTACGAAAACTTGTTTAATAATGCCGTTACCTGAGCATCAATACATTCCCTTTCGCCAACATGCAGCTTGAAATAACAGTTATGATTGCTCAAGGGGCTCTTATAGTTTAATTAGATTATTATTACACAAAATGTATAACACTTTTCATTGTGTTTCATTGCATTTAGATTATAAAAGGGACAGAGCAAACCTTCAAATGAATGAACAAATTGAACTTTTTGTTAAATACAGTACTTTCAAATTAATAAATATTTTTATCAGTCTTACAGTCTTTATAATATAATATATTAGCTAAAATAATATCAGAACAGTCGACATAAGTACAATTTTTAATTCTAACAGTACTTTCAAATTAACTCACAATGTTAATAATATATTAAAAACTTCTAATAAATGACCAACTTTAATTTTTTTATTTTTACATTAGACTGGCTCAGAAATTAATTATTCACAATATGAATATAAAATTATTAATCTACTGAAAACATAAAAGTATTATAAAATACAAATAATAAAATATTATTAGTTTAGGAAGTAAAGGTATTGATTTGTTTACATAAAGACAAATACCAGATTTTACTTTCTGAGTTCAGGCGTATACAAGCCCGATCTCGATTCCTGTATTATTTGGAGGCGTTTCATAAGATCTTTTGATGAAAGCGAACTCGGTTCAATTGCCTTATATAAAATGTAAGGCTTTATAGACTATTGAAATAATGAAATAATACATAAGTAAAAGAAATACAAAAACTGCATAAATGTTACTTAACACTTTTCTAAAATAATAGTTAATTTACTATATTATTTAAAAAATCACAATGTTATTGCAAGTACTGCCATGCAGTTAATTCGATGATTATGAGCTCAAGTCTACTTTCGTTCGTTCATTGATTAGTTTACACTATCCCACGGAATTTTATTAAATAAGATATGAAATGGAGCCTTACCCTTGCATCAGTTTCATTTGGTCCAATGCCTGTTTCTTTTTGTTTTGTTTTTGCTTTTCGACCAGGCCTCTCGTTCGTCAGAGAATTAATAGACGTCCCCCTTTCCTTTAGGATTATTCATATTAATTTGTAATTCTGTGGGTAGGTAATTTTTAGTGTTTGAGATTATTTCATCAGCTCTCTTGAAATACATTGTCGGTATTCGAGTCTCACTTGGAAATTCCTTCATATCGAAGTTTGTCGTCTTAGAAAAAATAACGTTCATGGCCATATCGCAAACTGCCCATAATTTCTGCAAGTAAATTAATAGTAAATAATAGTAAGTAAATAAATAAAAATATGTAATATACGATTCACATTAAACAATTGACATCATTTTAGATGGCTTTTGATTAAAATAAGAATTGATTTATACATCTATGTAAATAATAAAAAATTCATTTAGGTAATACAATTGAACAATATCAAACGTATATGTACTGTCCATTCTGTTGCTTTATTTAAAGATTTACTATTCAATTCTTTTGTTCCCAAATTCAAATAATGTGAGTCTAGAGTTGTAATGAAATTTAATACCACTCTTGACTATAACGTAATATACATATTACATTATAGTGATCTAAATCTTTTTTTATAAAATATATATTTTGTATAGGGCCTAGGACTGGTATATGTATTAATAAATAAATAATAAATATTCATTACTTACGGAATTCATAGCTTCGTCGTCTGGCCTTAACGCATCTTTATGATTTTTCATTCTTTCTATGAGGTTTTTATAAAATCCATAACAATAGTATTCATTTTTCGTTATAAGGGGTTCCAAAATAAACCACAGACATTGTTGAATAACTTTTAAGTTACCAACTGAATTGTAACTGTTGAATTCTGGATCATGAGCAAGTATTGGAACAGCAAAAACTAGCATGTAGTCTGGTAGTATATGGGGAAGTTTACCTGAAAAAAGTATTTAAAACGAATGAAAAAAATTATAATATAATGAAATAATGAAGTGAACAATGATTACAATACAAACATCTAACTATCTTACCCATGGCCCGTTCGACAGTTCCTAAGGATAGTGTTTTAACATAATCTCTTCTTTTATTTATATCTGTTTGCATGTAGGTTTTCATGAGTTGCTTTAACTTTTTATTTTGTTCTTTTCCAGCTAAAGCATAATACCCCATAAAATCTAAAGGTAAACATTTGTTTGGTATACCCCTCCCAAGTCCTTTATGTAGTTTATTACTGAAAGCCTCCCTAACTTGAATAACATCATCCTAAACATATAATATAATAAAAAAAAAAAATTAAACTTTTTTTTAAAAGTTTTAAGAATTTTTATTTTAAACTTATAAAACATTTATTTAGATTGCATAAAATATATTATGATTTATCAATTAATGTAATTTTAAACTTGATAAAGACTTTCAAATGTCAAAATGTTATTGTAAGAAACCATTTGCTTGTGATGGTTATTTGATTTTTTATTTATCAATATATTATCAAACCTTATTATCTCTGATATTATTTATTTAATTATTTTGCAAATTTAGAAAGATATAATTTATTAAAAATTATAAAAAAAAATAAATTAAATACAATATAAAATAAACTGACCACCATGAGTTGTGATAAGTTATAAAACTGTTCTGCTATATATTGATCACCAACTCCTTTTTGTTCACAAATTTTTAGCATAGAACATCCAGCTTGAAGACGTAGCCAACTCATTTCAGCTTTGCTTAGACGACCTTGTTGTAGTAAATCACCTTTATTCACAATGAATGCATTAAGCATTCTAAATGTTTTTTGCGCTGAAAGAACATCATTTTTGAGACCTAACAGCCATCGAGCCATACATTTTAAGCCTTCCAGCCTACAACGAGTTTCTTCGGGTAGTTCATCCTCTCTACACCAATCTGCATCCATTTCATGCTGTTCACTGCTTTCTTTGACTAATAACTCTTTAACAATCTATAAAATATCAAAATTGTAAACTATTAATTGTATTGGAATTTAAAAATAAAATAAATTATAATCTCTTTATTTTATTGCTTTTGTATATATTATTGTAGTAGGAATCTCAGTTCACAAAAATTTAATAAAAAAAAAAAATTGAATTTGTTAAAAAAAAATTAGAATATCAATGACATATCAACTACAACAATTTAATGTAATTGTTAAATTTTAATGAAATGATTTTTAGTTATACTATGAATATGAGTAATTATTATTATAATTTTATAAATTTACCTTTCTAGAAACCATATTCTTAATTTGAAGGTGATACTTTTCAGGTAAATTATATGCAATATGTCCAAGAGCAACAATTGCAGTGCGATAATATTCAGATGTAGGTGTGAGTGCATTTTTGATTCTTTCAATAATTTCTGGAAAGATACTATCGTGGCTATTAGTCATATTAACATATAAACACCTTACTGCCTGCTTAGCCTGCTTTGGAGTTCCTGTCTCTGCAAAGGTTCTACATATTGGCAGTAATTGATCCATGATATCTGAAGCCACATCGCAGAGTGGCTTATATTTTCCTAAAAATGTTAATATAGAAAGAACCAATGGTGCGACCATTTCATCATCTAATTCTAGAAGATGGACCAACTGGAGTAGAATATCATCGTGCAAAAAATGTGGCGCAAATACAAAAGAAAGCATCTATAAAAATAATAAATTAAGAAATATTTTATAAAATTATATATTAAAAATGAATTGCTTATTAAATAATATGTTTACTGAATTAATATTTCTTACCAGTAATAGCCGAAGACCTTTTTCACCTGCATTATTCGGATTTAAACCAACTTCTTCAATTACATTGCCACCTTTTAAGCAATCTAATACATATCCTATTAACACCTATTGTAAAATAAAAGTTTATAGTTTTCTTTAATGAACGATATATTAAAATTATAATTTAAGACAATTTAAGCAAGATATATTAAAAAGCTTTTAGAAGAATACTTGCATAAGTAATATACATACATTAAGAAACATAATAACTATTAAATGTTTTCAATTCTAGCAATATAACATGTTATACAGTAATATTAAAATATTACCTTAATAAAAGTATAGTCTAGTTAAAGAAGTGATTTATTCATATAAATGTACAAATAATTGATTAATAAATATTTATGACTTATTTAACTTACTCGTATGGCTTCTTCATCAATCATGACTGAACTAACTCTCTCTAGTAACATTTTTATAGTATTGTAATAAAGATTTGTCATAACTGGTTGGCCCAGTTTTTTCAAAACAGTACTGATTGCTTCTGCGCAATCTTTGCATGATACAGTTGGTTGTAATATTGTCTCCATGCCTTGCATAAGAGCTGTATCTTTCTTTAAATGAGCACTAAACCTTTGAAGAAATTCGTGTACTTTCATAGGATCAGGCAAAAAACGAGAAATTTGTAACATCTTCTGTGCTAATTCAGGACTAGATCCCGTTTCAGATTTTTTTATCATGTCAATCCACTCTGCCACAGATCTTCTTACACTATATTTTTATTGAATATTATAAACAAATATGTTAATCAACAGTTAACTAATGCAGCTTATTCAATGAAAAGTAAAATAATTTTCTTTAGTCATAATTTTTTATTAGTTCATTTCAAATATTTAATTTTATATTAAATATTCATATTTTATTCTAAGTTTATTATAATTTTATAAATCAAATCAATGCTCAGTCTATTAAAAAAAAATTTAATAAAGAATTTTTGAAAACTATCGAAATAAAATAAACCCATGTTCTCAGAAGGAAAAGGATTAATTTAGATAATTATTTTAATAAATATTTTTAGCGGTCTTACAGTCTTGATAATATAATATATTAACTAAAATAATGACAGTCAGACTGTCCTTGTTTAAAATAAAAAAAATAAGAAATGAACTAAATAGAAATTATATAATTTCACAGGTAGAACTGATATTATTTGTGTATAAATATGATCTAAATGTTTGATAGCTATTTTCATAAATTACAATTTAGAATATTTCATCTAGTAATTTTTTACTTATAGTAAAAATGAACTGTTTTTCATTATTATTTTGGTCTTTTAAAATGTAACTTTCTTACAGATAAGAATTAATGCAAAAACTATAATTGCAGTAATGTAACTGTTATTAATTAAAAACAATTCCACTTTCTTTATATTAGTTTTCATATGAGAAAATAATTGTTATTATAATATTGAAAATTATGTAAGATATTTGATTTAATTTTTTAATCAGAGAGTGATTATTTTAAGACAAAAATCTCAATGAATAAGACTTTATTTAAACTATGATTCAATAACAAAACAAAACTTACGCTAATTGATGCTTCTGAAGTTCAACAAAAGCTTTGGATGCATGATCATCTATCGTACCTAATAGATGATATAATTTTTTCATTCTATCTTCCGCCGGTGTTTGATAAGGCACTAGGCATGTATTTAACAGTCTTTCAACTAGTAATCGATCTTCCATTCCCGACATATAATAACCATGCAGAATCTTATCCTTAATCCAGGTGACAGCTTTCTTAGTTGCCTGTGGTACATCTGCATCATTTAAATGTTTTTTGTAAATCATTGCTAAGCCAGACATTGCTTCTCTCCTAATTTTAAATTTTTTATCCAACGTCCTTTCTTTCACAAATTCCAGCAAGTCTTCACTATCTGATACTACTTCAAAATCCTTTCGAGCAGTTGTCACAATGGCCATAACCACCTCATACCTTTAAAAAACATATATTTACTGAGATATGAAATGAATGTTCTAATATATTATAGTATATTATAATCTATTTTTTCAAATATGTTTTCTTTTATCATTAAAAGATACAATTTAGTTTAAAATGAAATCGAATTTTAATTCACAAACAAAGTATTTCATTTACAGAACTCAGCAAGTTCTTTAATTTTAATTTTCTCTTTTAATAAGATAATACATTAGGTAATACAATACTTGTTATCTGCATTAAAAATTTTAATATTTTTGATTTCACAAATAAATAGGAAAAATAAATATTAATAAATAATAAAAATAAATAATATAATAAGGAAATAGATAAATAATGTTGTCTACCTAACGTTTTCGTCCGCATCGTGTTGTCTCATTTTCAAAGTGTCTGTAATATCTTTTCGGAGTTCAGGATGATTCAATAGAAAATGCATTGAATATTGGACACATTTTATACGTATTGATACACTTATATCGTTAAATCGACCAAGAAAAGCCCGCCATAGTTGAGAATGTTGAACTGCTAATTGAGATCCTTTTTCAGAAAACATTCGAGCAAGAAGTGCTACAGCACCTAAGCGTTCTTGTTCATTTGAGGATTTTAATTTACATTCAAGCTGGGGCAGGACGGACAGCAAAACGCTGGGACATATGTGGTTCAATTCATATATTAAATCGTATATTTTGTGAGAAATTTGTAGATTCTTTTCTTCTTTGCCCAATATGAGCACATGATTGAAAAACTAGAAAAATATAAGATATTAAATCAAATAAAAATAATTTATACAAAAGAATAACTAAAAATCGAGAATTTTATTACTAAAAAGAACTATATCTACTTAAGTACTTTAAAATTGTAAATATAAAATTTAGAATAATTAACAGATATATGTTATATTTCTTACAGATTGAATGTATGATTCTAATGTATCACTGCATTTCACAATAAGTTCCTTAGCAAGTGAATAAGTGTTTTTCCTTTGTGTCTTATTGGGATCAACAATATTTATAAGAATGATATCTAATAGTTCATTACTGACAGTATCAGACTCAGTAATAAGTGGACACAATACATCAAGCATGAAACTTTTAACTTTTCCAGAATGCTCGTCGCTATAAAATCAATTATATATTATAAATATTATGAATTTTATATATTAAAAAAAATTTATTAATGATTCATACTTGACGATTTTAAACATGAGTGAAAACAGAGCACAAAATATTTCTTGACAGTCCTCAAGCTCAAAACACATATTAAAAGATTTAACATAAGCTAAATTTTCAAGAAGATAAAAATATCTTTTAAACGCTGGATCTTTAGGGTCTTTCAGACCAGCCAATTGTTTGATAAGAAAAAGAAATATGGTTTTAACCTGAAATGAATATTAATAAGATGTATTTCTTATAATAAAATAAAAAATAAATGACCATTGTTTTAAATACTTCATATAAAAATTAAAAATTATAGCATTTCAGGAATAGAAATAAATTAAACATATAAAATAAAGTTTATTAATTGATTATAATTTAAATATCAATAAATATGAAATATATTTCTGTTCCATACTATTCTATTCCATAGAAAATATATTTCTGTTCCATAGTATTTAAGACTGAGTAAAAAAATAAGATTGAATCAATTAATCAAGAATTCTGAAACTTACTTGGTCTGGATCTTTATAAGGAGCCTCTGGTGCATATACCCGAAGTACATCAGCAATACAACATGCAATCAATAACTGTACATCTTTACTTGAATGTTGTAAAAAGCAATCCTCTGCTAAATGTAGTGCTAATGGAATATATTGCTGATACATTCCTTCATCTTGACCCATTGCTTGCAGTGTATGAGCTAATGTCTATAACAATAAACAAAAATTAATTATTATTTAATTTGATAAAAAATAAATAACTGATATAAAAATTTTTATTTTTTGAAAATGACTTCACATTCCTATGTATCTATATTTTATAATGTAAATAATAAAACTATGGAACTTTGATTGTATTGAAATCTTGCATATTAATTCCTAACAATATCTTATATATTTTGTTTTATTAAAATACCATAGTAATATATTTATCTTTTCTGAGAATAATAGTAGTTGTCATAAAACAAAAAACCAAGACAATTTTAATAAATAAATAAAAAAAAATGCTAATTATAAATACTAGTGTTTAAGTAATTCTAAATATATTTATATAGATTAGCATATCACCTTAAGTCTTCTTATAAGTTCATCTGGTCCCAGATCATCTGTAACGGGTCTACACCCTTGAGGATAAACGATTTCTGACATCTTGTTATTCAAATGATTTCAGTTGATAAAGATATAAGACTACCTATAACTTCTATAAAATATCTTCCAAAGTCTGAAACAAAAGACATCAAAGAATGATATAGATACATAAGCTAAGCTTATATACCATAAGCTAAGAAAATAGTCAACTATGTGGATAAACTAGATCACTTGTTATTAAGGATAAATTATGAACCTTGTTATCAAAGAGTAACAACATATTGATTGCATATAAAACCAATTGAAAATATTAAATAAAATAAAGTTAAACTCTACAATTAGAGCTATACAACTAAATATTTTATTTAATAACTAACTTTCTTAACTTTATAATAAGATTAATATAATCAATGATTCTTCAATTTCTTCTAAAATTATTATAAGATAAGTTCATGTTCAATTTTTCCTTTCACTTATAAGCAATAAATATAATATAATTACAAGTTAAAATTTAATTTTATAACTTTCAAATTTTATTTCACTCATAATGCAATATGAATCTTTTGAAATACACTTTACTTATTTCACAAGAACATAGAAAATTAGATATCATTATACAAATTATTAATGGAGCTCAATGGTTCCAACATTATCTCCAAAACTTGTAATTTCTCTAGAATCCTTCAAAGTTAATTATTAAGGCGTTAAAAAAATTTAACTAAATATTAGAATATAAAAAAAACATCCATTTAATTAAAGTAGATAAGCCTTAAAAGTCATTTTCTGTGCAAAAAATTCAACACGCTATTTTCCACTATACCTCAAAAGCTACTTCTTTGAAGTTAGCAAATGCATCCTATCCTATCGCTATTCTCGCATTCTCAAAATTATACGACGCAGCACAAGCACAGACGGCGACTCGGCAAGAGGGGGCCAAGGATCGGAGGAAGAGAGAGAGAGAGAGAGAGAGAGAGAGAGAGAGAGAGAGAGAGAGAGAGAGAGAGAGAGAGAGAGAGAGAGAGAGAGAGAGAGCGCGAGAGCGAGAGAGGGACAAATGAGATACTCAAACACTTCGACGATGAGGTTATGTGCCTCGTTTTTTGCACCCTGAAGGAAATAGACCTATAAGGCATAAACACGAATCCATTCTTTCATATTCACGAAGAAACCTTTATTTTTATTCATTTCTTCGTTCCTCTTATTCATCTACAATAACTAAACCGATTATATCCCCCTCGGAAGACGCGCTTTCTCGCGGTGGTGTGTATACCAATTATATCGGTTAATAGCTAAATTTTACCTCAGGACAGGCATTAGAGAGAATAAAGCAGACTGCTGCGTTGCTTGACACTTGACCGAATTATATTCCGCAAGAAATGGACCAAATTCGTCCGCAAAACTATAAGTCGTGTGTTCCGTTTTGCATTCTTTTTCCTTCTCTCTCTATCTGAACATATATATACACGCGCCCGCTCCACTATGCCTCTGTATCGCTCTGTCTTCTTTCAATTCGCTTTTTTCTTCTCCCGCAAGTTTACATATTACATGTATATATATACACGAAAATTCTATTCGCCTTTGACGCCAACTCGAAAATTTTAATCGTCTATTTACGATTTCGTGATATTAATCACACCTGCATTTCCTACTGTAGTTCCCGACATTTGAGAAAAATCGCATACACTTCCACGAAGAGGGGGTGTAACGAGAAAATGAGAGAGAGAGAGAGAGAGAGAGAGAGAGAGAGAGAGAGAGAGAGAGAGAGAGAGAGAGAGAGAGAGAGAGAGAGAGAGAGATGCCAGTTTTCGCGGAGCGGAGAGCCACATATGCATAACATAATACATATGCATCATGCACATCAGAGAGGCAACTGGTATATCATACTTTTTCTCGTACCCGCTAAATGCGTGCTGCCGGAAAGAACGGCAGGCTCGAGCACGATCCTCGCGCGGCGACAGCAGCTTCTTCGGGCTCCGCGTTGCTGACACTTGGCATGGTGTTCGTAACGCCACTCGTACGCCCGAACACCCGAAGAGATGTCTTCTGTTGTTTTTTTAACGTACCGCACTATCTCCCCACTGGTCATCCACTAGTATATGTAATAATTTGTTCTCGTTCTCTTCCTGCAGCTGCAGTATTCTTCACCTTCATATACGTGTATATATGTATATACACTGTTTTTTTCGGCTTGGCCTTTTATAATTCTACACTTTACGTACGCAGGCGTTTGCCTCTTCTAGAACTTCGTCGGTGCCGCGTCGTGTGTACACTGTTTTTATCGCACTTCTCCAGCTCTCAATGCGGCTGTCTTGTACATCCCGTCAAAGCGTGTCAAAGCAATAAAATAAGCTGGTCAAAGACGCAAAGTGTACCTCAAAGGACGCAGCGACGCTGCGGCGGTGGAGTATGGAGACGGCGTCGACGGTGCGGCGAAGTGCAGCGGTGGCGGCGACACCGCCGCGCAAAAGCAAAACTCGTCCGATTCATCCGACAATAACAACGTTAAGCATCAAATGATAAGGGATATATAGATCGAGGATTGTTAAAACTGATATTTAACACTGACGAAGTGACGATGGCAAAATTTACTAATATTAGAGACTGCGCTAGTAAGCATACGATCTTGTATTTATAAATTTGTGTTCGTAAAATCGTATGCACAATCCAGATTCCAGACCATTTCCAGGCAAATTACCTGTTCCGGTGTAATCGTGTTCGTGACTTCGTATATCGGTGCAGTACCCTGCATCTGCCTGCAGCATACGTATAGTATACGGCATAGAAATGGTATACTATGAGTCGAGACAGGTCGAGACCAGGACCCAGATAGTACATGGACCTGACAATGTCGCCATAGCGACGCCATTTTGAGTCTCGCGCGGTGTACCTACAAAGCCGCCACGAAATCTTAATTTTTCAAATAAAATTATTACACATAAATATATAACTATTTATTGAATCATATTTCTGGATTCGGATTTAATCTAATGTGGAATCGGGTTTATCGATATTAAAATAATTACCAAAATCTTTATATTTTAGTTAGTTTTGATTACTATTCTTCTTTAAAAATTCATAATAATCAACATTTAATTTTAATTACTCTTTTAACTTCATTGCAGTAATTACAGCAAGTATTTTCTAATTATAAAATTATCTTTGCTGAAAATGTCTAATATGAAAATATAATAAGTTGAAATATATTTAAATTATCTAAAAATCAATGACATTTTAAAAAATATTTAAAAAAATAAATGGATAAAGCAAAAACTTTTTCTACTTTATTTATATAAAGAAATTAAAGTAATAAAGTTGTCCTTTACTTTATATTATAATGTTTTAAATTCAATCATTTTTTTTATAAAAACTTTTTTTTTAACGAATGATTAAATTATTTTAATAATGTATATTTTGTTAATACATTTTTAATAAAATATTGTTAACTATAGAATAATTCTTAAGCATACAAGCAAAGTGGTGTAAAAATATAGTCTGTATAGTATGCAAAAGAGAAAGAGAGAAAGATCTAAATATTTGGTAGGTATTGGTTGGTATTGGTGGTATTGGCAAAGATAACGTTGACTGCATCTGCGTGGGCACTACTGCATCAAAGAAAAATGACAGCCGTGGGCGTTAAGACCGTACAGAGTATATATCGAATGAACTGTTTTTTTCAATTAATACATAAGTGTTTATACTTAAAATATTTATTTAAATGTATTGTATTTTATAATCCCATAGCATATTAAAAAAAAACAGAATCAATGTAACATAGTTGTTTTTTTTTACTTTTTAATCAAACACATAATACATATAATAATGAAAAAATACATTAAATAAAATTAATTTGTGAAATAGATTTATTTCTCTTAATAATTATTATACATGTATTTTGTTTAAAAACACAACTATTATTCCAGCCTTAAATGGCTGTTTTCTTATTCCATTTAATTTTTATTATTTTGATTGATTCTTTATAATTGTTCATCATTTCAATATCATGATATAAATTTTAAAAGCTTTAGATTCAGGTATACAATGAAAAATTAAATTAGTATTAACAATTCTATAAAAAGTGAAGTTCTGTAAAGCAATCTCTCCTTGTAAAATGTCCCCTTTCGATGATCTGAAGGGAAATTGAAGATTTTTTTTAATATTCTTAATTCTACTATAATACTTATGATGCCTCCCTTTTTCTGCATTTGAGTAATCTTGTTTTTTTTATTCGAAGAAATTTTTATAGAACTTCGGAATGATACTCATCTAAGCAATGCTTTCGTGTACTTTCCTGCCGCCTATGGCTGCTATTTTTTTTTTAATTCTCCTCTCCACCGTTGGCTTCGCATATTACATTTAAATTACCAATTACCAGATTGTAACCACGTAAAAGATTATAGGAAAATCCCGATTTTGGAATTAACAAAGGTGAGATGCGAATAGAGGAGCCACAGAACAAAAATTTCAGATTTGAGACATCTAATCAAACTGATAGCCGGGTTGCAGTTTTGTAGGATGGTAACGTGTGCGGACAGTAATTGTGTGGCGATCACGTCGAGGCTTTGCACCACAAATAGTTTTAGTTTAGTGAAGTACAGCATTATAACGGAATTATAATAACCTTTGATAATAATACATAAAGTCTCCCATAATATATTCATAGCCAACAAATTTGTTAATTCTGCAACATGAACGAAGGTAGGCGGCATATAAAAATGGAGAGTCGATATAAAAAGTGTCACGGCAGGGGGTTAATCGCCGTGTGGTGATTTATGTCTAGGCTACTGAGTTGGATGGAAGGTAGTGGTCCAGATAAAAATTACCCTGAACCGTAATTTTCAGGATCTGACATACCTCGAGGCCTGGAGCATTGTTGGTGATATCCAACAGGATATCTTTCACGCAATGGTTGTGTTTCTCGTGGAGATGTCTGACGGACCTGCTCTCTTTAATCTCGGGTTACGAGTAACCGTTTCCTATAGGAATCTTCTAGGGCTTCGAGTATAAGAAACTTAAATGTTCCAGATTATTTTCATCTGAGAACACTGCGCGTCTTTGTCGTCATACGTGTTGTCGTGGAACTATAGTCGCCGCAATACCAGGTTGGACCTAATAAACTAGCATAAAGATCCAATTAGCACTTTCCTGTAGTTGATTCCAACGTGCTGAAATTCTTAAAACACTCTTTCTCCAGTCTACTAGACCTGTAGGTGGGGTTGTTTCGAACCACTGCTGTGTTATCCTCTACAGCGAAGTGTTCAATTATGTCGCGAACAAGACCCAAAGGTTACGCAACTTGAAAGATCTCGTTATACGTTTGATGATATCCACAGTTACGTCGATCACGGTTATATCAAGGACTTGATATGTGGCCCCATCACCCGATGTGATCTGCGTCGCATTGCTCCGTGTGATGGTGGAAGTGAAACGGAACCGTCTCGCATCCTCCAACACCCGGAGGTATGCAGCTTTTCCAGTATAACGCTTTATAGACGCGTTAACGTTTAGAGGGCCAGGATGACGCCTACAGGCGTCATTAATTTTTTCATTAATCAAGCACAAATAAGTAGTGGGTCCTTAAGGTTATTTGGGTCTCTAAACTCGATTCTGTCATAAAAACAAAAATTCCAAATGGCGGAAGCAATATGTCAGATCTATACCGGATGTTTTTTTACTTTCTACCTGAATATCTCACAATCTGCGGCGCGGATTGAAAATCGACGAAATATAAACTAGAAACTATATAACTAGCATTTTACCTAAAGTGGACACACAGCTCATATTTATATCACACTAAAAATGATTTACTGAAATTATGAATAAATCTATAAATGTAAAAAAAATATTCAAAAACAAAAAAAATTTTTAAAACACATAGAATAATATGCTTGATACGTCTACGTCGTTGATTCTTTTTCATCTTGAAATCGAGCTCGCATTGAAGAACTAATTAGCGAATAAAAATGGAAAATCAAGCCTGTGAACATGTATGTGGTTTATTTCCATTTTATTAGTTCAAGTTGGTCGCCATTTTGACTACGCTATTTTGAATTTTTAAAGTTTGTTTACAGAATCGTATTCAGCAACCCCAAAAACCCCTAGGGGAAACATTTTTGAGGATTAGAAAATCTTCTAAACGTTTGTTACAAAAAAGAAAAAAATTACCATGCGTATTGCAGTACCGGCCCAGCGTGCCGCCTGGAGACATCATCATGTTCCAATCTGGCAAAGGTTTCGCTTTATGTTAGTCTTTTGAGCATGGCATAAACTCACTTTTGTATAGAAAAACGGGACTTTCAAAATTTCTCAAATCCCGGCACTCTAAAGGTGAAACTGGATCCTAAAGTCCGAGAAGCTCTCAAGGAAATTTATCGTCCTGTAGAAGCGCATAAACTCGATGGTACTCATGTCCTTGGCGATGAGTATCACCGCCTGTAAGCGATGCCCAATCGTCACCATGCGGTAATCCACGGCTTCATGGTTTACTACAGATTTCCGACGCTACACGCTCACACGGACTGAACTCGGTTCTTCCTTCTTATACGTCCATGTCATTTAGGCACAGGTACATCTGAAGCATGCATGAAATATCAAGATCATCCGTGTTTAAAATCGCGGTAGTATTTCTTGAACGCGAGTACACGCGCTTGATCCTGGCTGTGGAGGCATTAGGATCCGAGAGAAGACTTGTGATTTTTTTGCGCCCTGCTTCTCATCTAATGTCGGACTTCTCGCCGATAAATTGTTTTGAATGGATGTACTCGCGGTCGTATCGTTTCTTAAATTTAATGTTGCACAGATTCAACTCAATTTTACTGTTACTGCGTTCATATTTAATCCTAAATTCGTTGAGGCATTCCTTCAAGCTATGCCATTCAAGAACGCTGTCAGGGATTCGTGGTATTTGTCTAACAGCTCAAGCTTCTCGTGCATTTACACAGGCGGTATGGATGGAGATTTTCTAATCTGCAAAATAAAGTTTTCTGGATTATTAAGTGAAATATCACCTTACCGCAAGACAGCCCTGATATCTAGTGTCTAGCCTACCACGATCTTACCGAAATGAGTTGAGCGTCATTGATACCCTTCGGAATATCTCGCCCTTTTTATTTGTCATATCGTTGTCGCCTTGAAGAGGTCTCGCAGGTCCTCTTCCATATATGCCAGTGGGATGGTTCTCGTATCATAATCGTTGTTTCCGATCTCTTCCCCGTCTGACTGTTCGCGTGCACTGTCTTCATCCGAGGCATTGTAAACGGGCATTACAAACAGCACGAAGCGTGGTCTAGGGCGCCTGAAAAGGTGGAAAACTTTAACCAGCAGGCAATCGTATCTCACTATCCCCTCCGACGGCGAATTTTGTTGGGCGACCAAAACCTTCTAGGTTTTTCGAAAGCGGCAATCAAGAATCATGCAGGATGGGCGGGAGATCGATCCTCCCGGCGTCCCTCGTAGAGCAAAAACCTCAACGAGGTGTCGACGGGCTCGTGAAACCCATCGCCATCAGAGATTCACTTTCAAGGTGTTAAGGTGACGGACTCTCGAGCAGAAACTCTCAATTCTGGGAGAAGACATACTTCTCTTGGAAAAAGTGCAGTTTACAATGCCCTCGAGGAGTTGCTCACTGAAGCGAGGGCAGACAGATTCGTTTAAAGAAGGCTCCACTACATCTCGACTATGCACTGAGGCTTCAAATTAGAGCAAAAACTTACGGAACTGCACCACGTTCAGTAGAGAGGCGTATTCAACCGTTAACCACAGATGCTTAGACGTCTTATGGATACAAGTATATATTTAGCAGCTAATAATAAAATTTAGACTGAGTTTAGCAAAATATTATATCCGTACAAATATTAAATTTTTGGTAAAGTACAATTAAAATCAAAGTTGAATCATGTAATTAAACTCATTTAGATTTCTCACGAAAAAAAATCTCTAACTATTACTTCTTCAAAAAGTACAAAATCAATTATCAAAAACTTCTTGTCTTCAATAAATTCTCTTTTTTTTTAACGAAATAAAAGTTTTATTTAAAATATACGGCATAAAAATATTTCATTCAATGTATTGTTTATCACTAGAGACTATTTTCTCCTTTTTTTCGCGAGTATACGAATTTCGCAAGGAAAAAATAATGTATTATTTGAAGCTATAAAAGAAGCGATTCTTTTTTTAACTTCTTTGTAAGAATGGACGCACTGCTCAGCCTTGCCTTGCACTATGAAAGGAAATAGGTGAAATTGGGAAACTATGTCTGGCAAATATGGTGGGTGGGGTAGAACTTTTCATTGAAGCGTTTCCAGGTAGACTTTTACTGGTGTTGTGACATTAGACCAAGCATTGTCGTATCACAAAATCAGTTCGTCGTCGTTTTTTGTTTCGGACTCGAATCAAACGAATGAATTGAAATTGATACGGATTCCTCATGATAGCCTCATTCAAATTGAGCACCTCAGACTAAAATTTCATTCTTCTGATCTCTCTAAATACAAAGAAGAAGCTTCAGACCATGAATATTTGGTTTTGCGATCGATATAAATGACTTGCCAAGATGACCCCACGATTTTCTAAACTTTGAATTATACTAATGTATTCACTTTTCAGTACCCATCACGATACGGTGCAAAAAAACTTTTCTCAACTTCCATTGTCATTCAATTCAAAAGGCATCAATTCTCTTGCTTCTGGAACACTTTTAACACTTCTAAACGTTTTGAAATAGATGAGTTATATAATAATAATGTTTTTCCAAGCTCTACTAGTATCTGACATCGGCCCCGATCCAATAATTCCTTCAATTCTTTATCTTAAAATTTTTTTATTGCACCAGAACATTTGTTAAGATAGATTAGTTGGCTATGTTTAGAAATACTTTTAGAACTATATATTACAAAGGTTTAATTTTAATAGTATGTGCATTCAGGAAATTGATGTTCATCTTATTTCAGTCAGCTAATGTTGTAATGCTATTGGTGACTTTATATTCAATTTACGCAGTGCGTTTTTAAAATTTTAATGTGAAGCAAAACCTCTTAAAAAATCTATTATATTTTATGTGATATTCAGATATGAGTAAAAACGAAAACTAAATAGATTAAACATCACTATATATATATAGTATTAATAATCTTGTTTAAAGTAGTACGTCCTGTTCAGTCGTCCTCAATGAATTTTTATGTTAACCTATGGTAGATGTGTTAGGGGTAAAGGGCTTCAGCAAATTTTAGGTTGTCTTCCACTGGCTTACTACTACATAGTACGGCATATACATACGCGGCAATACATATAAGGATTCGATGAAAAATTGTAAATAAAAATATCTGGCATCTAGCAACTATTGTTTTCACTCATGAAGAAGATGTACGATCTCGTCATTGTCATCATTTGTACTTACGCTTTACATTAGAGAACCGGTGTCATTTCCCAAATTGTTATCTTTACTTGTTTTACCTCGTTTAGTTATTTTTTTCAGTTGTCTATGAACTTTTGTTTAAATTTTGCTCCAATCTTTGCAAATTCGAACTTAAGCCGCTAGTGAAACGCGCTCTTTTGAAACCTGTAAGTTGTTTATTATAGGTCTATCGGTTTCTTGTTTAATAGTAATCATTAGTTTTATGCTTACAGTCAGATCGTTTTTGTCTGGATGTATGAAGCAAAGCGATGAAATACATTTAATAATGTTTTTGGTATAAAGTTGTTTTTTATTAATTGTTTCGAATCTAAAGCTATATGACTATCATTTTTTAAAAATGATGAAAATTTTTATCTACAATCTCACGTATGTCATTTCGTTAAAAATATCAAATTTTTAAAACTTTTTTAAAAACATGTGCATTCCCGTATAGGAATGCAATATAAAAAAAAAATAATTTTATTGAGCAAGAAAGAATTTTATAGAAAAGTATTTACAAACAGGTGTGTTGTGTCAGGAAAATTTTATGCTAGATATTTTTTAAAAAATTAAATAAAATCATCTAAACATTTTCTGTAAAAGAATTTTTTATTTTCATCCTTTCAGAGTGATTGATGAAAATATAAAAAAGTTTGAAGCATTTTAATCCCCTATTATAATTTGATTAAGGCTGTTTTCAGAAATTTGTTTTCAGGAATTTTTATAAGTATAATCCTTTGGAAAGAAAAATGTAATAGTAACATTACGATATCAGATGTTATGGATAAAAAAAGAAAAACAATACGTAAAAATGCGTAAAAACGTAACGCGTTTCTTTCATTTTCGTCCCCTTTTATTGGAGACTAATTGGGGTATTCAGAAATTAGTTTCTAGAGATTTTTATAAAAAACTTTTGGAAATAAAAATCCCATGTATAACATATTATATAAGGTCGCAAGTTGAGGATAAACACGGAAAAATATTTTTTATAATTTTTTGTCTTATTGCTGGTTGATTAGAGTTAACATAAAAAATTAATTTGTAGAAAATTTTGTAGCAAATCGTGGGAAACAACCATAGAATCCATAACATTGCAAAATACGAAAATATTAATAAAATTGTAAAAAAACATTGTTTACCACTTTTCACCCCCTGAAAGAATAATTAGGATGTAAAATGTAAATGCACGCCACCCTATGTATACTACTCAAATTCCAAGTCCATTATATGAGTACAGCAGATTGGGTTGGACTGGGCGTTGATGAGTACGCCACAAGTGAGTCAGCTGATGAGTTATCAAGCATTCTTATAATCTCATATATATATATATATATATATATATATATATATATATATATATATATATATATATATATATATATAAATTATACGGATTGACATATATGTTTAAAATGAATAACTATAAAATAATATTTAAATTGAATTTATATTTCTATATTTTTTCTTCATTTCGCATATTCTATAAGTAAAATATATACGACTTTCAGTCGTATTTTCGTGTTATGCGATGACTGTCAGCGCAAGTGTGGGTAGTTAGTGCGTATGCTGCAAAGTAGATACTGGATTATGTAGATCCGCAGATAAATAGATTGTTTTATAAGCAGTCATTAATACTATTAGTATTCATAGATTGAAAGATAGAGCAGCTACTAGTAGCGGACCATATTGATACTAATAAACTGTACGGACCAATCGTCATTTTCCAAGATAAGGGATGTCCTTGGAAGGTCCAAACATCTAACCAAACTGGTCTAGTCCAATCAACTCTATAGTCCAAAAGAGATAGAGTTTATATTCGCGCTTAGGTTATGTTAGTATCTTTCCATGAACTTTCCGAAATACAATAGTTTAGCATTATTATTTTTCAACAGGCTGTACGAAGTTACAATACTAGCATAAAAAACTATGTAATTATATATTTTAGTAACGTAATTTTGTATATTTTTTAAAAATATTGTACATATGCAAAATGAGAATTGCGTAAAAAATAGCAAGTGAAAAGTAAACAGTGTCATTTAGTGCGCACAACCACCAAGTACTTGACAAAATACAAGATGAAAGATACATAATCGAGGCTGCATTCCAATTAAATTGCTCGAGAAGCATGACGCATGCTTCTCTTACACCAAGGAACTTTTACAATCTTGAAACAAATATTTTTTTAACTTGTACAGGTAAATGGAACACTGATACAGAATTACTGCTTAGACAGTAAAATATTTTTAAGGTTAATCAAACTTGATATCAAACATACTGTACTTGTAAAATTCGAAAAGAATAGGTATCTTGGTATAATTTTTTAGCATATTTACTTCTTTTAGTTTATCAGTTTATGTGCAAATCGACATACAAAAAATAATAAACTAATGATAAAGTGGATTTTTTACTAAGTTTCTTTTTATTTAGAAATTATTTTTATTAAAAATAATTTGTGTAATTAATCTATACAAATAGAATATCAATTTTTTTAAATTTTAAGTAAAAAAAAGGTTTTAATTAATTTAATATAAATTGTAGGAAGTATAAAACAGTTTATATAATATTAAATTATTCCATATTAAATTTAAAATTTTAAAAATTAATTGTATAACTTTGTTTATAAATTTGAACATAATTTAAGTAGACTTTTAAAAGCATTAATATGAAAAAGGAATTATTAAAAATTTATTATTTAATATTTTAGACTAGTTATGTAAATATCATAATGGCAGCTGGAGGTGGAAGTTTTATAAGTAAACCTGCAAGAGGCTGGTTACATCCTGATCATTTAGTTAGTAAAGAGGGAATAACATATGCAGTTCGTGTAAGTCTTTCTTTTTTTTTTTAAACATGTTTAGTAATAAATATAAAGCTTTATTTTTTAGTACATAGGTTGTTTGGAAGTTTATACATCAATGAAAAGCTTAGACTTTGAGACAAGATCATGTGTAGCAAAGTAATGTATTTTTTATATATAAAAATAATTGTTTAAAGATGTTTAAAATTGAAAATAATATCTATCTATTACAGAGAATGCATAAATAGAGTTTGTGAAGCAGCTGGACTAAAATCTGCCGATAAAAAAAGAAGAGTAAGAATAACTGAAGTGAAGAATGATACAATTTTATATAATCTCTATAATGTATAATAATTTTTCTAATAGGTTGATCGAAAAGTTTTGAGAGCAATTGCAGATAAACCATGTATGGATCGTGCAGGATCTAATATTAATTTGACCATCAGCAGTTGTAGTCTTGCATTAACAGTATTAGAGACAGGCCAAGTTATAGCAAAACATGAAATGCCTCGAATATCATTTGCTTCTGGTGGCGATACAGTTAATAAAATGTTTTATACTTATCATCAAATTACAACATTTTTTTTATTTTAGTTTTAAGATATTTCAGATATTTTTTTTCTAAACACAAACGAAAACTTATGATTACAATTTTTAGGAAATTCTTGACTTTGTTGCTTATGTTGCAAAAGATACAAAAGATTGGAGAGCTTGCTATGTATTAGAATGTGGAGGTGGTCTAGCTCAAGATGTTATTTCTACTATCGGACAAGCTTTTGAATTACGCTTTAAGGAATTTCTCACAAAACCTTCTTCTTTGCAGTAATAACTTTTTTATTCTTTAGAACTATTTTTAAAAATTATTGTCATGAATAGTTTCTTATTTTTATATATATTCAGTCCTACATTAAATGGTCTAAGAGAAGCAGATCGAGATTACTATAATGATCTACCAGGAAAAGTTCCACCAGATATTGGGCCTCCTCCAGTACCACCTTTACCAAATTGCTCTTCAACTTTACCAAATTTAAAACATCATCACTCCAATGCAAGTAGTAATAGCACTGCATGTAGTAATACACAAAGTAACATGCAAAGTACAACTCTTTCTGATCCAGTTGGAAAAAGTGTTAAACAAGCACAACAGTGGCCTGGTAATATTCTGATAATTATATTAAATTTTTACTTTATTTAAATAAATGCTGTTTATTTAATTTGTAATTTATTAATACAACTTCTTTATTTTATGTTTAATTCATTCAAAAGAATAAGTTATGTATTTAATTAAGTTTATCTTTTTTCTTTATTAAATTTCTTTATTAAATTAATAAAGAAAAATAATTTATGTATTTAATTAAATAAATAAAATTCATTAAATATTATTTAGTTTTTATTTATTATTAATAGCTTAAACATTCTATTATTTTCAATAGAAACTGGAAATTTGATAGATCTTAGTTCAGATGGCAGTATAGCTTCTACATCAAATCCAGAACACAATTATGTAAATGATACTGTGATTGTAGCAAATCGAGACAGTCGAAGAGAACCTGCAACATTTTTCGATGCATTTGATATGCGTAAGTTATATATAATTGTTGATAAAAGACAGTATATCAATTTTCTTCAAAAGTTAAGATAGAAATTTTAAGAAAAGATAAAATAATATATATAATTTTGTTTATAGAGCCCTTTAGCACAGCAATATCCGAAATGAATAAATTAAGCCCTCAATCACAAAAACATCAATTAAAACAAGAAGTTTGGTACCATGGAAGTGTTAGTCGTTCTGAAGCAGAATCTATGTTGACTAGAGTAAATATCTACTTAAATCTATAAAATTTTATTCTTATAGTTTGCTAATAATAAATTTTATTGCACAATAGGACGGAGATTTTTTAGTTCGGGAATCTCAAGGCTCTCCCGGTCAGTATGTTCTCACCGGTATGAATAATGGAATTCCAAAACATTTGCTACTCATTGACCCTGAAGGAGTTGTAAGTAAATTTTTTTGTTAGCGACAATTTATGATGAACATACGTTAATATTATAAAAACAGTTTTATATGAATATTTTTAGTACTTTGTAGCATAGTTAAAATTATTTTCAATGTAGTTAAATAAAGTGTATAATCCTAGTCATCATATTTTAGGTAAGAACTAAGGATCGTGTATTTGATAGTGTCAGTCATCTCGTGAATCATCATTGTGATAATGCACTTCCAATAATTTCAGCTGATAGTGCATTGGTTCTTCGATATCCCGTTCCCAAGCGCACATCATTTTAACAAATTGTTTAAAAACTACGTTTAAATGTCTTTTATATTAAATTAACATTTAAACGTTCGAAATATTTACGAATTTATTAATTAGTAATCTTATTTTTATATCAATCATAATCTTAAGATTAACCTAATGTAATATACTTAAATGTCGGATTTGAATAATCGCATTTGACAAAGAAATTTTTAACTTATATTTATGAAAGATATATTTAAATTCTTTTTTATTTTAATATCTGCGTATTTCACTGTTTTATATTTTTATATAGTTAATCATGTTTCATTCCTTAATATATGTAATTAAATAATCTATTTCAAATATATATATATATATATATATATATATATATATATATATATATATATATATATAGTATGACTAATGAAATAAATGAGTTCTACAGTTATATGTAGTATATAATTTGAATTGTTATTAAAAATAAAAAACATTTATCACAACATTTTCAAAGTGTAATAAAATCTTTATTTTATAACATTTTTACATCTTTCATAATTAGAAAATCTTTATACATAACAAAGCAATACAAATATTTTTTTCATTTATTCCAAGTAGAAATTTATCTAGATTTTGTAGAATGTCTAAAAAGTCCAATTAACAAAATTATCATGCTAGTAAAAACATTTTTCAATTATATACAAATTTAAAATGGTTAATTTTAATTTAAAGCATCATTTAATAAAATAAAAGTATGTGTGGAAAGGGTGATTGTAAGTAAATAATTGAAATTAATGTTTTCCATTCAAAAATTAAAATGTTGGAATAAACTAAGTTAGAATTTCCTACTATATTAATTTTTTATATATTTGTCCAGTATTTCAAAAAATTCAGTATGTTAAAACTAAATTTTGCAGAAATTCAATAATTAAAATTTTTTTATTAGTGTATACATTATAAATAGTTAAAAAGTTTCTAAAAAAATGTATTAAAAAATGTAAAAATCCAACATATTAAAGTAATTAATTTTGTATATTTCTCATTTTACCAAATAATTCTTATTTAGTGATTATTACAAATTAATCTTATTTTGTTTTCTGCTGACTATGAACATTTTAACTGTAAAAATATTTTTAATGATCATCTTTTTAAATTTCTTGAAAATGATTATAGTAATATCAATCCAACAATTAAAAATTTGATTCTTTAACAATAAGTATTGACGTCACTAGCATCATATTTAAAATTATTTTCTTTGTTTTAGAATATTGTATATTTATCTAACTGGTATTAATTTTTATTTAAAATTTTGACTAAAATTAGATAAATTTCTACTACTTTTACTTACAAAAACTTCTATTTACAACATTCTTCAACTTCAATACAATATTTTCTAATAATAATAAGGAACATTTAAAAAAGTATTATTTTTAAACATTAAGATATACAATTTAATTAAATTATCCTCGATTCAATCCAGGACCATGTAATTCAATAAAACTTTCTAGAGATCGAGGTACATTACCATAGTATAAAAGATTATAAGTTTTAACAACTTTTGCCGCCATACATTTTAAAGATAATTTCCTTTGTGTTCGAAGAATAATTTCTGCTACACCTGGAATAAGAATAAATGATAAAAAATTAAATTTACATACTTAATCAGGTGAATGCTTTACATTTCATAACAAGAAAATGTTACATAGTTTAAAGTATAAATGTGTATACAAGGTAGAAGTTCCTTAATATATTTTATGCAGTTCTTTATATTTTTACATGCTTCACATTATTCAGCATAATTCATATCTGAGTTATTTATCTCAATTAATAAATATTAATATCTATATAGAATTTTCATTATATAAAGGAATTTTAAAAAATACCTGTTGTAGCTGCATCAAAAGGAGTTTTTCCTTGACTATTTACAGTATCCATATGGGCTCCAGCTTCAACAAGATCTAAAATAATTATATGTAAGGTCATAAAATCACTTATGGGCTTTTCATATTGAACAATGATATGAAGAGGTGTATTTCTTTCATTATCCATTGCATTGACATCTGCTCCACATTGTATTAGTAATTTTGCCGTTTCTACACACGGGAATCTAAAATCAAAATTAGTATATTTATATAGTATATATAATAGTATACAATATTAAGTATTCATAGTTATTAATTCATTTTAACTCAATTTAAATTTATCTTACTTGCAAACATCATTTGTGTGAAAATCATCAACTGGCGTGTCTGCATTTACTGCCAGATGAAGTAAAGTTTGACCATCTTTTAATGTCATTTTAAGAGCACATAATTTTTGAACCAAATAATGTGCTTTCTTCATATCAGATTGATTATAGTTTTTTCCATTTAATGCAATTAGTTTCGTTAATATTGTTAAAATACATAATGTAGTTGTTAAATTTGATTCAATTTCATCCTATAAACAAATTTAAACTAAATTAAATTAAATAGGTAAATCTAAACAAAACCTTAAAAATATTAACAATTTTTAAATTCGATTGTATATTGCATTATAATACATAAAAATTTCATCTTAATTTATGTAAGAAAATAATTATTGTTTACATAAACAGATTGGTCACTATCTTCTTTTGGATCTACTTCATGTTGATTTAATCTATCTTTATTTTTTTGTAATTGAACTATACTTGCTTCCAATACATTTAATACTTGAGGGAATTTTAATTCAACTCCAACATGGATCATTTGTGAAAATACCTAAAAATTAATTAGCATTGAAAAGTTTTTATTTAATTTCTGTTTATATTTTACATTTCATAAATTTATTTTATTTATAATATAATTTTAATATTATATTTTATCTGAAACACTACTTTAAACAATCTCAATAGATTTTAAATAAATTAATCCATTTTATATTTACTTACTTGAGAGAATCGTAACAGATCCCTAGAAATAACCATATTACTCATTTGCCTTAGATGCAAAGCATGTAACCATAAGTCTATACATCTATCAAATCTTGCATCATCTGCAAAAATCGCACCTCTGTAAATAACTCCTTGTGACACTTCTGCATTTTGTGAACCTAAAATTATTATTCTTTATTCTAAAAAGTTTTAAGTAATTATTGAACGATATTATTTTCTATATAGCAGTTTTACTCTATAATTAAAGTAAACAATTCGTTATGTGACTTACAATAATTTAAGTTGTTCATTTTTAAAAAATAACGTATTACAACTAAATTATTATATAAATCTAAATCAAATATGAACTTAATTGAGTTTTAATTATATCAATTTACATTATTATTGTGTTAACATATAAAATTACATGCAAATATTAAAAAGTTTCTCCAACCTAGAATTCTTTCTCTAATTGCGAGCGATTCCATATGAATAGCATTACGATTATCTTTAATGCTTTCTAGCCTTTCTAATGTTTCTGATTCTCGCCAATTTTCATACGCTGAAACTGGTTCACCAAGAACTTTTCGTACAATATTGTTAGGATCACTAAACCTGGAAAATTAGAAAATTTTGTTTTTATGATAGAAAATTTTATGTTTTTATAATAGAATATATATTGTTATAAACAAAATAGAATTTGAACATTCATAACTTTTCATATTGAATAAAGTCATTTTAATTTAGTTGTATGTTTTTATTTTAAAATAATTAATGTACACAATTTATTCAAAATTGCAAAAAATTTCTTTCGTCAGTTGAAATAAGTAAATTTACATACCTCAAAGTCATTGCTTTATGTAAGTAATTGTATGATTTTTGAAGACAATAATTTTCTTTATCATTTGCAAATGAAGCACCTAACAGTTCATAAGCTTCAATTATATCTTCTTTCTCTAGATTTTCATGTTCAATAAGACACTCCACAACATTAGCTCTTGTTCTTTCTGCAGCTATAATTAATGGAGTCATATTTTTATCATTTTTTAACATTTTTGATCCTTTTTGAAGCAATTCCTTTACTATATCGTAATGACCAAACTCAGCTGCAAATTGCAAAGCTGTTTCACCACACTGAGATCGTTCATTGGGATCTGCTCCTTTTTCTAACAAAAAACTTACCTAAAATATAGTTGAAATTATTTTCTCTATATTTCAACAATATATTCCAAATGAAAATGTAAAAAAATATGGCTTACAATATCAAGATGACCTTTATAAGCAGCAATCATTAAACATGTATTATTATGTTTATTTGCAATGTGAATATTTGCAGAATGACATGTTAAATATTTCACAATGTCCAATCTTCCATCGAAACAAGCTGCTCTTACAGGAGTAGAATTTGTTTTTGTAGGGTGGTTTACGTCTGCACCAGCTTTTACAAGCGTTTTTACTACATTTAAATGTCCAACACCTATGAAATAAGTAAAAATTATTAAACAGTATTTATTTAAAATTATTATATTTATTAAGAAATGAATTTTTATTACATCAACTTTTTATTAATGAATTTTTTTATTAATAAATATTTTCTTTGAATTTACTTTTATTATTATATAAGCTTTTCGTACAAACATGTATTCTTTTTTAAATAGAAATATTCCATTTGTTAAACAAGACAAAAAATAATTTCAAAAAACTTCTTACCAGCAGCGCACCAAAGTGCACTAGCACCTTCAATGATATAATCATCAAATTTAACACTTCCTTCTTGTTCAATATCTACTTTAAATTTTTCTAAAAGCATTTTAATTACTTTATTGTGACCAAATCTGGCAGCTACAATAAAAGGTGAACAAGCTTGACCATCTTCTTGAAAAACTTTCTAGTTTAAAAAGAAAGTATAATTATTAACTTAAATAGTAAAGAAGGTTAACATTACAATTTAAAATACACTATTTTCTAAAAATTATTCAAGTTGATTTAATTGAATGCAATATTGCAAATATTATTGAATCATTAACTATACATAGAGCAACTCTAAAAAGTATAAGACACTTTTTAAACGAATCAAAGGTTTTAGTTTAATTTTTAAACTTCTTTGTTTAGAGACTCCACGTAAATAATTTTGGCTCAAAGCCAAACTCTCAAACTCTTCATTGGAAGACACGTGTCTTAAAATTTACTTTGTTTAATGAAGAGAAAGGGTACTGGAAAATACTTTTATTAAAACTGATTTTAATATTTTGTCTTGAGTTTAAATTTTATAAAGGTATAGATGCTTAAATTTAATTAAATATAAAATTTGCATAGATGAAAGTGTATACATATAGCTTGAATATTTTAATTAACTAAAGTAAGTCAAAAATATTATCTGGACATAATTCAATCATTAAATAATGATATAGGTTTATCTTATGCATATTTTAATTAATATTATTATTAATGACCTTAGTAATCAAATAAGTTAAAAATGGATAATTCCCTTAAATTGAATTGATAGTTTTTATTTCAAACTGATATATTCATAATTATTGATTTTTTGATTGGCTATTATAATCGATCATTTCATTATGTTGGTCGAACTACTAAACTATCAATAGATAATTTATAAATAACAATTAACCAACTGAACTCATTTGACTTTCAAAGTATGCTAACGTATTTGTTTGCATGCTTTATAAAAGAAAAACTATTCTATTTTTCATTTAATATTGGATGATATATTTACTTAAAATAAAACATGTCAAATTATAATCTAATTTTAAAATTGGAGTATCAAATATCTTTAAAAATAATCGTTTATAAATCTTTCTAACAATTATTTTAAAAAACCTGATCGATTAAATAATATACACTATAGAAAAATTGACAGAAAACTTATTTGTAATTTATGAGATGATTGTATAAAATTAACTTTTATTGAATTATACAAAGACGAACAAAGGTAATATCTCATTGTATGGCTTACATAAAATTTAGTTAGGTTATTTTAGTCAGACAAAAAATTATGGAAAAGTATAATCGATATCATACATATTATTTTCTTAATTTAAATAACAACCAATAGAAGTTGTTCTATATAAAGAAAGAAACAATTGTAATAAAATTCAATAAAATAGTTCTTTATAAATCATAAAAAAAATAATTTTTTATTATGATTATATAAAAGTAAAAAATGTAATAATCTAACTATTACTGTGTTTGCCTAAGATAAGATACTCTAAAAACTAATTTCAATTTCCACTATATATTTGCCTTATACTCATCTCTTATTACAATCAACAACATATTTTATATATATATATATATATATATATATATATATATATATATATAATATGTTGTTGATTGTAATAATATATATAGAATGATGGGAAGAAGTAAACCACAAGTAAACACGCAATGAAATGTAAAACTTTACGAAGTGGGAGTTATATATACACATAAAAATAGAGTTTTTTTCACGCAATTTCCCCGCAATCTCTTTTCACACCTGGCTAATGAGTCGCCTGCTATGTTCCGGATCCAGCTCGTTCAGGGTAGCATAGAGGGTAATAGCCATACCCTCCCTCGCCGCGTAGAAGATGCGGTTGATCAGTGAGGTGTTCAGTTCCGTCTCCTCGTCCATGGCTAACGACGAGGCGGGGTTTCCACCAGGGAAGCCACTCTTCGAAACCGACGAACTGCACCACTGACGCGTGGGTGATGGATGGAATACTCTTAATAATCAGCCGAGAGGCGATCAAACACTATATTGTATACAGAGAACGATATTGTCGTTTTCTCTCCCTCTCTCTCTCTCTCTCATATGTATGCGTGTGTATGTGTGTATGTGTGCGAGAGAGAGAGAGAGAGAGAGAGAGAGAGAGAGAGAGAGAGAGAGAGAGAGAGAGAGAGAGAGAGGAAACACCGCGTTGCACACACAAATATGGGCCTGCGCCTGTTGCAATCTTGCAATAACACAGTACACCACCAGCGGAACGAGTAAAACACAGTATATATGTATAGCACACACACTACACTCGGCGATAGAGCAAGAGTTCTGGGAACACTACTGTTGAGTGTTGACGACTGTCCGAGTCCGAGGACCGAGTAGCGTGCGCGTTTGCTGCGCTGCTTTTCTGACGCTTGATCTCTTCTCTATAAAGCCGCGAAAATTCTCGCGTCGACGATCTTTGTTCTAAGAATACGAGGGGACGCTAGCGGTACTCTCTCCTTCGCTGTGGTCTCTCTTATAATGTATATATATATGAGGCTGCGAAACAGAGCACGCGGGTATTCCCGACTTCGTGTTGGCTTGGCGATGACTCGCGCCCGCGCGAGAAGAAGACGAGACGTAGAGACTGCACATGCATCCATACAGCGGTTTCACAGTTTCACTATTGTATATTTGTATATCAGTATTATATTTTTATACTTCCTTTTTTCACATTCACATGCTATAGTTTAGCTCTCTCTCTCTCTCTCTCTCTCTCTCTCTCTCTCTCTCTCTCTCTCTCTCTCTCTCTCTCTCTATCTTCTCTTTTTTTTTGGTCAAAAATTAGGTGGGGAGAATCATGCCGGTATTATATATATACACTTTCGAATGCGAAGTTTTTGCGTCAGCTGTGCAACGAGGTCGATGAGTGAACCGCATATTGAGGGTCATATTGATGATGGGCGTTTGCGATTTCAAAACTTAATATTGTTATACTTATATCATGAGTGTGTGTGTGCGCGCGCGCGCGCGTGTGTGTGGGTGTAATAAGGGATTCGTATTGTTCGATCATTGAGGATGAACAAATGCGGAAGTTTTTTTCTCTGTCTAATCTTGTGTCAGGTTGTGGTGCACGCATGCACGCACACACTTTACACACGCATATTATAAAACTTCTATGAGTAGCATATTTGTAACAATAAATATAATAAAGTTATTACAAACTCAGTTACCGGTATAATTATATATCAGTTTTCTGTATAAATGCAGAATCGGCATGGAAACTAAAATCAACTAAAATTAAACAAGTGTAACACTAATAAAGATCAGTAAATCATAAATGTGATTCATCAATGTGTCGTGTCAAAATGCATAGTCAGACAGGAGCAAGGGTTGTTTAAGCAGATAATGACAGATTTGTGCCAGACGATTATAGTTTAAGATAAAATGTTGTGGATGATTTATAGCTGGTACTTTTTCAAATACAAAAGCGTATCTTTAAAGCTATACGAAATTTTAATATTTAATCCTAAATTTTTCCTTTTTCATCTAATCATTAATAAAACAATGTTCTATAGGTGAACTATTCGAATATAATTTAATATCTTCAAGAAATATTACAATGAAATGTCATTTTAAAATTTTTATTTCTTAAGATTTTTATTTTTCAATTAAATAATTTTTTTATAGAGTTTATATTTATTTTATTTTTTTATAAAGTATAAAAAATTTAATATTATAATATTGTAAGTTATACAATAAAGAACATTTGAAAGCTTATTACAAATATTCAAAACTGAATTATTGCGATTTAAAATTTTCTTAATTTTATTTTTAAAAATGTTTTATTGAATTTAATATTACAAAACGTTTATTGACTTGTTTAAGTAAGTGACAAATAAAACTGTTCCTATAATATCTGTATGTAGTGTAAAAGTAGAATTTTTAATACATAAATAAAATAATATATCAAGGATTCTGTTTAATAAAATATTAATGAAACAATGTGTGGACGATAATGGCTAAGAAAAAATCATACTAAATAAGGTAGTTGGTAAAACATTAAAAGATATTAACAAACTGTTACAAGGATCATTACTTGTTCATTACTTCCTAATGGCTCATGAGACAAGCAAAATGCAGCAAAGCAATGGCTGCGCACAAATCCATTGCAAAAATAATTTTTAAATGTTGCTTGCCAAAGTCTTCTATAGCAAAAGTCAATCGCCTTTTTGGACTCGAGATATACGCATTAAAAGATGTAATTTCCAATTTTGCATTGAAGAAGAGAGAGAAAGAAAAAACGAAATAAATACAAGAAAGAACTCAAGAAAGTAGTGGTCAATGTCAATTTGTATTATATTAACATTTCTCCAAGATTGCAAGAAAATTTGTTAAATGCTTCTGGAGATAAAACAGTTTTTAAAATTTTATAACGAAAAATTATTCATAAAATGTTAATGTACGTTCCGATTTCTATGTCATTTAACGAATTTTCTGAAATTTTTGCAGGAATCTTTAACGCAAATGAAAGGTGTGATTTGGGAATTGAAATATTGTCGCACGTTTTCTTTCTTTACCTATAACTGTAGCCCCAGATATGTTTTGAATATTGATGCTACGATGAATATGGATATATTTGTTTATTATTAACTATGATTTAACTTACAGAGGGCTCTTATTTTGGTTCTTTATATAATAAAAAAATCCCAGAGAAGTTTAGCCCGAAGGTCCCATGATTACTGCCAAAAACAGTCGAGTATAATTTCAAAATGAATTTCGTATTTTCTGCAAGATTTGCAATTGTTTCTGTGTAAATTTTTATAACAATAATATTCTACGGGTGCATTAAATATGCGAGTGTATACTATATACGAGTGTATCCCGGATATATAGATACACTATAAAACAATATAAATGTCATTTCATGGTAGAATTAGCCCACAATTTTTTGTGCCTACAATATTTTTATCTCTCGTTCTTTATCGAAAATCGAAGTCAAATAATTGTATCTATTAAATTTTCTAAAAGCTTTTCGCTTATATCAGTTTTACATTCGGATATTAATATAAATATCTTAATTTTCCAATCCGTTCAAAGATAATTCTGCTAAAATATTGAATTGAACTACCCTTTGCTTTTTATTTAGAATAAAATCTCATAAAGATTTTTTTCTCCCTTGTTACTCTGGTATGATTTCATAAAATTTTTTTACCATTAGCAAAGTTAATGATTGATAGAAGATGGGATCACTTAAGTGGTTTCAGTAATAAAATTAATCAATAACTATAAATCTTTTCATTTTTAAATATTTAAAGTATATTTTACAATATGTTGAAATATATTTATCCACAGAACAGCAATCAAGTGAATTTTTTGCAGTATTTAATTTGTTTATGAGACGTTCAATGAGATTTTCAATTTTTTCATAGTGATTAGAAACATGCTCTTCACCCTAGAATACACCGAGAATGTCAGATATTCGCTTGAAATGTGCTTTGAATCTGTTTAATTCCTTCTTTTTCGGTTATTCTCTAAATATTTTACGTATTCTTTTTGAGCATCAAATATACCATGGTATACATTTATTATTTAAATTTTGTAAGGGAACAGAACTATATTGGTAAACGAATAATGGTCACAAAATAAGAGCAACTAACATGCATTCGGTGGTCAACTCGTGAAGAATCCATCGAAGGTTTTACAAAAAATTATTGGTCAATTTTAGATTTATTACCATTTATAAATGGCCACGAATGTTAGCCGAGAATTAAACCTCAGACCGAAGGAGCATATAAAATAATCTACATATTAATAATTGGGTATTATGTACATATTAATATTATGGTCCCGTTTTGGTAAGAGCTTATTAAGAATTTTGATATACTAGTAAAGCTGATGTGCAAAGTCCTAATATAACATTATATACATTCTTGCACTACGAAAATTGAAGTAGAAAATCAATTCACATTTTAAAATTACAAAGTTGGTCGTGTACGCCGTAGAAATATACAGTTGAATTCTGTTTTGATTATCGTTTTGTGATTGAAGCTGAATTCATATCTGAATTCATAACTGCTAAGTTTCGCATCTTGGAATCCCTAAATTTAATCAATATTTTTATGATATTGTTAGATGAAAGAATTTCATCATATAAAAGTAATTGAACTGCGCGTTATTTTTTTTTTTAACTCAACAGCTTAATTTTTATTGAAATATATCGAAGTAGAGTAAACAATTGTCCAATAACTCTAAAAAAAATAGAGATTCAAATGTTCAAATTCTTATTTCAAAGCTGATAAAAGAAATTGAAAGACAAATTCAAGCTGATGCTATATTATTATAAATTATGTCCAGAATTGTAATAAAATAAATTATAATTCGGAAAATGTAATTTCATGTTCAGTTGTGCAAGAAATTGGTCTTTCATTCCAGCACAATAATGATCAGTAAATTCTAGAAGATTTTAAATTAGTTGGAATTTAGTAGATATTAACAATTCAGGAAAGCTCTGAAAAAACATTGTATGGATTCGAAAGTGTTGAAAACCGTTCTAAAAATTTTAGACATGCATCCAGCATTATATCCTAAAGTATTAGAAAATAGAGAAAGAAATTATTTAGTAAGGCAAGATTCATCCAAACCATTATCTAATTACCAATTTCCTATTAATTAAACTAATCGACGTTTTACCTCGACTTACCATATTCGAGTTTAGAGGAATGGAGAATAAATTTCACGTGTTTGGTTAGTATAGTCAGTTTTACAAAATTGCTTTACTACTTTTATTGTAAAATTTTGTGGTGCGAACCCAGTTCTCTATCAAAAGAGTATTTCAAAAACTAGAAGCACTTTGTTGAAACGCTAAAAGAGCACGAAGTTTCTAAAAATCATATGGAAGCTCAAAAAGTATGGCTAGAAATGAATCAAAGATTAAAGCCTTTGAAAACTTTAGATGCAGCTCCTCAGAGAATCAGCAACTGGAGTTTCAAGAGAATTGTGCTTTTGAGTAAGAAAAATGTCTTAGCGATCTATTAAGATTACTAATAAAACCAATTTTATTTCTATATAAGTTTATTTCTAAATGTATTATTTTATTAACATCAGAAAGCTGTAGCGGGTCCTTGATGCCCGCATGGTGTTAATGGCTTAAATCGGTTAAATTATTTGACTACTATAAGAATGGAAGGTGACATTGTATGTAGAGTATTAATTTTGATGATACTGTAAATACCCTTCCCTTGGTATATATATATATATATATATATATATATATATATATATATTTAAAAAATTTAAGTGTAAATTGTTAATTTATAATTTAAAATTCCTGAATAATGTGCGACCCCGTACAGATGCTGCGCAGGGCCCGTCTGAAGGCAAATCCGGCCTTGTCCGGTCGTTCGAACATGATAAAAGTAGTATAACTCTATACCCAGTCATCCACATGTCTGGACAACTGAATTATGTTTACTTGTTAGATAGAGAAATTCAAGAAAAGATCCCCCGCCCGTTAAATCGCCGGCGTCCCATTCAACTTTAGCGTGCTTCGGTAGCCCCTCCTCACCCCTCCGCGCTCCGCGCCATACCGCGCCCTGTATATATAGGGCATATCCCACGTCAGATGGCCGCTCCATTTCTCGATGATATAAAAATAAACTCTGGGCTATATATTGCCGAAGGAAGAGGGTGGGGCGCACGTCGATCTATATATATATATATATATATATATATATATATATATATATATATATATATATATATATAGGTGTTTATTATAAAGAACCGCGCGTAAGCTCTGCGTGCTATATATATATATATATATATATATATATATATATATATATATATATATATATAAAGCTCTCCTCGCAGAGCCGAAATAGAAACAATGCCGGATTGCGCGAGTGTAGCCCTCCCCTTCCCCCGCCCGCTCAAGACGATATATCCTTCTGCCAAAATCAAAGTCAAGATTGAGAGCAGACGAGAGGGCGCGGACGCTCGCTTTCCTTTCCACCACCCCCTTTTTCTTCTGCTTCTTCTTCTTCTTCTTCTCTCCGCATACCGTACTATATATATATATATATATATATATATATATATATATATATATATATATATATATATAAATAATTAATAAATGTTCCGCGACGCGCTCCGTTGCATCTTTTTACGCCGCTCTTTAACGTTTTATGTATCCGATGCATGCTGATGTGTCGCTTCTCGTTTTTTTTTGGCTTGGGGACGCGCACGTATGGCTACCTTGAAATGCGTGAGGTTGAATTTCCTTTGTTGACGTATTGAGCTTCATAGTATACACATGTGTTTGTAATTCAATGGGAACATGGGAAGATAAATTCACAGTAATACGCGTACAAAGTATTTACTTATTTATTTAATGTTTTCAGAAAAGTCTCTTTTCTTAGGAAAGCTTGTTAAGCTATAATTAAATTTTTATTAAAAATTTATAAGAGACCAAGTTCATTTTAACGTTTCGATTTTATCGTATCTAGTTTGTAAATTTCTTTGGCAGTACCAATACTATGCATATTATATGTGTATGAGAAATTAATATGTATGTTAATATTTTATTATCACTAAATTCAAGAAGTAATAATTTTGTATTTATGATGTATTTAATACAATATTATAGTAAACAGAGGTAATCTATTTGGTAACTGCGTATGATTCAATGCGGAATTGCATAGGAAGCAATCGTTAAAAAATTTACCAAAATATACATAATTAACAAATATTCAATATATATATATATATATATATATATATATATATATATATATATATATATATATATAGTCATAATTTATAAAACGTTTTATGATGAATATTCGAAAATTGTAGCTAATATATTGTATTTGCATATAAAAATAAAAATCTCAGTGGAATATCGACCATACGTATTAATTGAGCATGTCAGTAAGGTGTGGAAAAATTTTACATAATTTATTAAAATTAAAATTAACATCGTAAACGTGTTTTTTACACTGCTACTTTTATTGAGAACGAAATTTTTTCATAACAATCGATATTCCATGTAAAATTTTTAGACAAATAAAATTTAAATTATCATATATAATCAATTTTTAAATCTTCAGTTTGTAACTTAATTATATATATATATATATATATATATATATATATATATATATATATATATATATATATAACGCCTCAAATGGAGATATAATAAAAAACTTATGTAATGACCATCTTGTTAAAGTTATTACAAACAGGCTCTGTGTCGTGCGATCTATAATACATAATGTACAGATATATATAGGCATATGTGCAATTATTTTTTTAGATAAGACCACGTCATCGTTTTTCGCGCAACGTACTAATATATCGCTACATAAAGTTTTATATTTTCTTCTAAAAAATAAGAAACAAACAGGGACTGCATGCATAAGCAAAGATACAGTAGTATCTCCTACAACATATAATGAACATTTCATATATATATATATACACACACATATATATATATATATATATATATATATATATATATAGTTGGAATCGAATCAGTATAGAAATGTTTATTAGAAAGGCATATGTACTAATTATAAATATATAGATATTCAAAATTAAACTTATTACTAAATTCCATAAGAAATGGAAGAATCGATAATATAATATCAAAATTCGCATCGAGCGATATCGATATTCTCATTCGCCACATGTAGTTATATTAAGTATCCAATATTTATTAAAATTGCTTAAAAAATGATTGATTATTATAATTTATTATTTTATTACAGACAATTAGATATGATCGTCTATAATCTATATAGATAAAAAAGTATTTTATATTGTCACGTTGAGAAACTTTATCGTTAAATAAAATAATATAAAAATGAATTTTTACAAACAGGTAATATATAATTTTATTTATTATTAAGAATGAAGGAAAATAAAATATTATCATTATAATGTGAGACGTGAATCTCTGAATACTTATAAATCAATAATTATAAATATAAATTAAATATTTTATACTTACATTTATTTGTTGTAAATTAGAAAATTATTAGACATTAGTAAAAACCTAACTATTGCTCTATGTTTCAGTATAATATTTTTATTGAGGTAAAATAATTTACCTCTATAAAAATTTATGAAACAAATTTTAATTAAGAATTTTTTTAATTTTTAGCAATTAATTTATTAAAAAAAAATTTTTATTTAGTTTAATATTTTAAATTTAAGAAAAGAATATGTTCGATAATGTGCATTTATTGATCAAACTGAGCAGTATCGACGAATGAGATTAATAAAGTATATATTACAGATTCATGAAATAAAAATTATTATTGCTTTCTTTATATTTCTGAAATAAAACGAAATAAAGCAATTATGAATCTGCGTGGTAGTCAGTAGGTCTTATAGAAAATATTAGCGTTAGTTAACAAAAGGAAACAATTTTTAGAACAAAGAAAATTCAAGAGATTTTTTTTTATAAAATGTTTATTAAATAGTGACTCATATCTAATGTCTTGTTGCAATAAGCACGATTCTCCCTTATTTCTGTTATATTCGACATTACTATCTAACTATGAACTTTTAAAAATAAGTATAAAAAGTAATATTGGGCTTTATTTAATTATATTTAATCACATATCTATTTAAAAAAAACTTTGTTATACCAAGTTTAAAAAAATTATATGACCATGTGATAGTTATATTATATAGTTATTTAAAAACATATATTTGATAATATAATGTGTAGTGCGGATGATAAAACTAATGACAACAAAAATATCTAATGTATACAATAAAAAATCTACAATGAAATTGAAAGATTCAGATGTTCTATTAAATTCTAGTAATTAAAAAATTTTAATTATAATTATAATGATATATAATTAATATAGTTTATAGGTAATCGTTAATATTTTAAGAAATTTTGTAAAAATTTTATTAATCTATGCGTAGATAATGTAATGGAATATCAAAATAATTTTTTTAGCCATCGAGAAAAATACAGCAATGCACCATTGATAATATATAAAATCTAAGGAGTATTACATATTCAGTCCATTATTATAATGAATATTTAAATATATATATATATCTTGTTTAACTAATATACATATATTGATTTATATACAAATTTCCAAATGCAAACATAACCCGACCGACACTCATCGTCACGTAGAAGACAAGTCGTGTCAAATTCAATGTAAGCATACACAGAGATCCTCACGTCGCACGCATGCCATTGCGGGCAGCATAATTTTTGCGCAGAAAGTTCGCGTTCCGCGTCCAGCCCTTCCCCAGTCCGTCGTTTCGAATCGCCCGCGCACGGCGGACCACGTCGCCAATTTGCGAATTTGAGGAGCCGTCGTCGCGTCCCGAGAATCGACGCGTCCCGTCCCGATGGGCGCCCCGGAGAAGGAGGAGTGCTGGCGAGCGAGGCTCGCCGCGATAAAGGACGGCTTCAAGAGCAGGCTCGACGAGAACGTGTTCGACGGCGTGCGCGATGAGAGGATCTATCACGGGCTCAAGCCGACGACTGCGAGCGTTCTGCAGAAGCCGTTCCTGGAGATGTGCTACTGCGAGCGCAGCCAAGTAATTTTCGCATTTGCGCGCGAGTACGTGTACATATATGTATTGTTGGAACAAAGAGGTTTCAATCTATATATACACACACACACACACACACACACACACACACACACACATATATATATATATATATATATATATATATATATCACACACACATAATATACGAAGTTGGCAAGATATTTTATGCGCGCTTATTAAATCGGGGGATTTGCCTCCTTTCCTTAAACGGGGCGTAATTTGTCACCTAAATTTAAAACGCCGTTGTGGATAAAGTATATATAGTTCAGCGATCTTTTTACGGATATAGTTACCTAGTTCCCGATAATTTCAGTAAATTAATATAACTTATATACATTTAACAGAATTCACCGATTAAAATACATGATTGCCATTTTTACAATATATGTAGATGAAAGAATGAAATCACGACTATCGAAAGTTCGAATATTTTAGGCTGCATTCTACGTCAAGACGCTAAGGAAACGTGATTACCTTTAATTACGTTTGCTTTCTATGGAACATTTTGATTTTTCACTGAATAATGTCGCAACTGACACCGTACAACATGCATTAAACGACTAAGGGGATCAGGTTATATATTTTATATAATATATAAGGGTGTCTAATTAACGAGTTGAATTGAATTTTTACCTTTTTTAAGGTTCCTAGAAATACCCTACCAATTTGTCCTCATTCCTTTATTGTTCACTTATTATCTCATTATTTAATATATTAATCTGCAGTATAATTAAATTATTTCATACATAGATTGTTATAATCATTTTTTTTATTATTAAACATCCAGCATAGGTCATATTATTTTAGGATTGAATTTATTGGAAGTATGTTTTTGTACAATTTAAATAATTTATTTGAGTAACTATTTATTCTGGAAATTACTTTTATCCTACCCTACAATGGAATATTTCACTTGTAAGTAAAAACACTAAAGCTGTAATATTCAAGCTGGAGTGATACAATTTGTTCTGCTTATGGCGCGCTGCAAAATACTTAGCACTGGAGCAGTTGGCTTGGAACGCGAAATAGAAACTTATTCATTGTTATATTATACTATATTTTGTAATCTACGGATAACCTTAAATAAAATTTCCTCCATCGGTATGTCGAAGTAAATATTATTATGCTCCCTTCGTGTTAAAAATAAAAATAATCACATTTTAGGAATGAACAGAAATTTAAGTAAAAAAGAATTATACATCATAAAACCACCGTTGAGTAAAATTGACCAATAAAAAATAGAATTAGAAGTTACAGTCACTTCCCTATCAGGTATAAAGTATATAGCTATATATACCGGATATATATTTATTAAATTAATAAATGTAGCTATATATTTATTAATTTATTTAATAACTATCGACATCAGTAGCATTTGTATTTTTTATTATATAATACCGAAATCTACTTGTAAATGAATGTCTGTAGCAATTTCTTCGATTCTGCTTTGAAATTATAAATTCAAGTTTAAATCGACAGAATCAAATTTCTAATATTTATTTAACATGTAAATACCATAAATTCAGCATGCATTATGAAATCTGAATTAAGTATCCTTCTAAAGACAAAATACTTTTTTTGTGAAATCAATTAATTATATAAAGTTATATCCACTTCTGTGTTAATTATTATATATAGTTATAATAATAGATGTATAAGTATATTTTGATATTGCTCTAAAGTTCAATATTATCGACAAAACGTTAAGGTATAGAAGAATATGCTTTTTATACGAACCTGATTTTCAATCATCTAGCATTTTATCGATACGTCGATCAATGGCAACATAGCAAGTAATTTAACTACTCTGTACAAATTTTTATACTTCATTCAACGCTTATTTTATTCATTATAAGATTATGTATGAAGGATCCCGTACTAAATTATACACGCGTGTCTTTATTTTAACAGCATGAAATATTTTGGAATGACTTATTATAGATTTGATAATTATTTATGACATTTTTATAAATCATAATATTTTGTTAAGTAATTCCCTAAATGTTACTTTGACGTAAAGTCTAAATATCACTGATTACGCAGTGATCAGGGCATAATCGTCAAAACCAATCTACAATTTCCCTTTAGTTTTATATGATATTATATATATATATATATATATATATATATATATATATATATATATATATATATATACATATAAAACAACAAGAACAAAAGTAGAGAAAAAACGCTCATTGGTCGCCCTCGCCAGGAGTACCTCGTCCTCGACCGGGGTGTCGAGCTTCAGCGTTACTCGATGCAGGGCAAGTACGTGCATCCCCCGTACCGTCTCCTCGATCCGTCCTACCTCTTCACGCGTATGCTCTGGTGCCCGGGCCCCGGCTACTTCGTCTGCTACGAGCCGGACGGCGAGCTGATCTGGCTCCTCGACTGGCGCTGCAGGGCGGTCAAGACCCTGACGAACGAGTATCGCGTCAGGCGGCTCTATTACGAGCCCTCGGCCAACAGCATGATCGTCGTCGGGGCGTGTCAGGCCACCGTGAGTCCCCCCGCATGCATGATATGTAACTCACAGGCACACAGCGGGGCGGGGGGGGGGGTTTATCTTAATCCTTAGAGTACCGGGATCTTAGATATGGCCCATGCATTTGGATGAAAATCTGAGCATAGGTCCCCGATCTTAACCCAAACTGAGACTAAATGTTTGCGAGTCCGTGACGGTAATGCCCATGTTGAATTTTTCATTGAAAAGAAAACTATTCTACACGCATGGAAAAGTATATATATATATATATATATATATGTTTTTTGGATCGCTGATTACGATTTTGAAGTCCAAATTGAAAAATTCGAACTTTTGGATGAACAAATTATGATAAATCCATATTTATTTTTAAGATAAAATATTTAGTTTATTTTAAATTTTGATAATATAACTATGAATCTGTTAATAATAATAATAATAACTAATTATTTATAATAATAATTATTATTTTTTATTGCTAATTATATTAACACCTATTCATAATTCTTAATCATTATTCGGTACAAAATAGGTATTTTACAGTGGTTTATTTTCTGACGCATATATGCGTCATACCGGTACTCTAAGGGTTCAAATCTTACCGATACACTCGATATAGTAACAGTATGTAAATACGGATTTCAAGGGTTATCAAGCAAAAAGTACTCTGTTTTCAATATAATACCATATGCATAAGTAATAACATTAAATTATTGGAATTTTTTAATGTAATGGTACGATGTTTGCTGCAAAGCTTCAATAAATGTCTCAACTTATGTACGAATAGGAACGTTTTAAAAATGTCATTTATACAATCCTACCTTTTATGGAAAATTTTCACGTTTTCATTTCGAGCAACGTGTGAGGAATTTTCTTTAAATATTAGTACAATGTAATAATAAACGTTCATGAAGGACATGATTAACTAAATTTTCCAATTTAATGTTTACATTATTCAAGACAGAGTACTACTCGATCGGTATAGAAGAAAAATCGAGATCAGCCCATTACCATATTTATATTTTTTATATAACTTGCTTTAATTAAGCTCTACCTTAAATTCTAAAATCTCTATCTTAAATAGTATGAAACAGATATTAAAATCTTATAACAAGGCTGATAAAAATAATCATGATAAATGTTTATATTATTTAACAATTCATACGTCTAAAATTTATTATGTTTTATATAATATATGAGAAAAATAACTACCAAATATATAGTAAAATTGTTCATATTGTTAATTACAAACACTTTTCAATTTGTAATGACACTATCGAAAGATAGATGTCATACTACCTAGCTAAAAACGAATCTGTAAATGGACAAATGACTTCTTATGAGTATCGAAGACTATAGAATACATAATGTTAGCGTAATTAAAAGTGATAGTTTAGTTACTTTTTACATTGAAATACATTTATATAAATTTCTTTATTATATTGTAAAAAAGGTTTTTAAAATATTCGAATTGCATATTTACCAACGAACGCGGAAAAACTATATTTTGTAGCTTTATTAATTATGAGCAGTAGTTTTCATAGAATAGTATATAGGGCTTTTTTATTAATAACTCATATTACTATACATTTAAAAGTTCTTATTACACACCAAATCTGTCTTTGTATTACTATGCTTTTATCGTAATTTATATCAATCTTTTTAAGAGTATCTAGAATGTACGCTTTTTCATTGAACATACGTTTATGTGCGCGCGCTTATAAAGTAAGGGAAATCTGAGTCACTGGTCGCATATGCAAATCGAGGAATTTATATAGCAATAAAAAAGGCAGAGATCTGGGGAGAGTCGAAAGAGCTTTAACGACGTTTGCCAAATTTTTAGTGATTAATGGGAGATTAGACATTTGCCGGTCATTTCACAAAATTCTATAGTTTTGGGAGTGATACTTGGGTAAGCTGTATATATATATACATATATATATATATATATATATATATATATATATATATATAATTTTTTTTAATCTAATAGGTTTTTTTTTGTTTCTAATTTTAATTTTTTAATCTATCAAGTTTTTAATGTTAAATTGTAGCTGCAATAATTTTCGGAACATTTCAATATCAATTAATTAGAAATAGCTATAGTCAAAATTGCGACGTGTTTAATGGAATTGTGTCACTTAACACACTGATGAAACGTTTTCCGACCACGTGCGCATATAGATATACTCACTCGACGACTTAGAGGTGGACTTGGAGACGTTGAAAGCGATGACTTACCTTGACCCTGAGTTCGGAGCCACCTGGCAGCTCGACTACACCTCGCTGATCCCGCCCAGCACATGTCCGTCGTTTTTCAAAGTGAACGCATTTCGTGATATGTAGTATGTCAAGAAAAAAAAACTGATTTCCGTAAACCGGATCCTTTTGTGCTCGTGTATACGTATAGTTTATAACCGATATAAAGAGAGATCGGGAGCGCGTTTGTTTTATGAATAAAGAGTTAAAAGTATATATTTATATATATATATATATATATATATATATATATATATATATATATATATATATATATACGTGTGCAGGTTTGCGCGATAATGAGTGTCACTAATTCTATGTTTATACTTTCGATGTTCATTGTTCATGCTTTGTTAAAAATTAGTTTCGTATATACATGAAACATAGTTTTCGCTATACGATTAACAAAGTTCTTATAAATTCACTACGTATTCAGTTTATATATATATATATATATATATATATATATATATATATATATATATTTGACTCAACGTTTAAATTTTAATATTGTTGGTTTACTAAACCTTCATTATTGTTTCTAATAGTTATTTAAAATCTATGCATTATTTGGTTTTGTTAATGGGAAGACTTTAATGCAGAATAATTTATAAAAAAATATAATATTAAAAATGTTTTGGCTATAGTAATATATCAAAGTATATTTAAAATAAATATAATTGTAATTCCACAATATTGGAATGTCAAATTTATTTGTTCCATTTGACAAATTTTTGACTTTTCAACGAATTATCGAATGTAGAAGTACTTAAATTAATATAAACAGATCATGGATATATTATGTTTGATTCAAATATAAATTATTGCACTTTTTCGATACACAGCTGGCCCGTGGAGATTGGTGAGTTCTTATATGACGACCCTGTATCTGCTGCCCCTGCAAGTCGATCCGGAGAAGGAAAGCGAGGGGTCAATAGACTATTTAGCGAGGCGAATGAATGCGTCGAAGGCGTCAATTACGGCTGTTTTGTATCACCAGCTGAGCTCATGGATTATCCTTGGGGATCAGCAGGGGAATGGTACTTATTATTGCGCATATTTGTTAGTATTAATCGGACGAATTGAAAATAATTAAATTAAGTATATATAGTATACATTGCATTTATGGATAATACATTGTTAGAATTTCAAGTAATCCATCCAATATGGATTGTTCGTTTACGAGTCATAAGCCGAATACTTGCTGGATTTGCAACTCTTTACTAGACAATAAAAAATCGAGATCTATACAAATTCATTCTGAAGCAAAAGTTATTCCAGCAGATGGCAAATATTGCTACATTACTATAAAGGAATGAAAAATAAAGTCGATTAAAGTATCTCGTGTTAGATGCAGATGGATTATTATAATAAATTCTGATGATTAAATGGAAACTAAAGGCACCAAAGCATTCAGTAATTTATAAATCTGAAATTATTAATAATGCTACCTGCTAAGTTTACTATTTAATCAAAGCCATTTAGAGAATAAATATTGTTCGAAATGGAGATTTTACATAAAGAACACTTTATTGATACGGGGTTCGATTGAATGTCTATTTTCGAAAAAATTGATCAATTACCGTGTGAATCCAGAATCGTGGTAGGATCCTGTCGAAATTCATTTCAAAACGATAAATATCAGTCGGCTCTATAAATAAATGAATTACAGATTTCATGTTCGGCTTGAAACATGTTATCTGTCACATTTATAGATTAATTAACTTTCGGTTAATATATTAAAAAATCGATTATATATCTACTCGATGAAATTACCTTTGATCAACTAACCAATTGATAATTCATTCAACCAAACGTCCATTTTATTAAGTGTCTTTAGATCAAATGTCTGTCAATTTAATGACGCGATACATTCATTATATACAGGATGGTATTTATATATGTGAAACGCAAAATACCTCACGGGGAAAGTATTTAGGGAAAAAGTTTATAACAGAATAATCGTAGGACATTTAAAGTTCGGTGAACTCTTGAACTTGGCTATGAACTTGAACGTGATTTACAATGTAATTCAAAGGTTATATAAACTTTTTTTTTTTAATGGAAACCCCTATTTTTGATCTGTTTCCGCATAAGTCGGAAGAGCTGCCAATTTTACGTACAGAAATAATCTTAAAGGTCAAAGTCCCAATTTCAGTAATAGGATCTTTTATTATAGTAAGAAATATGATCTT